>JALBXZ010000016.1:0-571498 GCA_027580255.1 Therioaphis trifolii
TAAATGCGTCTCAAAAAAAGTAAAATACATAAATATCGAATAATAGCGTTGAGATTAAAATCACCAAGAAGTGTATAATGGTTGAAACTGTAGTTACGACTGTCGTAAATACGACAGTATTATAATGTAGTAAATTACTCTGCCATCATTTCCATGATCTCTCCCTCGGAAATGGCAAATACGTCCGCAACTTCTTCGGAGCCTCTCTTGCAGCACGTGTAGATTTTGCCGCCCGGGCACGGCCGTTGCTTCTTTGCGTACCGGCCGTATTGCTCACAGCCTTTGACCGCCCAAGAGTTCAGTTGACATCCGGTGTCCCAGCAATCTTCGGTCACATCTTGGGTGGCGACCGCGGCCGTCACGATGGCGGCCAACGCGAACAATACCAACGCGTTCATGTCGTCAGGGGCCGAACGGTCACGATCGACTGAAATGAAACGATTGATGGAATGACTAATGCGTCAAGTCGAAAACGCGTTCGCTATGGCCGGTGGTTATTTGTACGAAAACAGAATCCGGATTCGATGTCGACTCGTTCGAATGTGTCGATGCACGTCTGCCCGCGACCCGTTTTATAGCCGGGATGAATCTCTGTGGCGCGGGCGGCCCAGATTCGGGAAGCCACGGGGGCCAGCGATTCCCACGTGAGCGGTGGGCGCTCGCGGGGTTTGTGCAGTCGTATCTGCTGCAGTAGAGCACTGATTATCATAATAAGTATTATCATAATTGTTATTATTATTACTATTACCAATGACGATAATAGTTTTTGTTTTGGTTTCATTGGGACCCACATTCACGTGTATGGGTTGGTTAACAAAAAAACACACCTTTCCGCTTCTTATCAAATCATTGTATCATGCATGCGTAGGTTATACATGGATACATCATCGGTGATCAATAATTGTGTGTGTATGTGTACTTATGTGTGTTTGTGCGTGAACATGATGGTTTTTCCTTTTAATTTTAAAAGGTAATAGGTCTGATCGAATCTCAATTCAATGATTGGGTTTTTACGATTCATTCTTTATGAAAAATTAAAAAAATATCGAAGTTTTCATTACGATATATAATATATCTATATGTAATGTATGATAAAATGTATGTAATATGCATATCAACTAATCTATATATTCTTAAAATACGATATTATTGAAAAAACGTCCCATTTATCTGATCGTAACAAGTATAGCATATCTTTGCTTTGATAAAATATTGTTCTTTTTACTCAACTTACCTCGTAACCTCGTAGAAAGAGTTCCTATTTCAAATTCAGGTAAAAGATGTTTCTATAAATTAAAGGTTCCATAAACTTGACATAAAGGTACTCAATATTTTTAAAAAATTTCTAAATACGTAAGAAAAACATATTTATCTAAAAATCTACTTCATTTGTTCTGTTGAATATAGTATATAATTAAGTGCACATGTCTATAACATATTATCAATACATTTTCTTTTTAAACACCACACGTTCGAATCTATAATATGAAAGTTACAAAATAGTTATACGTTCAAAGGAATCAAATAATTCAACTAGATCTGTGAACTTTATTCAATCACATATTCGTAGAAATAATAATTCATTTAAATAATACCACTTACCAAACGACCTTAGTTCTATTTTCTATAAGACATTTTATATTCATAGAAATGAGCTCACTTGGCCTATTTTGTATCAACCTCGGAAAAAATTTTGGAAATGTTGCAAACACTTTCAGCCATCAAAAAGCCCAATATCTCGTCAATCAATCTCTTTTCTGTTGTATACGTAATTCATATTTTTAAAGTGTCATAAATATTATTGGTCCCTCACAAATATAATATCGGAAGGCTTATAACTATAATAACTAGTAAGTCTTTTGCTTATTTCAACCACATCAATCTACATCAACGGTGACATGGTGTACTCGTGTTGTCCGATGCGATGGTATACATAATAATGATAATTTATTTATTTACTAACGAAACATTATTACACAGATGAAATATACAAGAATAAATATAATAGAAATGGGTCTCCTCTAAAGCCGACAGCCGTGCAAGAGTAGAGAGATTCTAAAATAAAGTTCTAGTACATATACATAGAAAATTATTTAAATAATTAAAACGTTACAAATATTATTTTAATAACATTATATCAAATTGTCAACATATTTTTTTTTACATTTTAAAGTTATTGAAATTACTTAAATGTAAATTAGGCATCATATAATACTTAACGTACGTATATTTTGGGCAATGTAGTATGAAATTTCTTCGCATTTTAGGTTGAATAACATTATAATTATTTATTAATGAGTAGAATAGCTATGATTCGATATCTCTACGTTATGTTGCAAATGACGCGTTAATAAACATACATTTTTCAAATGTAAAGATTTCAAGTTATAAGATTTAATTCTTTGTATGAGTTAATAGTAGAATACATAGTAGGCATTTTGAAAATTAATTGAAGTAATGAATCTAAATTTATTTCGAGATTATTAAGGTGAGTGTGATACATTCCTCTCCAAAAAGAAATCCCATGAGAAATCATTGATTGAATCAGCGCAATACATGTTAATTTTTTTGATTTTAAATGTGATTAAATGGTTTATAAATATAGAATAATTTTTTAAGTTTATTATTTATGTAATTGGTACAGACATCCCATTTCAAGTTTTCATCAATATAGATACCTAGATATTTTAATGAAGTGACTCTATTTAATATTTTACAGTTTCATTTATTATTTAAATTGTCATTAGTGACACATTTATATGAATGAAAAACAATATTTGGGTTTGTAAAAGTAAGTTTTTTTAGTTATTGGCATTAATTGAATGCATTATTGTTGCTTTATTATTTTTACTAATATAAGCTGTATCTTTAATTCGATTCAATACTTTTTTTTTGTTTTTTTTCCAGCTAGATAAACATATTCTTCAAAATAGAGATTCCTCGCTCGTTCAGTTACGTTATTTAATACATTCCTGTATTTTATATATTTTTGTTTGAGTATGATATTCAATGGTTGTTTTCGTATTCGAGAATTAAATTTCCCTCGGTTTTTAATCGAGGTAATAGGTCCCGTTTTCATCCATTGTTTTAGTTTTTAATTTTATTTTTAACTTGATAGATAACTGTTTTATTGCTTGATGATTAAATGAAGTATTTTATTAAATAATTAAATTTGTCCATAACTAAATCAACGTCATTATATTCATGTAACAAGCCTTAATTTCTATTATATTTTGAGGCTTTCAGAATATCGAGTTAATGTTTTGGTATTCAAAGTATTAACAGTGATTTTATAATATTGAAAATCACAAGTATTAACATATTAAATTGATTATTCATACTAAATTTAAGAATGTAAGTACTTAGTAGTTAGGTAGTTTATGTACATGCATTTCTCTTAAAGTAGTCATAACATTTAAGGTAGTTATTTACACATATATGGTCAGTACATGATTTAAAAGTATCTGTAACTTTCATGAAATCCTTAAAAAAATACAAATTTTAAAAATTATATAATACTGTATAGTGTTCATTATGTTACCCCAAAATAATGTTTTACTTTAAATCACATTTTATGTTCATCCGATAATTTTATTTAACTTTGATGACATGTAAAATTAGCTACACATTTCAGCAGAATCGTATGGAATCTTCTAGTTTCTGGTTGTTGAGTACTTTTGAAATTTGATATTATTATTAATTACATATAATATATGTTTGCGAGATTTCCCAACAATACCGTCATGCAATGAGATGCAAATAAACATAGTTTTAGAAGAGTAGATACCTATCCAATAGACTCAATCATCAGGACACCAGTATATTAAGAATTTTAAAAAACTCCTTGATTTGTGTCATGGTTTGATTTTTGTTACGGTTATTGTTGTTTAAAATTATTTTCATAGTTGGGTTAATTTTTTCCCCATGATAATTTTTAATCATAAATAATAATCGTGTCTACGAGACAGGAATTTCGATAACAACTTTATTATTACATATGAGTATTTCCTCGTACATTATTTTTCCTTGTGTATTTGGTTTATCGTCGCGATAAAGTGTTTAAATAATAAATAACACCTACTTCATGATGTGATATTATTTTAATGCTTTATACTTTATTATTTTATCATAAAACATTCTGTTGGTATTAATGATGAAACCTCAAATTTAACATCAAAACTTGATTACTAACTACTACCTACGTTTTAATTTAGGAATAATTACATTTTATTCGCTAATTTTATCAAGTTGATTTCTAATATTTAATATTTTGTTTAGGCTCTATTTTGTTACTGGATTGTTTTAATTCACATACTCATTAAATTAAACCGAGAGTTCATGCGTAATATATTATATTGTAGTGTTCACATTTAAAATAAAGTGTTGAGAAAGATATTAAGGGATTCGACATCACGTAATTCGTTGTGTAATTGATGCAATTAATTTTGCTTGACTATACTAAACTTGAGACGAGAAATGTGGCAATTTAGAGACTACGGTTTTCATAGAAATGAAAATGTGCACTTTTATAAAATTATGCTAGGGAGAATGAGAGAATACTCGGTTCCTAGGTTTTCCAGTTCCCTTTTCCAGAACAGATTTTTACAATTATTTGATACCAGAGGAAAAAAATCGGATGTTAAACCATAGTATGATGAATAAGTTTTATTATAATATTTAATTTCAAATAACTAATATATCAATCGTATTGTTATTTCTCAGTTACTATTACATATTTTAATTAATGTTTTTTCAATTTTCGTCCTTAAATAATTAGTTGATGTATATAATAAATCTTTAAAAACATTATAGTTTTACAACAAGTATAAATATAAACTGTAAAGATGTATTAATAACTTTGTTATTTTAAAGGCTATAAAGGTATTTAAAAACCAATTTATATTAAATTTATACCGTTAGTCTTGAAACACTAATATTTCACAAAATTTACTTTTTCAATGGTCGTTCTTGAAGATAAAATATGTTATTATAATTATTACAATGCATAATTTATAAATAATACATTTTTTAAATGTTTGAAATTTATGAAGCGATTAAAACATTGTAGAACATTTCAATTTTAAAAAGTTTCATAATGTCACCTAAAATATCACTTTCTCTTTTGATCGAACGTTTAATAAGTAGTGCTTGATGTGATAGATATTGTCTTTAAATGATTTGACGCATATATTATATTGCGTGTATTTAATATTTATTCTCTATAAATAATATTAAAATAATTAAATAACATGCAATCAAAATATGGATTTCAAATTATTGCACCTATATTTATTTACTATATTGCCATTTGTATCAATCTATTTTGCATCAAAAATGTATTGTTGATCATTTAGGACACTAAGCAATTGGAAAAGTTGTATGCAACTGTTGGTGACGTCGATTTAATTGTTGGCGATTTGTTTGAATCACTATTCCCAGATGTAATGGTTGGCCCAGCCGCTATGTACATGCGTATTATGGGCGATTACATTTATTGTTTCGTTATGGCAATAAATTCGTTTTGACGGAGAAAGTCAAACAGGAAGATTTCTCTTGGTAAATATTTATCGTCTTTTTGTTTTTTATTGAAGTATACATTCTTGTTCATACAAATCTATAATCATTATTTTTGTGTACTCATAAACAATTAAACGCTTTGTGTAAGATTGATCTCAGTCATTTTTTTTTTTGGAATATGTGAAGTAGCAGAAGATATCTTTGATACGCTATTACCAAGGTATACATTTGTATTTTATATATATATAGTTTTAGAACGCTAAAATTTAATTTTATAACCACTATTGTAATTATTTTAGAAAACAATTATAGAATGACTTAAATTGATTGTTTTTTATGTTTATCAATTTATTTTAAGCTCCTCGGTGATATTAGATTGTTATCAACACTGAATCTTAGTGCTTGGAAAATGACTCCACATAAAATTTTTAGCTCCATATTTCTCCAAAAAATAACTACCAGAATAAATAGAATTTAAATTGTATTGTAATATAAATACAAATTAAACAATAAATTTAACTCATTAATCACAAGTTAAATTTATATTTTACAATTAAAATATAATAAAATTCTTAATAAATATACAGATATGTTATATATACAAAATTTTTAATTTTTTATTATATTATTAGCATGTGTAACTAATTATATTGAGATTATAGTACGCATTCAGCTTGAGTAACTTAATTTTACGAATTATGTTAAATAAAATTGACGATGTACAATATTTCAATAACATGTCGAAATGTTTAAATAAATACCGTTTTTGTTTTCAGATGTTTACAGGGCTACATTAAAAATTATTTTGTAAGTGTAATTATAATGAAAAATAATAATTTTTATCAAATCTCATATGACTTTTTTTTTTATCATTTTCACTATTATATGAAAATTTTTAAAATTTTAGTATATTACATGATTTATATGTTTGAAACAACGATTTTGTAATCCTCTTTAGTATTTCATGTTGTGGTTATTAACTGTTTATTACCTTTATTTATATTAAACATTAGTCAAATTATCACCATTTTTCTTCAGTAAAAATTTTAACTTAGTAAAATCCAAAATGGCCAAAAGTTGTTGATTAAATCGAACATAATTTTAAATTAGGTTTATTTCATTATTATTATTTACTAACTATCAACACTCTTTTACAAATGTACAACATTTTGTATTTATCTTTGAACGGTAGGTGTATCTTCTATGACGAACGATATTTCCAGAGTTAAAAACCATAACTAAAATAAAATTTAGTACATACAGTCAGGGCCGTCCCGAAAAAATAACCATGGGGGGGTGTAGACTAACTAATTGCCAACTCGTGGTCATAAAAATTGTCTCGCTTCGCTCGAATATTTTCATGTTATAATATACTTCATTATATCATTTTTTTAGATTCTGAGTGAAGCGAAGAATCTTATGGTTTTACATGATGTTTATTTTTTATTTTTTATTTTTTTCTGTAACCACTTTTTTGTATAGAAATCCTTGTCCAAAAGTTTCGTCCAGCAACTTTTTAGATTCGAAATTGAACTGAGATGGTACTTTAAAGAGGTCATTTTTCTTAAATCTCCATAGTTTTTCCAGTAATCAAGAATAACGATCGAAAAACGGTAAAAACGGTAAAAATCCGCCGTAAACGAGATTTTCACTGTTCAGATTTTAGGTATTTAGTCATAAATCGAAAAGTATTGAAGCTAGAAACTTGAAAATGTTATCCAATATCAAATACATTTTTTTTTATATTGGACAAAATTTTCAGAACAATTATAGCACTTTTGACTTAAATATAGAACTTTTAATTTACCAAATTGTTGGAAAGTTTTTATGTAATATAATTTTAAATATTTGACAAAAAGTTCTGAAAATTTAATATGACCTTACTCATATACCTACCTAATTATTCTAACAAAAATTCAAAAATTGTGACTCAGGATTTTTTTTTATACACACTTTAATAAATTATTATACGATTTTTCACGATATTGTCTGATTACTTTTAAGTTTATTTCTAATGAAATATTGAGTATTTGTTAGAAAGTTCTGAAATTTTAATACAAGTTTACTCTTATACTAAGCTATCAATACCGAAAAAATATCAATAATCGTGACTCAAGATTTTTTTTCCAAGCATTTAAGTAAATTATTATTTATCAAATTATTGAAGTATAAATGAGTTATATCTAATTGAATATTTTATGAGGGTTTAGTATTTGAATAATAATATATTATATTACACTGAAGCTTTGCTCAGAATCGTTTTATACTAAAGAAATGAGTCATCATTTCTTTAAAACTTAATACTTTCATCACCAATATCTTGTCCGAAGACCGAAGAGACGAAGGACGAACTTGTACCACCATCATCTCACTTACCAGCTTTTTTTTTCTTATTGTTTAAAACACATTTTTTAGTTTTATAAATTTGAAAAATAGTTATTATTCACTTTGGTATCAAATTAAAATAGTAGTACCAGTGGCGGATCTAGGGGAGGGGTCATGGGGGTCATGACCCCCTCCAGAATTTAAAATTAGGTCTTTACGTTATGTTTATTTTACAATTATTACATGCATAATTTATGGAATTTTTTTTTTTTTTTTGCTCTATTATAATATAAAATAGTAGGTACATACAAAATTATTGTACATTTTCTTTCATTTTACATTTATAAAAGCGTAAGTTGTGATAATTTTTCATTTTATAAAACATGACCCCTCCCGAGTTTTTCTTTTGGATCCGCGCCTGAGTAGTACCTATAGTTACCAAAATATCTTAATATTGTAGGTATTAAGGTATTTATATTATTGTGCAATATAATAAATCTACATTCTAACCAAAGCTTTTATTTAAAACAAGGTATGTACAGTAAAATTATGATGGTCAGGTATTCAAATACAAATATTTTAATACACATTATACATACAAATATATATTATAAATGTACAAAACATAAACGATTTTTTTATATATTTTAAACAAATGAACAGTTAAATACTTAAATCTCTATTATGCGTTCTGTTACTTTTGTTTTATTTTTATTTTAGTTATGAGTTAATACTATAATAATAATATTATAGTTATTATGTTATTTTTATAAAATTATAAGTAAAGTAGAAATATTTTTTTTTTCATAGGAAAATACTTGAATATTCATAATTTTACTGTGTAATATTAAATATAAATACTATTCATAGGTTAAATATTAAAATACTTAAAATATTATTAAATTGCCGACTCAATGTATCGATGAAGCTTTGTGACAACTGGGCCCCAACTAGAACGTCGTGGGGGGGTGTCCCACCCCCTACACTCCCCTCTCGGGACGGCCCTGCATACAGTGTAATAAAATAAAGTTAGTTATAATTAAATAATATTCTATCAGTTTAAAATGTATGTACAATAATAAATATTCCATATGTGTCCTTAAATTGCCTATACAAAGCGCCGTTTTAAAAGTATTTTAGAGTTTAAAATGAGTATGAAAAATATATTAAAATAATATATTATAAGCAATAGTCTTGAAGTATACAAGTGTGTGGATAATTCATTGCAATCATGAGAGTGAAAATAAAATGATGAGTGTTTTCATTAAAAATAAGAGCCTTCCTATTATATTTTAAAGTTTAAAATATATTTTTAGTTCAATATTAAGTAAGCGCATTTCAACAAAAACAATCTGCTAATTCAGTGTACGAAATTGCAAAGCTTAAAAAAATTACGTCTTTTACGAAGTAATATAATTATGGCTCGATAATATTTACAATTCTATGTCTCCATTTCATTTATATATTTAGCTAACATTTTAATAGTCTTAAATAACGGACACGTACTGAGCTCTGACTCATACTCGTATTATCTGTATAAGTATAAAAAAAAATATTTATTAATTTAATTGAAAACTTTGGTTATATATTTGATATGAAATTATGTGGTTATTCGATATTTAAAAAAGTTCAATCTCAAGTCGTCATTTTTTTTTTTTTTTTTTTTTTTTTGTTATGTTACTAAAATAGGTAAAAATGTTGAAAACGCATTAGTTATTACCAAAAACGCATAAAATTATCTAAAAACAATATCCTGATAGAAATTTGTTTACTTGAAATAGTTAAAAACACATTTATATCTTGTTAAGTACCTTGTATTGGAACAAGCATTTTAAAAACAAATGCATTGAAATTTGAATTACCTACCATATATATTTTATAGTAAATACCACATTTCCTAGTAATGTATTTAATTTTGCCCCTCCTGATAAAAATTCTGCGGCCGCCTATGACTGATAATAGAAATAAGTTCCGATTTGTTGGCTTTCAATGATATAATTGAGTGTAACATAATAAGTTATAGACCATAAACTTTATATTATAAGTTTACTTTCAATTAATATCTTTAATTAGACGTTCATTTATTTATTTTTTTCTCATAGGTTTATTCCTGTCAGACAAGTGAATTACGTTTATTTGGTCCGAGAAAAATTCATTAGGAGCAAATAAATCTTACGACCCCGGAAAAACACTCACAAGTAATTGTTGTAACTACTAGTGTAATTAACAAGTAGTGATAAGTTGCTCGTTAAAAATGTGCAATGTCCATAAAATACATTTCGTTTCTCAATAACGTGTCACTTAACTGAAATAGAACCTATACCAAAATACGATAAGTTCAATATGATACACATCACATCATAACTTACAGTCAAAGCAATTTTTATACTACAATAATATTCTTATAACTTATCTGATGTTTCAATTAGTTAAATGTGTTACTTGCGTAATAAAGAATAATTAAAATAATAATAAACTAAATATTATGAAACGTAGAAAAATAAATAACATGTTATTGATTTATCATACATTTATCATGTCTCTGAAAATGTTGTTAATGCCAATTCCAAAGACTAAACTGTTACAACTTTTTGATGGAAATTGAAAAAAGTCACAGAACATTGAAGAAAATTAAAAAAAAAAAAGAATGGTGGTGTCCTATCTATCTTAGAGATACATTTTAAGTGCTTTTTTACATTTTAAGCCGTAATTCCAAATTCAAACGCGTAAAAAAATAATTTATTGAGCTTGTCTTTATAAAACTTTAAAGTGACATAAGTGTATATGTGGCAAATATATCGACTAAAGACAATTTTTACTGCATTAACTATCCTAAATTTCACAAGGTTTTTTTAATTAAACAATATCGATAATTTACAATGAAATCAATGATTTTTGTCCAAATTTACTCGTTTTACGTGTATAAAAAAAAAATTCTGACGAACGATTTTTGAAATTTTCAGTACAGTTAGTTCAGCGAATGAATAAGACGATGTTAAAGGTTCAGATTTTATACCAAATATTTAAAATTGTATTGGATGAAAACTTTCTGAAAACAAAATATTATCAATAATTTTAAATTTCTACGTATGTATAGTAAAATATTTTCGACATTTGTCAAGTCTGTACGGAGGTCATGTTGATATTGAGTGAATATTTCAAGTTTCTCGTACAATGATTTTTGGATTTATTGCAAAATTTAAAAAACGTATCTTATGAAAATCTTGTATTAACAAAATTTTACCGTTTTTACCAAATCTTTAAGTAGTTTTTCAGTGCTCTTGGAAAAACTATGGAGAATAGAGAAAAATTACTTGTTTAAAGTACCAACTAAATGAAATTTCTGATCATCTATAGAAATGCTAGATAAAACTTTAAGATGATTCTTTGTACCTAAAAAAGCAATGACATTTATATAAAAAAACACATCATTCAAAAACCAACAAATTTTTGTTTCACTTAGAATATATAATGGTTTTTTAGAAGTTAAAGCTAAAATGATAGTCCCTTCGAAATAGTTATATGCAACACAACAACAATAACTAATAAATCATTTTCAAATAATTTGTATTTTATAGTTTGATGACGATTGATATTTTTCAAACTGATTAATTTTTAAAGAAAGTTTAATATTTCATCGTTAATTTTAATCAAATTTTAGCCCTAGAATAACAATCGTTTCATAAAATTATTCATATGTTTATTTACCTTCATTACAGGTTTTCGTAACTTTGAATGAATCGGGCAGGTTTGACCAATTTCAAAAAAATATCTTTCCTTTAATTTATTTGAGTCAGAACGCTTTTTTTATCGTTGTTCTATCGATTACACTTCAGACATTAATTTTACGTTTATGACTGGAATAACCTTTTACGTTTATGACTAGACTTCTAGAGAATGGTTAGGGATAACAGAACATTTAATTGTTATGAAGATACTGGTTAACAAATGACCACGAGGAAGAGCGATAACCAAAAGGGATATGTGTACTGTTTATACGATTGATTATTAGTAGTGAATAGTTAATCATTATTAATGTTTACAAGTTCGGACACTTAGGTATTAGGTGACTAAATGGCATTAATATATTGTTCGTTATGTAATCTACTGCACATTAAATGCAGGATAGTAATAAAATGCGGTATTTTTCGGCTAGAATAATGACCAAAAAGACATAAAGTTACCTAATTATAATATTCAATTATATTGATTTTTCAGCATTAATAATATTTACATAGTTTAAATATGAAATACACCCGATAAAATAATAACCGGTCTTTAAAAAAATGTGGCAATTGATTCCGAGGACTTATTGTAAACTAACTACGTAAAGATTTCATCATGTCTCATTTGAAGGAAGATTTTAGGTTTACACACGAACAGTAGTGTGTTTAGCTCAAAACATTTGAGTATTAATATATAAATATCTGAGTTCAAATTATAAACGTATATTTATGTTACTAAAGTAACATAAAAAATCTAGCTTTGGGGTGAAACAATGGATGTATTGGTTTCACAATGATGAGTTTTTTTTTCTTATGTAGATACGCATTCAGTTTTTGGATAGTAATAACTGATAATGTTCCAAAAGTTTCATCCAGCTATCCAGCTACTTTATAGATCAGATATTTGATGTATTTGATATTTTAAAGAGGCCATTTTTATCTATGTTCGACAGTTTTTCCAGGCATGAAAGACAACTACTGAAAAGCCGAGTAATGACTTTAATTTGCCGTAAACAACACTTTCGCTAAATCGATTTTAATTATTTAATTACAACTCGAAAAGTAATATAGGTAACTAGAAACTTGAAATGATCAACATAATATATTAATGAAATATTGCATCAATTGTTCATCATTAGATAGTATTATAAGTTTTTTCGAAAACTTAACTAGCCGATACTAAAATTATTACTTATGTATCACTCAGAATCGTCTTTTGAAAACAATAATTTACCATTTATTTCAAATTGCATATAATATAATACTACACGAAACGTCCCCAAAAAGCTAAAATTAGCTTATCATAAGTATCTACACCCAATACTATTATCTTATCCGAGTACTGAAGAATACCCGTGGTACTAAGTATATGTACGGCTTTTTTTTTTTATCTATTATTCTAGTGTAAAGTAAAATTATGAACATTTTGAATAAAACCTATTATTATGAAATTGATTTCAAATCTTTAGTTGTAACCCCAAAAGTAATAGTTCTAAAAATTAAAACATTTAACTCAATTTCATAAATTATTTTTTTACATAGATTTAATCAATGTTTTTTGAAGCATTTTACCACAATAGTGTTAAATACAGAATATTGACGTATCTTGTTTTTTCAAAGTTATTCGTATAAAATTTTAAATTCTTGATATTATGAATAAAAAATTCAATGAAATATTACATTAGAATCTCATTTAAGGCTTTGAAAAAATCACAAAAATAATTGATACATTTTATTTTTTAGTACGCATTTACATATAAAATTACGAATCACGTGATTCCTTTTACGCGAAATGACAGATTTCGTTCTGAATTTATTTAAAAAATTGTAATATTTAGTAATGAAAACTGAAATTTTTTTATGGGATTTTTAATATAATATATTCGAACATATTTCAAGCAATATTTATATTTTCATAATCATTGGGTTCTGATAATTTGTATGTATAGTGTATACACTTTAGGAATCTAAGTATGATAAAATATATCATTTTCACTTATATGAATAAATTTACGTCAACTACTCTGTAATTATTACAAATCAATTACATTATACAATATTTCATGATGTGTGGCGGCGTTGTTATACGTATACTATGTTTTATACAAATTATATAATAACAGCCAACGGGTATGCTCTTCAATTTCGTCTACGACTGAGACTAAAAGAAGTTTTATGACGAAATCGTACTCGTCATATTTTTAATTTTAAACAATGACAGTGATAAAGAAGCTGGAAGGTTTATCCGAGAAAAGTGACAAGTTGATTGAAACTTTACGTACATAATAATGTTAAGCCAACTGTTAGAAACAGAGTGAGATATTCCGACGAAGGTTAAACATTCGTTTCAGATTTTTTTTTAATTAAACTAATATATTCAATTACTAATGTACCCAATTATAATATTAATTAATATTGAACCGTGGGTATCGTTTAATTAGAACGATTTTTAATATCCGTTTTTTTTTTTGCTTTTTATTATTCCACTCTAATTTAAAAATCGATTCAAGTGTGTAATCTATTAAATTATGAATTATCCGTAAACCAAATATACATCGCACTGTTTGAAGTTAAAAAACAGAACACGTTATATAAAATAGGTTTAGTATCGAACATTCTTGTATCAAAAGACCGATTTATAATAATGCGATGATGTATATTTTCAAAAATTATTTACTTCCAACATGTGAAATATTTTTCTCGTAATGATTACAGTTTATAGCCACTAAACAATAAATTATTGTTCAATATTTTGTATGATGTCTTTGGCATCACACGAGCTGTATAATTATTTAAACGCCTCTATCTCAACTAGTACCAATATAACGAAGAGGAATTTGTCTAGGGCCACACTATACGTTTTTCTGCAACTGATAAAAACGTATCCCGATTTCCACACAACCGCAACGTGTTGCTGTTGACGGAGAACTGGTCTAATGTAGCCACGATAATGCGTTTCCCGTTTAAACCTATATTATTTTGAGTATTGCGGTTTAATTACAGGTCGGTTGCGTTTATCGGCTGCTGAAAAAGAGCATAGTGTGGCCTTAGCCTTAAAATGAAATTTATCTAATTTTCTAGAGGGGTGCACTCTGAGTAATAATGGCAGTTATTTCGTTTACACTCACCATCAAAGTATATATATATATATAACTCAAAAGGGGGAACGAATATGATTTCGAGATGCATAACGCAGCGGTTCCCAAAATTTTAGGATCACGGAACCCTTAGGAAACTTTTTGTGTTTTACGGAACCCTAATGGCATGTGGTCGTTAATTCCAACTCAACCCCATTTATTGTTTATTACGATTAGTTAAAAAAACGATTTTCAATGAAAATTGTATTTATTTAAATAACAAACATTTATTATTTAACTATCACAAATATTTATTTATATTTTATTTATATTAAATAAATTATCTATTGCGAATTTTTGCAAGGGGTATACTAGTAATCTCTTAAATTTAATTCATTACGATTACGGATATAATGTATATCGGTCGTATCGAACGGGAACGCGTGCACATAAGTTATTTTTATAAGTTATCACCCGATTTACTAGCAATCGCATTGACTATAGGTACATGAATGTTAAAATTTTATTTTGTTCAATTTAAATTTCAATTAAAATAATAATTTTTAATTTTTTTAATTTTTCTTAATAATCACATACACCTAACGGAGCCCTTGAGATAGTCCCGCGGAACCCTAAGGTTCCGCGGAACACACTTTGGGAAACGCTGGCATAACGAAATACAAAAAGGATTATATTAACCCATCTACAATAAAATATAAATAAATTATAATAACATAAATGCACGTATCACTAGTATTAGTAACATTTATATAAAATTAATTATACGATAGTAAATTGCTGCCAACAAGAATATAATATTAACAAGGCTAAACTACGACCTGAATCACCTGGTTGTGGTGGTCTAAGCAGGGGTGTCATTAAAGCTTTTTAACTGGGGTGGCAAGACCTACCGAGTGGTAAGGGATACTCACTGGTAAAAGGGGGTCCGGTTGTCCTACCCAACCGCCCTTCCCGAATTTTTTTCAAAAACTGGCTTTAAATATGTTTAAAACTCTCAGAATAATGTCTAGAGGGGCTACTCCACTCGGAATCATTTTATTGAAGAAATGATTTATTATGGCCCCTAAATAACTTAAACCGGCTCTGTGTATCTATTATAATAGATAATATAATTAAGATTATATAATATAATTTGAGTATGTTATAAATAAAAGAATTTAAATATTGTACAGTGTATAATACAAAAATTAATTATATCATAGATACACAATGTATAGTATCATACAAAGTAAATGAAATACTGTATTTTTACACCACTATAGTTAACCATATAAAGAAACAGGTACAAATAACCCTTACCATGTCTCACGCTGTCTCAGTTCATACAGTTTATACAATATTTGCACAATACACATCAATGCTGACGTCTGACATCAATATCAAACTGTACCAGCAACGAACTTTGATCTAATATAATATAGTAAAAATAGCAGTTTGTCATTAGAGGTAGAAAGTGGTGTCATCGTTGCCACGCTGATAATGACTATGATTTTTACATACTTTTTGTATATTATACATGTATATTTCGTCATGGTAGATAAAATAATTCCAAAAATATGTTTCTATATGATATAATATTTTATTATTATTTTTATTATGGACAAGAATCTTACTGTATTTCATATACAGAGTATTTTTCTATCAGGTACATATTTGTCAATTATTGAGACTTTTACTCCAAATTTCTGGGGTGGCAAAATACTGGGTTTGAGAATTCTAAGGTGGCAACTGCCACCCCTTGTCACCCCCAAATTACGCCTATGGGTCTAAGCACGATATCGATGGGAATGGATGAAGATAAATTATTGACTGGACAACCTGTGATAGTACGGGAGGAACGGTCTGGTACAGTCACACGGTGACTGTTGAAAAAAGAAAGTACATCGTCAAATGGAAACACAAACGGTAGTGACAAAGGGCGAGTATATCGCAAGTGCAGACGCACGATAACAACAACGGGGGAAACTCAGCAGCGTGCAGACGCCCGGAAATAATACAAAAATAGTCGGACGCTGCGTTCACACACCGAGTGACAACGACTGACGAGCTTTTCTTGAACTTAAAACACCAGGCAACCAAATTTATCAAGTTTAGTGCCAAAAATCGGTCTACCGTCCTCACCGTTGTCATTAATGTGGATGCTAGGACGATAATATTATCACGGTGTCACACGTATTTGTAGTAAGTACTCAACATACAGAATTAATTCACAAATGAATATTCAACTCCTTATCTTGTATAATAAATACTTATTATACAAACGAAAATTGTATTGGTTAATATTCTTACAAGTTGGATTACGGTCTTTAAATGAGATTCCTAAAGAATTATTAATTATTTCAAATTATTCATATTTTAAATATAAATTAAAAAATTGGTTTTACAATAACCTTTAAAAATCTAGCATTAAATTTCTTTTTTACTATTGTATTAATTATTATTATTATTATTATTATTATTATTATTTGTTTTATATAAGGTTATTTATTATCTTTCATTATCATCACGGCTACTAAAAAAAAAAAAATGTACTCTTACTCTACGACACGAGGTTTTACCTCAGTGTTGAGTAATGCCTATAGTTAATATTTGTCTTTGTTATATCATGTATTTGTCTTGTAACTAGAATTAAAATAAATAAAAATAATAAAAAATATATACATAGACCATTCTGGATAATTAATTTTTTCCAAAGAATGTGAACTCACTTTTAAAACTGCTTGAAATAGCCTTACACTTTGTTAGTAAGTATACCTATCTACTAAATATTCATACACATTTAAAAAGTGCTAAAATAAGGTAATGTTATATAGTTAGGCTGATACGCTATAATCTAGAAGTCACATAATGAGTTGAAATATAAAAACTTTATATGTATAAATTTTGAGTGGAACGTTTAATATAGCCTATATACATTTCATTAATAGTACGATAACCGATAATTTATTCAAAAGCACAAAATAGTCATTTGTAGTCGTATGCAATACATGGGTGATTATTGGAGGGAGGCAAGATGGGGTACTTGCCTTCCTAGAAAAAAGTATGAACCTAACACATTTGGCCGTAACATGTTTAAGTACTCCTACTTTAAATACAACTCTTTTGAATACGAAATGAATGCAACGTTTGGGTATAACTAATCCCGATAAAAGAACACTTTTGGGAACACTGGTACACACGAATATGACGTTTTTAGAACTGCCACATGTTTTGAAAAAAAAAATTTTAGTTTATTATAAATATTTATGTGGTGTTTAATCACTAAACTTAATTTTAGGTACAAATTTTATGTATAACTTTTATCTTATACAAATATTACAGATATCACATATTACTCAAAATTTTTGATTTCATATATTATACGTATTGTCTATTTATTCTTTTCTTTTTTATTTCGTATGTTTTTAGCTCTTTTTAAGCCCCTATACATTTTTGAAATGTAAAATTTGAATATTTATGAATCATTAAATATAATAATTGTTATAATAGAATAGTGTACTGGATACACAATAATGCTTACCTAATGATATAACTGTATTTACCCAAACGTGTTCTCAACAGGCACGTAGTCAGAAAATATTCTCTAGGTGGGCCAATGTTTGATGGGCCCCCTACCTAAATATATTACCTTGTATCTTGTAGGGGTGGGCCCCTAAGGTAGTTATCAGAATATCATTGCTATAAATATAACCTAATAATACCATAGTTTATCATTATGCCAATAACTAATATATGTAATAAAAAAAAAAATACATAAATACAAATCAAATACAAATAATGCTTTTAGTAATCATGATAATTAATAATAATAAAATTCAAATATTCAATATATAGACATAATCTTTAAATTAAATACAATTATATAATTTATGTTCTAATATAAAAGTATTTTTCTATTTTTATGTTTAATAGAGAATCTATTAACAAATTCATCTAGGTCCAAACTTTTGGCAATTTTTTTTCTATACAAATACTTGACAAACTGACGAGTCGGTCATTTGACATACAATTTCGCACATAATTTTTTAATCTTCTTAGACATGAAAAAGTCCTTTCACATGCTGCGCTGGATACTGGAATAGTGATTGATAGAATGGTTAATTTATAAGTTTCATTAAATACTATTTTATATTTTTCAAGGAGATCAACCAGATTCATTAAGCTTTTAATTTTTATATTATTTTGGATTTCATATTTCTTAATAGTCGTTGGTAGTATTTTAATTTCTGACAGGAACATTTCTAAATCTATATTGTAGTGAAGGGCCAAAGGTTTTAATTGTTCATAATTTAAAAAATTTTCATTTTGTGGATGCAAATAAGATATGGAAGATAGTATATTTGTATTATTTGTAAATCGTTTGTCAAGTTCATTAATTATGTAATCTAATGTTGGTAAAAATAAATTAAGTTTTAAATCAGACTTAGAAATGAATTTCTGTTTTTCTAAAGAACTTTCTTCTGTAAAAATAAACTGCCGAAACTTTTCTGGGATTTTTTTTGTTCTATTGTTCTTATTTGAATTTTGAATAGGTATTGTTATATTGTTTTCTTTACTAATATTAGTAGCTTCAATATAAAGTTTATTGAAAGTGATATTAATTTCCGAGTCATCATCTCTCATACTTTGAAAAACAGTTTTTATTGATGAAGTTAAAGTTAAACTTTCAGCCATTTCTGCATTTACATTCTGTAAATAGTCACTTGTATTTTTAAATAGTCCTAATATATAACAGAACATAACCAAATTAAAGATGAAGTTGAAATCTATCAAATGAAGTAATCCTTTTGACTCAGCTGCTCTATCACTTTTTTCATTAATTAAATTGTTTAATAAAACCAGAAGAGGGCTTAATACTTTTTTTAATGAAACACAAGCAAATACCTGTGCTGTCCATCGTGTCAAGCATACTCTTTTTAGCTCAATAATAGATTTGTATTTCATATCTTTTTGAATTTTAACAAATTTTGCATGTACAGAAGAACCGGATACAAATATATATAAATTCTCCACTATACCAAAAAACATTTTTACATTCGTTACATTTTTACAAACATCGGATATAATGAGATTAAGTCTATGGTTATAACAGTGCACATAAATGGCTTGTGGTACTTCTTCACGAAACAATGCTTGAACCCCATTCAATCGTCCACTCATTACACTGGCTCCATCATAAGTTTGTGAAACACATTTCATAATATCAATATTACTATTGGCAATAATTTCTTTAATATACACAAGAAGAGATTTAGCACATAATGACTCAGCTGCTCGGTAGCCCATAAAACGCTCATAAATTACACCATTCAAAAAGTATCTTATAACTACTGATATCTGCTCTATTTTACTTATGTCTTTTGTTTCATCTACTATAATAGAAAAATATTGAGACTTTTGTAGCTCATCTTTTATTATGGCTTGGATCATATCATTAAAAATTGATAACATTTCATTTTGAATCTGTGGGCTGGTGTACTTGGCGTTATTTGGTAATGATCTTCTTTTTGATTTAAATTCATCATTAAAATTTTCCATAAGGTTCAAAAGTTCTACAAAATTTCCACGATTGAGGCTGCTTTCTCCTTCATTATCGCCTCTTTGAGCTATGCCTTGTACTGCTGTATACAACAAAACCCTTCCTATTGACTTAATGAAGTTACGGTTTTCTTTTACTAGCTTCAGATGTCCATCATTTATTAGAGAGGCCACAGAAACATTACCTGCTTTTTTCATATCTAAATAAGATGTCCACATTGCATGGGAAGTTTTATGATCATTACTCATATGGTGTTTTTTTAAACCACTATTACTACCCAATGCATTTTTCCAGTTATTGTAACCTTCATTCACAAAAATGGATTTTTCTCTATTATTCTTTAAAAAAAATCGACACGGAAAACAAAAAATAGAGTCTTTGATGATACTATACTCAATCCAATTATATATTTTATACCAACTTAGAGAAAAATGTCTCATCCGATTACCATACTTTGTTTTGGGAAAACATACCAATTTAGGTTGCTTAAGTCCATTTTCCAATGTCTGAGAAAGATCTCCTGGTCCAGATATTACTTTATCAATCGAGTTATACGTAGGATTAGGAGCTGATATTGCTTCATTAGTTGAAGAGTTACTTCTAATTTCACATTTTTCTGATTCGTCACTACTGTCAAAATCGTCACTGCTTGTATTGATAAAATCTGGATTTGAAAACGAATTGACAATTTAATACTCTTATAATTAAATAAATATTAAAAGTGGGAATATTATAGTAAAAGAATATTTAGAATATATTTTTTTTAACATAACCATAAGTTATGGTCCAACATAATTATATTTTATTTCTTAATAGTTTTTTTAAGAAAATGTGTAATGTTGTAATTATACAGCGGTTACATCACATTGCAAAAAAAAAGAAAAAAAAGAATTTAAACCGATACAATATTTTTATTTGTTTAATTTTTAACAGTTATTTTTGAAAATATCTTTTATCCATTGGAAACTCTAATCTTTAAAATCCAACTCTTTATCTGATCATATTCAAATATAACAAAAAAAAATCGTTAAATTTATAGAATAATAATAATAATAATAATTATTATTATTATTATTATATTGGTCCATTGGTTATTTTTAATCATTAAACAAATACTTTTCTAAAAATGATCCAATTACTCATAAAATGTTTAATTTATTTATTTAAAATGATCTTCTATTTAATATATTTAAATATTTAAAATAAGTTCTGTATAAATATTTAATTATAGTACCTATTACCCTATTTTAAGTCTTCTCAAGTAATTATAAAATATTTAGTTTTTTTAAATCATACTAGTTTTTATATTTATATAGTGGTTTTTTGAATTTGTATTTTTAAATGAGGAGTTGTTATTTAAAAATAATAATAATCTTTATAAACTTAAAAGTTAAAACTAAACGATTACTAAGTTAAATGGAATTAATAAAAAAATGTACAAAAATAGGTACCATTAGACTCAATAGAATGATTTATTTTCATTTCCGTTTCAGACGTTTCAGAATCAGTTTCTCGTTCAATGTACTCAATTGCATTATTATTATAAGTATACTGTTTCTATACAAACTCATGTATGGGTGAATAGAAACATACATATAAATTCAATATGATTTGTTATTCATCCTGTTTGATTGTGAATAGAAACAGTTTTTGAAGTTTTAAAAAATACAACTATGTGATTTCAAAACAAATTATATATATATTTTTTTTTTTACATAATTAACACATCAAAATAATTTTTTTCTTTTTAATTTTTAAAATAATAAGCAAAACTGTCTTTGGTACCTTATATAAAATTAAAATCACTAATCTTTATTAGTTGATACAGTAAATACATGATATAAATAACATTTAAATAAATATATTCTGTAAATCTTAATAATAACAATAAACAGCCTTTTATATATTCATTTGGCATGTTTCTATTCACCCTGAAAATAATAAATCTATGTTCAGAATGTCATTTTAAATCGTATAATAGTTATAATGAGTTTACACTTACGTTAAAATAATTTACACAACTATGTCTGTCCGTGTAAAATAGTTATGACGAGTTAAGAACTTATTTTCATACTATTAAATGATAACGAATTTGCGCTTCATTTTTGGAGGTAAAATATTCTTATCAAAATAAATATTTTATAAGTATTTGTTTTGATTAGGAGGTAAATGTAAATAGTTTATACGATTGTTAACATTTCTGATAATTTACGGAATTTAGAAAAAATAAAACTAGAATTGGAAATTTATATCGGATGAGGGAAAAACAATTTGAAGAAACATTGGATGATTTATTTGACATCGCACATTCAAATGCAATGAACATAATTAAAATTGACGAAGACAAAAAATTTTTATTATTACGACAAAAAGGACGTGTTGAATGTATGCTTGGTAGAGATGTAAAATTAGTAAAAAAGGAACAACGAAAAGTAACACGGAAAGACGCAGAGTGTAAAAGAAAAGTATACAACAAAATTCTGGATATTTAAAAACTGGTAATCAATACTTTTATAAAATCATAATTACTTACATTTTAGAATATGATATATTATTTATAAATATAAATTATTTTTATTTTAGTAAATATTTCGAATGAATTTGATTCTGACACATCAGAGTTTGAAGAAACAATAATTGAAGAATCTGAAATTGAATTAATTAATATTCCGACTTCAAGTACTTCTGTTAGAAAACGAGCAAGAAAAGAAATTTTGACCCCTCACCTTTCAGCATGTCTTGACAAGTGTAAAATTAGCCATAGAGACGCTGTTCATTTAATAATAGCATGCATTGAAGCAGTAGCATTAGATACAAATGATTTTGCAGTTAATCGAACGTCTATAAGAAATGCTCTATAAGTCTATAAGAAAGACAAACATTTCAGGAAAACAATACAAGTAACATAAAATCTAAGTTTATTGATCTAAATTTAAATTATGGCATTGTACATTGGGACTCTAAGATTCTGCTTACTTTAGTTGGAAAAGAAAATTGTGATAGACTTCCCGTTGTTGTAACAGCCCTAAAAACTGAACAGCTTTTGGGGGTTCCTCACCTTTCAAGTGGGAAAGGCAGTGAAATATGTTCGGCAGTATATAATGATGAATTAGAAAACTGGGGATTATTAGAAAAAATACAAGGATTTGTGTTTGATTATACAGCTCCTAATTCTGGTAGATTAAATGGTGCTTGCGTTCTGTTAGAGCAAAAATTAGGAAGAAATATATTATTTCTAGCTTGTCGGCATCATATTTTCGAAATGATATTACAAGCAGTATTTATTGAAGCTAAATTTGCACCATCATCTGGCCCAGATATACCACTTTTTAAAAGATTCGTTAATAGTTGGAAAAATATTAATAAAAACGAATACTCGGTATGGACTGATGATTCTATGACTTTCGATATATTAAATAACGTTCACGATGAAATATTAGATTTTGCAGAAAAAAGACTTAAAGATTGTTTACCACGTGACGACTACAAAGAGTTTTTGCAGCTCATTGTAATATTCCTTGGAGGAAAACTTAAGGGAAATGTTAATTTTCGGATACCTGGAGCTTATCATTTGGCACGATGGATGGCCAAGGGTATTTATTCATTAAACATTTTATTATTTAAAAAACAATTTAAGTTAACTTCTACAGAAGAAATGTCACTTAAAAAAATTAGTTGTTTGATTATTAAATGTTATGCTGAAGTGTGGTTCACTGCTCCAAATGCGATAAAGGCTCCTTTTAATGATATACTTTTTAAAAAAAAATTATACAATTATAAAAACGACGACAAAAAAATAGCTGAAACTGCATTAAAGAAATTTATAAACCATTTATGGTACCTTAGTGATGAATGTATGACATTTTCTATTTTCGACAATCGTGTTACCATTGAACAAAAAAGAAAAATGGCAAATAAAATGTTAATGAATGAGCTTGAAGACATTGATTATAAATACTATAGATCGCTCACTGCAGTAATAAACTAGTCTGCGCGGCAAGTGGCGGATGCCACTATGTTGCGCTATAATTGCCTGCCTGTTTCTCACGGATCGCTAGTATCGTAGCCGTGTCGTCATCGTCAGCGACCGCCGTCAGCACGTCACACTACTCGCACTTAATCGTCGACCACTTTCGCGTGTCAGACCGCGACTCTCACAATATTTAAAAAAATATATGATCATCGTCGATCGCTATCATTGATCACCATAGGCGTAATAAGAGTAACATTTTTTGAGAGGACGAAAATTTTTTAGCGTAGGTAAATTGAGTCTCAAACGAATTAACCGTTTTTTAAAATCAGTTAATTGAGTCCTATTTGAATTATAATCGAAAAAATACTGTTATTTCTGAAATATTATTACTGAAATTCTTAGAGGTAAACTACCAATTTACCAACTTAATTATCTTAAATACAACACTATGTTAAATAACATATTATTTATAAGTTTTTTTTTATTTCATACAATTTTTACATTAAATTAATTTCCGATGAATTACCAAATATTAGGTAAATTTATTTTGAGTCACAAATACTTAAACTAAAAACTTACATAATATAATAAACATTAAACGATATTATATTTATTCAACGATATAATAAACAATAAACGATATTATATTTATTCAACGATATAATAAATAAAATCATATAATTTTACTTATTGGTTAAAATTCTTAATTTTGCTGGAACATCATTAGTTTGCTTATAGGTCTTTTCCTCATTACTTAAATATTTACATTCTTTGTATATTCTAGTGACAAGAAGCAGTTTCAGCATAAATATGTAGTGATCTTTACATTCCATGTGTTCAAATTCTAAATATTTTGTATTAATCTCTTTCAATATAATCTGCAAAATCTGATATACTAACCGTTTTTCACTTTTAATGTCATTAAACACTCTGGCGAAAGTATTAAGTCCAATTTTACAAAGAGAAATAAGATAATTAGATGGCTTCTTCAGGCCTTGAGAATTTGGATAACTTATATTTTCAAAAGTTTCAAAGGTTATCAATAATTGATTAGAGTCATTTAAAACGTCTTGTTCAATGATTGATGATTCACAGTTTTGACATTTAAAGTTGTCAATACAGCGTTTTAAACTTTCATCATCATCATTTTCACAGTTACATTTTTCCGATGTTTTCATTAATGTAAATGAACAGATGCTTGCAAAACAGGTCCGAAATAGTCGAGCAGTCGGATTTCTGTCATACCCATTTTTTTGTCTGATTATTGAAAACATGTTTTCAAGTGGGTCTTGGTTTAATCTTCCAGTGAATAAAAAAAATGTTTTTCTGTCCGATGATTCAATTATATTTTTTTTTTCTGTTTCGTATAATAGTATTAAAGCATTTAAAGACAATATCATTCCTGTAAAACAGGGCGGTACTGATATTATATTAATTTTGTGACATACCTTTTTTGCTACTTTGAATGTTGAAATTGTTTTATTAATATTTGATACGGATCGTCGTTTCTTGACGTTCCGTGATCTTGAATAAAATACTATTTGTGTAAAGAGAATGTCTTTTTATTGTGATCATATATACTCACAGTTAAAATTTATATTACATACAAAAGAATAACAGTTATTCCGAACCGCGCGGCTGTCTTGTACAAGTGGGCCGTGACGGGCGGATCCGGACCTTTAGAGGTGCGAAACAATTACAATGGTTGGGAATATTGATTTTGTTACGACCAGTTATACAATAACGACAAGGAAGAGTTCGGCTCGCTGTTGCATGGACTTGAGCAAGTCGTGCTCCACGCGATCCTCTCTCGCCGTGACGCCTTAACAGGCTCAACGAGGGTGGGACGTTGTTTTATGGTTGGTCCTGAAAAGGACCGTTTTATTTGACCGCGTAGGGAGGTCGGCCGTCGATGTGTTCATACAATTTTTTGATCTGGTTACGCCGGTACGTTTGTGGCTGTCGTCTAGTCGGTTGATCTATCGGCCTGTCGGTGTTGGCTGGTCGAGCTCTGTTGGTTTCGTCGTCGTCGTTGTCGGATTGTCGATCGAATTATCTACGCTGGTTGTTTTGACTGCTTCGGTTTCGTCGAGAGGTCGTAGTCTGTTTGATCGAGTTGAGTAATGGCTGCGGCTATGTCTTGTGGTCTTCTGGTCTTCGGGTCTTCGGATCTTCGGCACTGTTTGAGGTTTTGACTAGTGGAAGACGAATGAAAGACTGATAATCATCCGATAAAATGCACCCAGTATATATACTCTCTTTTGTCTTAGGTCCTTCTCTGATTGGTCGATAATGGTTGTTTCACCACGTAACAACCACACCTCGACCCGTTGATTTCTATTTAATCGATGTGGTTTTTACCCGTCATCATGGTGAAGCTCACTTGATAAAAACCTATCTTTTACTGTGTACTTTTTCTTGGTAAATGTGTCACATTATGTTGTCACTCTGGTGGGTTTGAACTATTGGTGGTCCTGAAAAGGACCGTTTTATAATATGTTGATATCTACACCGTTACATATTTAAAAATATTTATCGATTTTGATCACTCATCGGCCTTCGGTTAGGGTTTTTGTCATTCAGCTGTTGACTGTTACACGAATCAAATGTATTATTTAATTCCAGCAAAAAATCAGCAGTGTCAAGAGCGGTTCGAGATTTTAATTCTTTTGTATGGACACACGTTTTTATAGCGGACGCGACACTGTTGCTAAAAATCTGTAGTGCAAGCTTGCAAGACATTTTTTTTTAATGGATTGGGGTTTAAATGAGACGGTGTAATTTTACACATAGCTCGGGCTATGGCACTCCTACAATCAATGTCATACGTTTTCACAATATCTTTAAATACAATAGTCTTTTCGTTAATTTTTATATCTCCGTTTAATAAGTTATTCCTGATACTTTTAAATAAATGAGGTATATCATTAATTAAAAATAATGTTTGACCATGGATTTCAGTTTTGGAGCAGTTGTCTGTACCACCTAGCAAAGAAATCTATTTTGAGTACCTCGATCACATACTAAAGCAGTAGGTGACAAGCCAATATCCAAACATTTTTTTATACAACTTTTTATTATTATTTTTAATTCATCACCAGTCATACAATTACAAGTCAAAAAATAACAAAGTGGAAATTTCCAATTTTTATACAACCCTCGTATCATTATAACCAAAGCATGTTTTGCGTATTTTGAAGATCGACCCAATGGTCCTTTATCTTCCAAACCTTCGATCATATTCAGATTTTTGTTGTACTCAATGCATTTCATTATAGCCATTTCATCAAATAAAACTACACATTTTTTCTCGACTTCTGACATTGCTTTAATTTTTAATACTAAATGGTCTGAATATTCCGGTAAAAATCCAGGAAAATATGCTATAGATATTAGCATACGACGTACTGTGCTCTCTCCAGGCAGAATAATACCGTTTTTCCTCATATATTTATAACTAGAAGGTGATTTATAATAAAGTGTCAAAGCTAATTGTTTTTCTGCTTTAGACCAAAGTCGACGCTTTTTGTGCAGTAACTGCATACCAGTTAAGGTTTTTGAACTTTTTGAAGTACATTTTGTAATATTAAAGATATTTTGAATGCAATTTTTGGAATTTTTGGAATTTTGAAACTTTTTATTTTTATTTTTTAAAAAACTTATAATAGCTCGTTTTCTTTTCAAAACTCGTCGAAGATTTTGTAATTTTCATTGTAATTTTGATTCATTTGCTAATAATTTTTTGGGCGACTTAATTTTTGGACTAGTAAAATCAATTAATGACGAAACGTATGCCTTAGTGCTGGGTGTTATAGATAACGATGGACTGTTTTCGAACATAGGCTGATCAATGGTACTATTCGATGTTTGGCAACCATTATATTTTCGTACTGGTGTAAATACCTTGAATGACTGTGGTGATAGAGATATACCTACCAAAAATACATTTATTTTAAATTTTTAGTGGAAATAAGAAGCTATAGTGATTCTGATATGATATTCATTTATTTTGTATCCATTAATAAGTTTTATAAAATGATAGATACCTAACTAAGATAACGAAAAGTGTATACTAATTAACATAAGATACATATAATATGTTTAGTTTTAGATAAATAGTAATTTTATTTACTCATAAATAGGGCTGTCAATTTGTAGGAAAGTGAATTTTTTTTTTGTGATTGTGAAACGTAGCTTTGTAAGTACATACCTTATTTGAAATAAACGAATCGATTTATACAACTTTTATTTTGCATATAATTTTTATATATATAAAATAAACACATTTTTATGCATGTAAAACGTAACATATAATATTCTAAAATATCAATATAAATTTTAAAATTAAATCATTTTAAGTGCATCTTAAACTATAATTTTTGGCCTTTTTTTGACATTTTTTAAGGTCTTTTAGTGCATTAAATTCACAGCCCTGCTGATAAACATTTTTTAGTTGACTTACGTTTGACTACTTTTATAATTATAGTAAGAAAAAGGCCCCAAATTTAAGCAAAAAGCGCGAGGCCCAGGGCTTAAGACCTACCCCCCCCCCCCCTAAGGATGGCCCTACAGTTTATACTTAACTATTGTTGGCTATCATTTTTGGAGGTAAGTCCAAATAACTAATACCGATTTCATGAAAAACTAGTTTACCTTTTTTTGCCTTTTTAACTGGTGTAGTATCATAGGTCTCGTCACAGTTAATGCTACCTCCATTATCATTTATATATTCCACGATGAATTCTGTTGGTTTACAAACAGGTGACATTCGTTTAGTCGAAGTCTTAGTTGTTGACGCATTAACAGAGGTTTCAGGTTCTATAATTTTAATAACAATACAATTACAATTTTAAAAAAAGCTTGATCAAGTGGGGACCGCTTGCTGTACATTATGTGCCGTGTGAATCCAATGACATGTATCATTATATACGATAAACGATTCTGAACGGAGATTATTCGTTAGCCTAGGATGTATTTCCAGTGAATGGTGAAAATTGTTTTAAGTTTTAAAGAATAGCATACCTACCCTAAAATTAAATCATCTACAAAAAATACCAATTTAAACAACTGGTGTATGTTTCAAGTTTCTACGACTAGGAATTTTTACTTTAACAAAAATCTAAAATTATTTGATATTAAATCGTTGCTTTACGAGTGAATTTTGAATTGCATAGCAATTTTAACCAAGGATAAAATTTTTTTTTTTAATTGGCCAACGTTCAAGTTCTTTTTTATAATTATTGTAATCCAAACTGGTACTTTTTCACGATATTGACATATTTCGTAAAGAATTTGAATTTAAATTTGAATCAATAAATTCATTACTTCATTCAGAATCTAAAATAACTACTTGCCACCTGGTTCTACGGTATATTATATATTATAGCTGAGTAATTAATTTAAAGTAATTACCAATTGAATGCTTTGTAGGCACAGCGTTTTGTGTAAGTTTACTATTTGAGGCATTGCGGTTCATATACATAGATGCATCAAAATGGTGAGAACAAATATACCGTTTTCTCAGCTTTTTTGGACTCAATGCTTCTAGCTTAATATTTCCTTTATGATATAAAATAAAATATTGCAAAACAAAACTATTTGAAGAATTATTACAAAATTTTATTTAATAATAGATAATTGTGTAGTTAATTCATATTTTATTCCTACCTGAGTTTAAAATCCATTTTTTTGCAAGTTCGGTATCTTTTGGTATTGCATGAAAAATTACATTTTTAGAATTTCTTCTATTCATTTTGCAATTATAAAAAGCGCATTTATCACCGAACATTTTAGTAATAAAATATTAGAAAATATTAGAAAAAATATTAAAATATTAAACATATAAAAATAAATAAATATGAAAATATGTAAGTACGTCGTACACTCGTACCGTGTGCTCGAATCTATTGATTCCAATCAAAGAAATGAATCTTAATATAGAAATATAAATAGTTATTTATAAATAAAGAAATACGATTACGGCCGACGGCAGTCGTCGACGATGGCAATGCGATAGGCGATTTTAATTATTTAATTTTATTGTAGACAAAATATCATAACGCGCTCTATCGAGAATAATTTCCGCGTAGCGTATTTTATGTTGCAGTGAGCGATCTATGATATTTATAATCAATGGTTAGAGTCTTAAAATTTGTATAGAAAACTTATATAATATGAACATTATACAAGTATGTTGTGAATTTAAAAAAGATTTCGAAAATTTTTATAGTATTTATAGGTATTTGAAATTTACCTTAAATTAGGATGAAGACTATGCTTTTTTATTTAGGTTGATCTTAAATTATTTATTAATTAATAATTAATTAATTTTAGCCATCTTTTCGGTCAATTATGAAATAGTAAATAGGTACGTGTATACGCAGACTCAAAAAACAAATTAAAAAAAAACATACCATGGTAAAACCAATACCTTTCTCATTTCACTCAAAAACATAAAAATTAAAATATTTATAAAATATTAAAATTTTAAGTCAAAATATTGATCCACCAAAATTAGTGAGATATCCCATCAGTAATTTCAGATTTGTACCCATTTAAATTTTTTCTTGTTTTTAGCTGGACCAAGAGTTGAACAAAGAAGAGGACGCAAGAAAGGAAGTGCAAGATTATTAACTGAAACTCCTGAAAAGGACAAAATTGAAAAAGAAACACTTGATAGACTTGAAAGACTGAAAAAAAAAATAAGAAAATAGTTGAGAAAACTTCTAAACATAATTGTAATAAAAAATTATTAGATGAAGTATTAGAAAAATCTAGTGATGATAGTGATGACAATACAAACACTGATTTGGATGGAATAACTTTTGGTGACTTTGTTCTGGTTAAATATGTTACAGTGAAAAGTACAACATTTTTTGTCGGATGTGTAGAAGATTTTGATCATCTTAACTATGAGATATCATTTTTGAAAAAGAAAACAGGTGGCTCATTTGTTCAATTTGTTCACATTTGTTCAAATATGTCAACAACAGCCTATTTCACGAGATAAAACACATGAAAATACATAAAGACGTAAAGTTCACCGATTCACATCACATGACCAAATCCTTGAACGACGTCCAACAAATAATCGAAGCGGAAGAATACCGACAAAACAACGCCAAAGCAACAGGACATCATTCCTACATGCTATACATATCGTTAGGGCTAGCAGCCATATCAATAATTTTAATATTTGTGATCTACATAATGGTAAAATATAAAAATCAATCGGAAGGCGACCGATTCCATATTTCATAAACATGAGGGAATTAGCACAACGAATGGCCAGGCCACCGTCACCACGCTAAAAAAAAAAAAAAAACCCGATCACCAAAAACAAGAAAAATAAAAAGAATATATAAATAAATAAATAAACAGTTATAACGATATAATCATAAAATACAATGAATAAACTAAATATAATCTATATATATATATATATATATATATATATATACAGGGCCGTCCCGAAAAAATAACTATGGGGGGGTGTAGACTAACTAATTGCCAACTCGTGGTCATAAAAATTGTCTCGCTTCGCTCGAATATTTTCATGTTATATTATACTTCATTATATCATTTTTTTAGATTCTGAGTGAAGCGAAGAATCTTATGTATTTACAATGATGTTTATTTTTTATTTTTTATTTTTTTCTGTAACCACTTTTTTGTATAGAAATCCTTGTCCAAAAGTTCCGTCCAGCAACTTTTTAGATTCGAAATTGAACTGAGATGGTACTTTAAAGAGGTCATTTTTCTTAAATCTCCATAGTTTTTCCAGTAATCAAGAATAACGATCGAAAAACGGTAAAATCGGTAAAAATCCGCCGTAAACGAGATTTTCACTGTTCAGATTTTAGGTATTTAGTCATAAATCGAAAAGTATTGAAGTTAGAAACTTGAAAACGTTATCCAATATCAAATACATACTTTTTTATATTGGACAAAATTTTCAGAACAATTATAGCACTTTTGACTTAAATATAGAACTTTCAATTTACCAAATTGTTGGAAAGTTTTTATGTAATATAATTTTAAATATTTGACAAAAAGTTCTGAAAATTTAATATGACCTTACTCATATACCTACCTAATTATTGTAACAAAAATTCAAAAATTGTGACTCAGGATTTTTTTTTATACACACTTTAATAAATTATTATACGATTTTTCACGATATTGTCTGATTTCTTTTAAGTTTATTTCTAATGAAATATTGAGTATTTGTTGGAAAGTTCTGAAATTTAAATACAAGTTTACTTTTATACTAAGCTATCAATACCGAAAAAATATCAATAATCGTGACTCAAGATTTGTTTTCCAAGCATTTAAGTAAATTATTATTTATCAAATTATTGAAGTATAAATGACAAATTACCGTAAAATACGTAAACAATATTTGAATAATAATATATTATATTACACTGAAGCTTTGCTCAGAATCGTTTTATACTAAAGAAATGAGTCATCATTTCTTTAAAACTTAATACTTTCATCACCAATATCTTGTCCGAGGACCGAAGAGACGAAGGACGAACTTGTACCACCATCATCTCACTTACCAGCTTTTTTTTTCTTATTGTTTAAAACACATTTTTTAGTTTTATAAATTTGAAAAATAGTTATTATTCACTTTGGTATCAAATTAAAATAGTAGTACCTATAGTTACCAAAATATCTAAATGTTGTAGGTATTAAGGTATTTATATTATTGTGCAATATAATGAATCTACATTTAGAACCAAAGCTTTTATTTAAAACAAGGTATGTACAGTAAAATTATGAAGGTCAGGTATTCAAATACAAATATTTTAATACACATTATACATACAAATATATATTATAAATGTACAAAACATAAACGATTTTTTTTATATTTTAAACAAATGAACAGTTAAATACTTAAATCTCTATTCTGCGTTCTGTTACGTTTGTTTTATTTTTATTTTAGTTATGAGTTAATACTATAATAATAATATTATAGTTATTATGTTATTTTTATAAAATTATAGGTAAAGCAGAAATATTTTTTTTTTTCATAGGAAAATACTTGAATATTCATAATTTTAGTGTGTAATATTAAATATAAATACTATTTATAGGTTAAATATTAAAATACTTAAAATATTATTAAATTGCCGACTCAATGTATCGATGAAGCTTTGTGACAACTGGGCCCCAACTAGAACGTCGTGGGGGGTGTCCCACCCCCTACACCCCCCTCTCGGGACGGCCCTGTATATATATATATATATATATATATATATATATATATATATATATACACTACTAACAATAAACATGATAATTGATTACCAATAAAATAAATCATTTTTATTTTAGATCAAAAGTAAAGTTCGTAATCGTAGATATCGAATTTTCCCCACTACCGCACGGAGATATGTTGCTACTCACGGGGGCAATACAAAACCACTTGAAAAGGTATAAACCAATGCACCTAATAGGACAACCAATCTTCATACCCAAAAACGGAAAACCGTATCCGTATCAGTCCAGCCACTACCAAAGAGTCATGAAATTCGTGGAGTATGTATTCACTGTCAAACGGAAGAAGCCGGAATTGGTGACTGTCATAAAGACACACCTAGACGCATCATGTAAGTTCATGAGAAGTCTAGGTACCCCGACGCTGACAACCGAAAAGATAGAGATAAAATAAATAAATAAATACTTGTACTCCGGCAATGGTATACTGGAACGGGAGCACAGATAGAGTTATATTAGATAAATTAAATGTAAAGGTTCACAATCATTTAAATATGACAACTAAATTTGACAGATATATTGGCAGATATAACTTAATATTAAATGATAATAGCGAAATAACAACAAAAGAACTTATATCTATACTATTACCCCATTACGACAAATTGGGGGCTCCATCACTAAAATTATTAGTATGTCATTCATTAATATGTGACGAGACTCATTTAGACATATCGTTCTGCCACCACCCAGTTACAGATGTAATATATACTACCTGTATATTCCATTACATAATACAAATTATAAGACCTAGTACATTATATGCACATGTAGCCAAATTACCCATAAGGATTAGAAATAGGAAAAAGAAAAATAACAAATAAAAAAAAAAAATGTATTTCAACAATATTTAATAAATATTTAATAATATAATATATAAATAAATTAAACTCTTACTCACAAAAATTGTAATATCATAACAAAACAACTAACCAAAGAATAAGTAATTTTTACTGTATTTAAAATAATACAATACTTGATAAAATGTATATCTAAAATTATTATTACTAACATTAGTCAATAAAATTTTTGTGTTACACCCAAAAATTTTCTCTATAGGGGTGAGGTGTAATGTGCTCGCACATACATATATTTATATATCTATACTAATATTATACCCCACACAAAGTATGTAAAGCATTATTAATTGTAAAAATGATCATACGCATGGCACATTAACATAAAGCCATACTAGATAAAAATAGTCATAGTGTAACTCTTATAAAAAACTACAGAAACACAGATATAAAATTCACTAGGACATACGATAGCACTATTCTGACGCATAGCCACGCGTGTCTCCCACAATCAACAACGGTAACACGCGTCGAGATGTGCGTCTTCCACAATCATCCAAAAGTCACACGCGCCGAAATTACTAATGATGCCAACCACGACGAAGTCCACACGTGCCGGATACAACGATACCCCTGGACTACACGATATCGCCCACCGCTGAGGTCAGCAGCGCCTATATAACCAGCCTAAAATCGGACCTCCAGTCAGACATATTCAGCTACTCAAGTCAACGAAACTTCACGACACCCAGTCTTGTAAAATTAACTTTGTATTGTGGTAACACCCGTATCGGATGATACGCGGTAAACCAACTGTTTACCTTACCCCCGTACACTCTAGGTTAATGACTGTCTCTAGAATAAATTCTGATTAGCACTGTTAACCATTGAGGTACGACGGTGTGCGTTTTTGTTGTTCTCCGTTCGTTTCTTAAATTGGAATGACTATTAGGACACCACAACCGGAGCACTGTTCGGTTATTAAAAACCTCATTGACTATTAAGGTGTGTGGGTCTGAGCACTGTTCCAATATAAAGGGGAAGAACGAAGAAAGACTTTGAAATAATACTCGGGTTTTCAGGTCGGAAACACTTTTATTATATTTTAAAAACACAAGTAAAATAATTAACTAATTCGATTAAAATAGCCCGTACTATGATTGACGTTTCTCACGTGCAACCAGAGTACATACGTCCTCGCCGATTCACTCAGCGACAACGGGACTTCCCGTGCCTGCCTGTACGGCGGTGTTATATGGTAATTTAATCGCCGTCTCAGCACATATGCTTCACTGACCTAAGTAATATTTTGATGACTGTCTACTATATACGACAGTCCTCCTAGTTTTTTGAAAAAAAATGCCCTCAATTTTTAATGAATTTTTACACACAATTTCTTATTACTACATTAAATACTAACCTACTCTAACACTATATTACTGTCTCAGCTTATTCGCGTCGTTGACTATAAAATTATGCTTATATGTTAATTTAATCATACTATTCTAATAATCTGTTATTTGATGTGTGTCTTCTTTAAAAAAATATATAATATATATATATATATACATGTATTGATTGGTTCGCAGCAAATGTGTAGTTATGGAAAGCCATAATAATAACATTACAGCAATTTAAATATAAAAAAAATCGATATTTCAACCGCCGTGATTGGTTTATAATTTATAAAATTAACTCAAAATTTTAATACAAGAAAAAAAATCTACCTATTAATGTCATGATAATTATAAAACAATAAAATGTTCATTTATAAAAATATAATACAAAGAAAAAACTGTGTTAGTCACGATTACGGACGTCATAAGACAGGAATTACCAATTCTATGATATTTCATGTGCGATTATCAAGGTAAATATTGCTCCTACAAAATATATTGTAGGTACATTTTTTATAGGTAATTACCTCTTCTATAATATAGTATATAGGTATTTTTTTTATAATCTTAAAAATAACCGAGTTATTTGAAAAAAACTGATTTTTCTTGCACAAAGCGCGCTCTAGCGGAGGTAGCGGTCATCAAATCTTAGGGGACTTTTAGTATGTTACTAAGTACCCTTCAATAAAAGTGTATACCAAAATTCAGCTTTCCTGCTTTTTTTTCCGCTATTTGTCAAAATTGATTCTAATTTGCTTGGACTAAATTCTTATGCGTTCGATATCTAGAAACCAATACTTTAAAATTACGTTAAGATTTTTTAAAATTTGTTCCAGTAACTAGCTTAACGGGAGAAAGCCTCACTCAAACTTTATTAGATAATCTAATAAATCTTGATATAGATTGTTCTTTTATGGTTGGACAGGGATATGACGGGGCTGCGGCTATGAGTGGTCGTTTTAATGGTGTACAAGCGTATGTTAGAAAAAATAATGATATGGCTATTTATGTCCACTGTGCCTCTCATAGTCTAAACTTGGCTATTTCTGACGCTTGTGACCTTCAAAGTATTCGGAATTGTACTGGTGTACTTAGTTCTGTATACAATTTTTTTAATACTCCTAAACGACAAGAAGTTCTTTTAAGTAAAATTGCAAGTATAGAAACAAATACAAAAGCCACTAGACTTAAAAATTTATGCCCCACAAGATGGATTCAACGACATGAATCAGTTTTAATTTTCTTAGAGCTACAAAATGCTGTTACAATTTCTCTTGAAACCATTTATTTGTGGCCAGACAAAACTACTTGTTCTACAGCATTACAACTATTATCCGCAATTCAGAATGTTGAATTCCAGATATCCCTCCGTACTACTGCCAAAATCTTTGGTATAACTTCTCCATTGAGTCGTTTATTACAAACAGAAAATCTAGACTTATCAACTGCAATGATTCTCGCAACAAACATTGTAGAAATGTCAATTAAATTGCGTAATGATAGTGAAAAAGAATTTAATTATATTTTCAATGATGTTCAAAAAATATGTTCTGATTGGGATGATGATGTTGAAATTCCACGAAAAGTTGGAAGGCAAGTAAACCGTAGTAATATTGAAACAGATTCACCTGAAGTATGTTTTCGTGTTTCAATATTCATTCCATTTTTAGATTTTTTTATTACCCAAATTCAAAGACGTTTGTTAGATCATAAACAAATTTTGTCAAGTTTTCACTGTCTCTTGTCATCATAATAAATAATTTAGAGCTCAAAAAACAATTTGAGACTGACATTGTACATTTAGTACGTCGTTATGAAAAGATCGTTAACTGCAGTGAAGAACAAAGTATCGGAGAACTTAGATTATGGTGGAATTATGTAAGCCAAATGAATGACAATCTTCAAAATTCCCATTCAGCTTTACTTGTATGTGATGAAAAAATATTTCCAATTATACGAAAACTTTTAGTTATTCTTGTTACTCTACCAGTAACGACAGCCACACCGGAAAGGACTTTTTCGACTCTTCGTCGTCTCAAAACCTATCTACGAAATACAACCGGAGCATCTCGCTTAAATGGATTAGCAATGCTAAATATTCATCGGGATATTGAAATCTCAACAGACGCAGTACTAGATGAATTATCAAAATCATCGAGACGAATTAATATTAAGTTATAACTTTTTTTGTATTTAATATACATTTAAAAAAAATTGTATTGTGCATGTCTGTAAATATAAGAAGAATACAATGGATAAACTTTTTTTTTTTTTTTTTAATTGTATATAAAATATGGTAACCCCCCCATTAACGAATTCTGCGTACGCCACTGCTATGACGCGTCAGACGCGTGCGGCTAACGCAATGCGTCTGACGCGTGTACCTGACGCATGCCAGTGCGATTCCTATGACGCGTCACTGCGTCAGTAGTGTGCCGTCGTTGAGAGGTAGTAGACGTGTTGGCTAATTTTTAATTTAATTAAAAATTATTATATTACCTACCTAAGCCTAAAATTCAAAATGAGCCAACGTGAGTTATTGTCATATCTCCTTTTTGAAGAAATTGAAGAAGAAGAATTTATCATAGAGCAATTATTAGTAGAACAGGAGAAAACAAATGAACATCCCTTATTTACGTCAAGGCTAGAAGAAGGATTTTTTGAAATATTAGTTAATTGGCATTTAATACATGATGACGAGAAATTCTGGGAGTTTTTCAGGCTGAATATTGATCAGTTTAACTAAATTTCGCATTTGATTGAAAAAGACTTCAGGGTGGATTCTTTGTGTAGAGTGCACAACTCAAATCATACAGACAATTTAATTTAGCTACCATTTCCACCAGTTTTTCGTCCTCAATGACGGTAAAAAGTACTTTTGACCTGACGCAAGTACACGAAAAAATATACAAACGCGCATGCGGCTGCGTCTGTACTGCTCACCGACCGGATAGTCCGTGCGGCTGACGCGACTTGCGGCCGTTGCAAAGCTGTTGACGCATTTTAGGAAACGTAACCATTGGATAACCTTGGAAGCAGTACCTTGCGTCAGACGCATTGCGTTAGCCGTACGCGACTGACGCGTCATAGGAATCGTACCTTAAAGCGTTAATAACACATTTTACCTCATTGAAATATTTCCCATAATAAATTGCTGCTTCAAGCCATGTACCCCAACGAGTTGAAATTGGTTGTGGAGGTAAACTCAAATTGGGATACATTTCTTTGAAAGTATTAAGTATTTACACGTGAAGGTGCTTTTAAAAATATCTTTTTAGTATTTGAAATTAATCGATCGACATTTTGATATTTTTCTCTTATGGCTTCAACTACTCTGTGTAATCCATGAGCCATGCACGTTACATGATTTAATTTAGGGTAAAATACTTTAAGAGCTTCGCCAGATTTAACCATGTACGGAGCAGCATCTGTTACATACAACAATACTTTTTCATGAAATATTTTTTCTGGCCATAAAATGGTCATGGAGTCATTAAATAATTGGGAAATTTGCCTTTTGTAATTGCTCAACCGTTAAAACAATTGGTTTTGTACATTCTTCAGATGATAATTTCCCAATTATGACACTAGCAACATATCGTCCCTGTACATCAATCGTCTCATCGATGGATACCCAAATTGGACTGTTCCCTATTTCATTCCTTATTTTACATAAAACTTCATCATAGCATAAAGGTGAATATTTCTTTCGGAGTGTAGATTCATCTGGTAATTTGAGTTTTAGAAATTTTTCAAAAAACAATTTAAACTGTGGATTGTTTAATTTAAAAAGTGAAATATCGTTAGCCACCATAAAATTACATAAATCTTTGTTAAACTCATTTGTATTTTGATTATAAGTTCTGACCTGGTTAAATGTTTTTTTTTATGAAAGGTTGAGTGGTCTTTTCTTCTTTCAATCTGCGATTCGATATATGTTTTGCAGTCTCTAAATGTTGTACTACATGACACATTTACACAACAAAAATTGCAAAATAAAATATTTCCGTCTGTTTTAAATATGTTTGGATATTCATTTACGTACCGGGAAGCATTATTTACTTTAGGCATTATATAAAAATAAAAGTCACAAGTTAGATTTTTTAAACAAAATATACCGTACACTGTACACTACGCACGATAAAGACCATACTAAAACTAAATTCTGTGTTACCCAATACGTATTGTACAGTATACTATACCGTTATCTAATGTGGACATGTTTGGGCAATAATAAATTTACCACTAGAAAATCCAATATTTGTCGTTATTTGTCGGCCGTCGATAACGATGATGTCGATTGACGATCACTTATCGATGTATAATGTGTTATTTATAAATTATAATCGACAGTAGTGACGCGGTCCAGTGCGACATCCGTAATATGCGTATGTCACCGACCGTGTCGATATTCCTCTATCAACCGTATGCTCGCGGCACACACTGTCACAAGCGGAACCCCGCTTACCCATCTTTCAATAGAAGGGAACGCGTGCGCAAGTCCGCGACGACGGCCGCCGGGCCGGGAACAAAACCAGTCCACTTCGAGTCCGACGTTAGACACGCGACGTTCCGTCTGACCATTTTCGTCTAGAAATTATTGTTCTTTTTTTTTCTTTTCACAATCACTTGCTGTCTTTTTCTGTTTATTATTATTTTATGTAATACAGTTGTTTAACGAGCAATAAGTTTTTATCTCTTGTTTTAGTTAGGTTATATTTAAAGTTTATGCCTCAGATACATCAAAAGTTGGAGTCTGAAGTTTCCTTGATAAAGGTAGTGTAATATTCATGGTATTTATTATAATTTGTAATGTCAATAAAAAATCAAATCTTAATATTGAGTTGTATAATCCATTAACTTTTGTCAAAACTTGTCCGTCAGAACTTTCAATCATATATTCAAAAAATGATATAATAGCAGGAAGCATTAGATTAAATCTTATAAAAGCTTCATGATGTTCAACCCATCTAGTTGCACATAGCTTTATTAATATATCTGAATTAAGATTTGGACAGTGTTTTTTATTTTTACTTTTAAAAATGTCTTTTTGGAGAATCTCTTATGAAGTTTATAACTTCTTCAACAATTCCAATTGTATTTCGCACTGGTTGAACTGAACATGCCTTAACTAAAACTAAATTTAAGCAGTGGCTATAGCAATGCACATATGTAGCTAGAGGTTGATGTTTTGAAATATAAGCTTGAGTGCCTTTAAATTTGCCAGACATGTTGGCAGCCCCATCATAGCCCTGTCCTCTTAAATTTGTTAAACTTAATCCTGACTGTTCTAATAATTCAGAAATAGTTTTTCCTAGCGCTTCTCCACTTAAATCAACGACTTTCAGAAATTTAATAAAATCCTCTCTAATTGTTTTTGAGTCAAAATCTACATATCTTATACTGTTATATCTGTTATATCTGTTCTACATGGCTATACCCTGTTCAATGAGAGAACGCACGGGCCGCCCGACGAAAATTGGTTTGTTCTGCGCAGGTCACACCCAATACCGGCCGATGTCCGTAATCGACATATTTTTTATGCATAATATTTGTCTTGTTATGTCACTACTTATGTCATCTTTGTAAAATAATTGAAAATCATATGATGCTTTAATAATATCGTTTTCAGTAAACATTACAATGTTTTGAGGTAGCAAAAAGTTAAACCTATTGGTTACTTCATATAAACTGTTGAATCTTTCTCTAAATTGAACAATTGCTGTATCAATTATAGGTAAAAAAACTAATACTCTGAAGTTTTCACTGGTAATGTCAAGTCTTCTATCACCATCAACATCGTAAAAAAATCGTTTTGAATAAATACGGCGTCGGACAGTAGATTGAATTGGTATGCCCCATCCTTTACATACAATATTTGATGAATTAACAAATTCTTCATATTTGTCTCTTAAATTTGTAATACTAGATGTAGCCTCTTTCAAATAATTACATGCATTATGAAGATGAATATCGGAGGATTGTAATTTTTTAGATACTAGATTAAAACTTCTCAATATATTTTCCCAAATAGTTAATAATAAGACAAATTCATAAGATTCAATTTTTTTCTTCAATGAGCTTGCTTTTAATTTTTCATCAGTTTTGAGACTTGTTAAAGATAAATTGGATAGTGACTTTAATACATCTATGAATCTAGTTTTCAGAGCATACACAGCTTTATACTTAGCCTCCCATCTGGTAGTACATACCTTCTTTAAAACAATTTTAGCAACAGAATCCCCTAGAGCTAATGATGCCCATCTAGGTGCTGATTTACTATAAAATAAGAATATATCTTGTAGAGTATCAAAAAATTGTGACACTTTTGGTGTACTTTTAGCCAAATCACATAAAACTAAATTTAAGTTATGTGCATTGCAGTGAACATAGGATGCACTAGGAATTATATCACTGATTCTTTTTTGTACACCTGAATGGCTACCACTCATGACGGCTGCGCCATCATAGCCTTGTCCTCGACATTTGCTCAATTCTAAATTAAACATATTAAGTATATATTTAATTAAATTTACATGAGCTTCTGCTCCATGGTGGTTCAATGTAAAAAATCCTAAAAATGATTCTTTTATTTCAAACGTACAGTCAGCATAGTTCACTACTGCATAACGCAATATGAAACTAACCTGATCTGTTTTTGAAATGTCCTGGGTGGAATCCATAATAATTGTGTAACATTGACTAGATCGAATTTCGTCACATATAATTTTTCTCATGCTTGTTGCTAATAAATCAATGATTTCATTTTGAACCTTCCAACTCAAGTACTTAACTCGAGTTTCTTCGTCACTCAAAAGTTTGTTTAAAACTGGATCAAAATCAGCTACTAATCTGACTGTACGCGAAAAATTCCCTTCATCCTCTCTACTAGTACCTGATTTTCCCTCGTTACCACGAAGAGCGGTATTTCCCGATGTCAAAAATAATATGATCTTAATAATTCGGGTAAGAACATCTCTCCAATATTTTGCTTCTAATGAAATGTGCTCTTCGAGTTGTTTATCAATGGTCTGATTTTTTACCCAAAGGATTCGGACTTTGACAGCATTAATGTGTTGAATAGATATTTCATGTGCTTTAATTTTCTGTGACAAATGCTGCCAATCATTCAAGCCATTTATCCAATTTAAATTAAATTTAGGATAGTTTCTGTCTGCAAATAGCCAACAAGTTTCACAATAAACTCTGTTCAGATCAACTGAATAGCACAACCATGATCTGGGTATTTTAATACCAGTTGGGCTCATAACAATATAATATTGCGTAGAAAATGTGCGTTGTTTGACATTAATGTCATCAAAATTAGTAACTGTATTTTCTGGAAATTTTATGTTCGGTTTGCATGGTCCAAACAATATAATTTTTCTTTTTAAATGTGCATTATAAATTGTTTCTGGAAACTTACCAAGGTCTGTTGGAAATGCAGCATTTAAATCTAAGTCTATGTCTGAAAAAAATGATATGCTAATATAAACACCAAACTCTACATAATAAATTTTTTGATCAGGTCAAATCAATGACTACACTGTGAATTACTAGTTTACCTACTACACATCATAAGATTACTATTGTTATTTGATAGATAATATTAAATATATGGATTATTTGATAAACCATTAAATTGAAGTATTGAGCCTATATTAAATATTGTATTGTTATATAGTAATATATTTATACTATATAGATTATAGGTACTAAAATAGTAAATACCTACCTGAGCTATTAGTTTCAACATCACTTATATCATTATAACTCAATACAAAATTATTTTCATTGCCATCACTATTGAATTTAACTGCATCAACATCAACCCTTTGCATGTCACTTTCTTTGGGATTAGCAACGTCGTCCATATCTATGTAAGCATACATATAGTAAGTTAATTTTATGAACTTATAAACATCAAAAGCTCCTACAAATCTAATACCACTAAATGTAAGTTTTTTAGGAAACTAGGAATACATTTTTATATTAATTATGCCATTATAATCATAAATCATAAATTCATACAATTTTGTAAAATTAAAGCTTATAGAATAAGATATGGAAATTCAACATATTTCAACAGGATAATATTAGAAATAATTTAATATACTTGAACCAATTTAATCTCAACATATTCTTGAAAACAACAGACAACAATTATAACAATTCTGAATATTTTTAAATAGGTACTTAATACAATAATACTTGGACTAATAGAAAACATAAAGTTGGTCATCTGTTTCAAGTGTTTCAACTACCTACCTAGTTAAAGTTAAGTTACTAACAAATAATGAAATAACTAGGTATGTAAAGCCGGTATTACACTGGATCGACACCAGTCGATCGACACGTTGATTCGACATCTGCTACCGAATTACGTTCGACTTTCATGTCGATTTGACTTGTCGATCGACAAAAATCCTGATCGACAAAAAGTCGGTAAACATCAAAGGAAACTGAATCGACAACCGCACGGTAGCGAATTGCGTAGGTGGTAAAATTATTATTTAGGTATTATAACTGTTATTTATTATGTCATCCTGGATGTAGTCTGCAAGCATACGATTTCCATTATATTTGCTTCTATCTAAACTTGCTCTTGTCCAAACTCGGCGGTTTTTTTTTTGGTTCGTCTTCACTAACTAAAATAAAAGCAGCTGCTGCTAAAATAATATCTTCATCAGTAGACATTTCTTAGAAAAATACTAAAATATACTTTATATTCACTCAAATAATAAATTAATTACAAAATTGAACTACACTACACGACGGACGAAATTCAACTGTGGGTCCGGAAAATAAATAAATTAGTTTTTATAAATGTCGAACGTAAAATGTCGAACGTATTTAATAATAAATCTACAAATCGACATCATGTTCGACACGACGTAGTATATTGTCGATCGACTGGTGTCGATCCAGTGTAATACCGGCTTAAGATTTTAATGAGTTATCTTAGATTATTTTACATAGATATTTAAATATTTAATAATTAATTCAACTAGGTAGTTAATTTACAAAGTTAGTATGAATGAAAACATTTAAAACCAACTAGTAACCAACTAGTTTTGAAAAAATATGATTTTGTGAATAGGTACATATTTTATAACTACACTTACTTGAATTAAATAAATATCTATTGAATGATCCATGATATTTTTTAATTTCATTTGTTTGTTCTCTTTTTCGACGCCTTTTTGATGCACCACTTTCAAATGTTCTTGATGACATTTTTTTTTAAAAAATAACCAAGAAAAATTACAAATAAGTAATAACGACTCAGCGCCTGGATAATTATAATATTAATACTAGTATTCGACTAATACGAGTAATACGTCGCGCTGTAAGCTGTTGCTGTAATCCAATATTGACAACAGTTACTGTACTAAACGGCGAGCTAAATTCTAAATATATCGATAAATGATGCGTCAGCCATGGAGTGAAGTATCAATGTATAATACTATCATTATTCTTTATCGCACAATAACAATATTGATAACTGTGCCGTTCTGTTATTAAAATAGATTTATACCGGACAGTTAATAAGTAAGCAATAGCCATATGACTATTTATAGTAATAAATGATAATTACATATGTATTGAACTATTGTTGATCCAATGAAATGGTATTTATATAAACAAAACAACAAAATTCAAAATGATTGAAATCTTATATGTGATTTTACAATTGTTTTATAGTATTATAGTATTATGGAAATGGTAAAATCCGAGGCCCCCCCATACATACATTAGAGGCCCATCAGGCGGTGCCTTGCACCGCCTGCACCAGCGGTAGTTGCGGCACTGATACATACTAATCATGAGACCTAAAAACGTGTAACAAAATCACAAAAGCAAAAACAAACATTGATTTCACTAAATACAATGGACATTTAAAAATACACACATATAATAATAATACACACAAAACCTTAATAAGTAAAAAATATACACTCTTCGACATGTGATTCATGAATTTCATTAGGAAGAACATTTAAATTTAGTAAGCTTGAGCTTGGAGTTGGATCAATTGGATCTACAAAATAAATAATAATGTGAGTTTGGTGTTCAATACTCTGTAGTCTGTAATTTCTTACCAGTACTAGACTTTGACTTTTTTGAAAAAAATTCAGTTATTTTTGGTCCACCTCTTTTATTCGACGTCATTATTAAATTATTAAAAATTGATACAGTTGTAACAAAATAATTTTAATTTTTCTTGACTACAACAGCTTACAAGTGGCAGTTGTCAACTATTTATTATATTATCATGATTCCTATCACTATTCACTATCTTACACGGTCTTAGAATAAGATTACGATAACACAACAACGAAGAACGTTTCGTAACGTTCTGCTTTTCATGAAATAAAAACACTATAAATCTAATAACACTGAGACGCAGATTTCTCGATTATAATCAGTGTGGTATGGCCGTATGGGTATCAAAAATCAATGGTATCATACCATGATAAATCGATATGCTACCATGTGCCTATAACAGTGGCTTATGGAATAACAATTCATAAAAGCTAGGGCATGTCTCTAGATAACTGCATCATAGATATAGGTAATTCCATTTTTTCATGTGGGCAAACATACGTAGCACTATCCAGAGTGTGTAGTTTAAAAGGCCTCCATGTAATAAATTTTGACACTAAGAATATAAAAGCACAAGCAGTGGCAAATAAAGAGTATAATAGACTTAGAGAGAAGTATAGACCAGATTTAGGTAAGATGACCACATTAAAGACACATTAAAGATTTAATATGGACAGATTCATCAAATATCCGTGCTAATAATGCCCAAATACCTTCAACTTCTTATCAAGATATTCCTCATCATACTATACCAGGCTTTTCCAATTCAAATAATATATCATGCTAAGCAAATTCTTCTTTACATGCCATATTCAATTGTACACAACACATATATTAAATAGCCTAATTAACTCTTCGGAACATTCTGTTCTGAAAAATCTTGCATTGTCTTACGTTTCAAATGAAAATATTCTAAGTTCTTCAAGTATTAGAAGACAGCTTGGTCACCCTTTTATAAATGAAGAACAACAGGACGCTGCTGAATTTATTAGTGCTCTTATAAATATTTACGATCCACTTAAAAATGCGCTATCTCATAAATTACAGATACAATTAGTTTGTCCTGCGTGCCATAGTAAGAGAATACAAATAACTCAAAACTATATTATTCAACTTAACGTACCTAATGAACGTTAAATACAATGCTAGATTATATTTTATTCAGAGAAGTGTTAATAGAAGGCGTTAATTGCAGTGCCTGTAATACTATTACAGATCATACACAGATAACAAATATAGTAAATACTAATGAATATTTGTACTTTAAAATACAACTTTGGAGGAATGTCAATACCAAAATATCAAACCTAACCATTAATGCATTACCCACTACAATAATTAAAGTTGATGATAAATCGTATGGTTTAAACTCCGTCATCGGTCATCATGGTCCATCTATGAATGAAGCCCATTATACAAGCATAATTTCACATCAAAATAAATGGCTACGATGTAATGACACTGCAATACATTTTGAACGATGGCCTTGAGGGGGTAAAAATGTATATATTATAATAATGGAAAAAAATAATTGAATATGATTAAAAAAAAAAAAATAGAATATGAGTTAAAAAAAAAAAAATAGAATATATTAAATAAAAAAACATAACAATAAAATAAATTAATAAAAATATAAAACATTATATATTACATGCCAGTGCCCAGTACATAAAAATATGTTATAAAAAAACTACTGATATCCCAACAAAAACACTTCGTCGAACTCCGTGTAAAAAATTGCTAAGTAAAAAAAAACTAGTCATCTATAAGACTTCAGCATTATAAATATGTGATGTCATAAATAAATGCTAAGTTAACTTAAATTTAAAAAAAACTAGTAATTTATAATACTAAAACATTATAAAGATGTGATATCAAGAATAAATGCTAAGTAAATTAAATTTTAAATTAATTGATTCTATCTCAATCATTTATTTACTTTGCGAGAATTTATATATTTCGACAAATAAACATGTCTATTCATAACTGGACTATTTAACAAATTTCCATGACAAATATTACTATAGTCTGTCCAGCGAGAGAACGCGCCGCGCGCCTACCAAAATTGGTCAGTTTTCGCGCATTCCCGCGCGTACCCAGTCATGTGTGTCCCCACCAGGACGGCCAACCGACGTTAATTAACGTTAATTAACCGACGGTTAATTATAGCAACAGGTTCCCGATTTCCGAGACCGACCGATCGACCGTCTTCGGCAAGCCGAGAGAGGGGGAATGGGGCCTCGGCGCTCGCTCGGTCGTCAGTCTACATGCGCAGAAGCGGCGCGTTCTTTCGCTGGATAGACTATAAATTTGTTTTATAAAAAAGTCTTAGTTATTAATTTATAAAGAAAATAAATTCTCGCAAAGTAAATAAGTGATTGAGATAGAATCAATTAATTTAAAATTTAATTTACTTAGCATTTATTCTTGATATCACATATTTATAATGCTTAAGTATTATAAAATACTAGTTTTTTTTTAATTTAAGTTAACTTAGCATTTATTTATGATATCACATATTTATAATGCTGAAGTCTTATAGATGACTAGTTTTTTTTTTATTTAGCAATTTTTTACACGGAGTTCAACGAAGTGTTTTTGTTGGGATTCAGAGTATTTAAGAACACAATAAGTACGTTTCTACCAGATGTATTTGATGCTATTTATACTGCATTAAAAGAATTCATTGAAGTAAGTACTATATTTTTAACTTTATTTTCACCAAAAAGTATATAATTAGGTAGGTACGTAGGTTATCTATGAGAGTTTATACATATATAAACAATATAAGTACAGAAAATTAATGTAGTAAAATAAAAAAGTAGAATTGTAGAGTAAAAAATTAAAATTAAAAAAATTTTAACGAGATTTAAAATTGTAATAAATCAAATATGATAAAATTTAACAATATAATATTCTTTTTAAATAAAACAACCTTTTCTTAGTTTTTTTTATCAAAATTCAAAAGCTTAAAAGAAATATAAAATAAAAAACTTGTTAGGTAGGTACCTACAAAAAATATAAAATATTTACAAAGGAAAAATATTATCATTTGATGAATAGGCTGATGAACCATTACTTTCATTTGACATTTGATTTCTGGTTGACGGAACTGCTAAATATTCCACATGTATATCATTAGTAGCTTGTTGATTATAAATAACTGGTGTTTGCGAAAAGTTAAATACTCCACTTGGTTGTACAGCTTGCAATTTATACTTAATAAGTAAGCTATGTATATCACTTTGTGCCTGAAATGCTAAATTTATGGGTATTTTTTTTAACATCGTTGATACTAAATTACCAAATGCATCAAATTCGTTCATTTCCATCGGTTGTGTTGTTTTTCAGATATTTCGTCTAATTTTTTTAGAGCATCATCAAGATATGTTATATCCGACAATTAATTTTTCCTTTTTTTGATATTGATCGTTTTAAAGCCCGTGGAGGTGGTAGCGGAGGTGATAAAACTTTTTCTGATAAGTCCGATGACAGTTGGGATGTATTATTAACTCCAGAGATTAATGTAGCATTTTGTTCAACTGATGAAAAAGAACTATTCAGCTTAATGGACTCGGCTGATGTTAAATTTTCACAAACAGAATTTGACTGAGATTCGTAATCTTTTTCAATGAGCATTTCCTATAGTAAATAATAAGTTGAAAATTAGGTGGGTACCTACTTCGAAAACGTAATAAATAAAATAATCAACTGTTCAAATGGTTTTATGGTTTTACGTTATATTTAATATTTATAGAATTTTTAAATCTGAAATATTTTTATATATTTCCAGGTCCCTAGAAAAGAAGAGGAATGGAAAAAAATCCAAAATGGTTTCAATTTGCGTTGGAATTTTCCTAACTGCGTTAGTGCCCTTGACGGGAAACATGTAGTTGTAAAAAAACCACCGGGGACAGGGACTGAGTACTTCAACTACAAGAATTCTTGTAGTATAGTCTTAATGGCAAGTGTAGATCATGATTATTGCTTTCGTTATGTAGATATTGGAGCAAAAGGAAGACAGTCGGATGGTGGTATTTTTGCAGTTCCTTAAAATATGCAATTGAAAATAATAAACTAAACCTTAGCGATTACGCGTTCACCTGGCAGGTCGTTATTTACGGTCAGCTTTCTTATCTGTGTTTATTGTCTAATTAACAACTTAATAATACAATCGTTCATAGTACTCGATAAATTATGTTGTGTGCAGTGTGTAACGACGAAATTTATACTGGTGATGAATTAAAATGTTCCACCTGTAAGGAATACTTACATTTCACATGCGCCAGCTTTCGGAAGGCAGTCTTTAGAAAACTTAACGCTGCAACCAAAGAACTTGGAACTTCGAGAGGTACTAAATATTGTTAAAGAGCTAAGAGAGGAAAATAAACAAGTAAGAGAAAATAATCGTAAATTGCAATTGGATTGTGGTTTATTATCATTGCGGATAAATTCTCTAGAACAAAAATCTGTTTCTAATTATATAGAAATAATTGGAGTTACTGAATGTAAAACAGAAAACTGTACAAATAGTTGAAGAAATTGCTTCTAATCTGGATCAACAGGTTTCTGTTGTCAAGGCTTATCGCATACGTACAAAAATACCAAATAAGCCAACGAAGATTGTAGCTGAGTTAATGTCAGCTGAACAAAAAAAAAAAATCTAATGGATCTCGCAAGAAAGAAAAAAATTAATGCAAATAGTATAAATGAAAGCTGGGGAGGTGCAGGTATTTTCATAAATAATTATCTCACGAAATATAATAGTAATCTATTTTATAAAATAAGAATGTTTGCTAAAGAAAGAAATTTTAAATGCATATAAAAAAAAATGAAACCTCTAAAGGTTTTATTATACATTCTGAAACTGACCTAGATAACATATTTAAAAAAATGGAATTAAATTTTAAGTTCCTAACCCTTTATTTTATTTTATTTTTTGTTTTCAAATTTTTCAAATAATTATGAATCACTTAAATATATATAATCCGCTTTCTGAGTTATAAAACACAATATTTTGCCACTGTTTCGGAATTCTGTAATAAATATAACTTGGATGATAATCTGTTTTTAAACATTTGTCATTGTAATATAAGAAGTATAAGTTGTCATTTTGATGAATTTCTGCTGTTCCTACAGAATGATACCAATTGTATAAATTTAGGTATAATCTGTCTAACAGAAACATGGCATGATATAAACTATTGTAATTTTGTGATACCTGGTTATCAATCATATTATTCAAAAATTAAAAGAAACCAAAATGATGGTATAATTATTTATGTGAAATATGGTTTAAATGTAATTTTTTTTGAATATGAATATATAGATGCTAATATTATAAAAGTTACTTTAAAGACTAATAAGTTATCCCTAAGTTTGGTGTGTATATATATAGGTCACCTTCAGGTAACAAACACGAATTTTTGACTATTTTAAATAATTTAATTATCACATTGAATTCTTCAAATGAAAAAATTATTATTATTGGGGACGTTAACTTATACATAAAACATCAGTGTGGATAATGTAAATAACGAATATCTAGATACTATGTTAGAAAATGGATTTAAGTCATTTATCAATGTGTACATTAGAACTCCAGCAGGAATGAAACATTCTTGTTTAGATCATATTTTTTTTAAAAATGAAAGAAATCTTAACCTCAAAATAGAAGCAGGAGTAATACAGACCAATATAACTGATCATTTTTCCACAATTATGACTATTGAAATAAATAATAAAAAAAAGGAATTTACTAATAAAAATGTTAAAATAATAAATTATAAAAAATTAAACGAAAAGTTTAAAAATGAAATGTGGACTGAGGTGTTTAATTCAAGTGATGTAAACAACAACGTAAAAATTTTCATAAATAAAGTATCTCAAATAATAGATTCTTCAACAACAATAAAATTGGAAAACTCAAAAAATAAAAAGATAAAAGAATGGATGACACAAGGTCTACTATGCTCTGTACGCCATAAGCAAGAATTATCCATAAAAGTAACTAAACACCCAAAAAATGCCAAACTTGTCTCTTATCATCACAAATATAAAAATAAATTTACAACAATATTAAGAGCAGCAAAAAATACATATTTTAAAAATAAATTTAATAAAGTACCTTACAGCCCTAAACTTACTTGGAAAGTAATAAATGAGATTACAGGAAACCATATTTCTAATAAGGAGGATATTAGTCATGTTAAAGTGAATAATAAAGTTATAAATACTTGTGATGGTATTTGTGATACCCATACATGGTTTCCAACACATTTAACAGTTATTTTACTAATTTAGGGAAAACACTATGAAATGATATGATTAAGTCTACTTTGATATACAATGAGACTACTTCTGGAGTCTCTTTCAACAATTGTTTCACTGAAATTGTTAAAAAATTAGATGTTCATAATATTCTTATAAATCTTAAAGACGAAACTGCAGCTGGATGTGATGGAGTATCGATTAAAATATTAAAACATGTAGCTAATGATATAATAGGTACTTTAACACATATATATAATCTAAGTATCAAAAATAGTATATTTCCTGAAGAATTCAAGTTAGCAGTAATTAAACCTATGTTTAAAAAAGGTGACAAATCATGTTTAAATAACTACAGACCAATTTCTATGCTAAGTAATTTTTCTAAAATATTTGAGAAAATCATGAAAAATCGGCTTATACAATATTTAGAAAAATTTAAACTTTTATCTAAAAATCAATTTGGATTTTTCTAGGGACAGAAAATGCTCTATATAGCGCAACACGTTTTATAAATTATGCTCTGGACAATAATAAAAAAGCTCTGGCGATTTCCGTAGATTTGGCCAAAGCATTTGATACGGTGGATCATTTAGAACTCTTAAAAATTTTGCCAAATTTTTGTATCGTATCATCAAGCTTAGACTGGTTTCGGAGTTACTTGCAAAATAGAAGGCAAATGGTGAGAATAAATGGTATTACCGGAGATAAAATGTATATAAACTGCGGTGTTCCTCAAGGTAGTGTTTTGGGCCCAATTCTATGTATCCTATATATTAACAGTATTTGTAATTTAGATATTGAGGGACTTATCGTCACATATGCCGATGACACGTGTCTCCTCTTCTCAGGAGATTCCTGGAATGAGGTGCGTACAAAAGCAACAAAAGAATTCAAAAAAGTAGTAGAGTTCATAAATTATAGAAAGCTATCAATAAATTATAATAAAACAATGTTTGTGAATTTCACGATGAATAACAATGAAGAACATTTCGATAATATAAAGATACACTTTTGTTACAGCCATAATTTGTGCAATGATGAGCTTTGTAAAACCATATATAGAGTCTCAAGTATACGTTATTTGGGTTTAACAATTGATAAACACATGAGGTGGAATCTGTATGTAAATAATTTATTAATGCGTCTTCGTATTTTGAGTCATAGTTTTTATAAATTACGAGAGATATTACCAATGCATGTAATTCGTACAATATATTTAGCCCTATACCAAGCAAAAATACAATATGGACTATTAATTTTGGGAGGTCTCTCAGCTAATGCACTGAAACCATTGTTAATACATCAAAGACAAATAGTTCGTATATGTTAACATAAATCTTCCCTCGAAGGTTCAACTTTTACTAATTTCAAATTATTTAATGTATTACCAGTAGATCTACTATTAAAAAAAATTGCTATCTTATGGGTAGTAAATAACTCAAATAACTGGTTAAATCTAAATAAAAGAGAAACAGTAGCTTATGATGCAAAAGTTCGTTATTTAAAAAAATAATTTGGTCAAAAATTCGTGGACTACCTTGGTCCAACCTATTTTAATTCTATGCCTATAATTACACAAAAAAATCATTGTCTGTAAAATTTTTAATGCCAAAACATTAGTTATAAAATGGTTGTTTATGTCTTAAAATCAATAATTATTTATATCTGTAAATGAAAACTCTGTTATCTGTTTTCTTTTTTTTCTCTTAAAAACCTAATCATAAGAAATAATTTAATGTATTGTATTGTTCATAATAAAAATGTAATCACCTAAAACAAATTGTAAATTTACATATTATATATTATATAAAATAGTTAACTCTATACCTTCGACACAAGCTATGCTTACGGAAAGTATATAATTTTTTATTCTATTGTATGTATTTAATGAATAAAAAAATGATTCCGCAAAAAAAAAAACTCCCAAAAGACGCAGTTTTTGTTGCCGATGAAGCATTTCCTATGAAACCATATTTAATGAAACCATATGCCTGAAGAAATTTAACAAAAGAACAAAAAAATTTTAATTATAGATTGTCAAGAGCTAGGCGTATAGTAGAAAATGCTTTCGGAATTTTAACAAGTCGATTTAGAGTTTATGAAAAACCAATATCACTTATTCCAGAAAAGGTAGACAGTATCGTAAATGCTACTTGTGCTTTACATAATTGGCTAAGAATTAAATCGCCTAATACATACACACCATCGGGTACATTTGATTATGAAGATTTAGACAATTGTAATTGGTCTCCCGGATCATGGCGTAATGAAGTACAACCAGGGGCGGAGTGGCCGGTCTGGAAATGGGAATTTTCCAGATGGCCTGGATCATATTATGGCCTGGTGGCCTGGCCATTTCGTTATTATTTTTTTTTTTAATTTAATTAATTTTACAAAATATTAGTAAATGTTAAAAAGATTCAGAGAAATATGAACACAATGCAAGTTAGTGACAAGTGTATTCTTAAAATGAATAATGAGATACAAAAGAGAATTGATGAATCTAGTGAAGATCTAGAGATTGAAAAGATTCAGAGTAAATTTGAAGTCAAATGGGTCGCTAAGAAAATAAAAATGGCAAATTATGAAACCAACGATGAACCAATTGTAGAAGAAGAAAAAGAATTTACCATAGAAATTTACAACAGAGTGTTGGACACTATTATTGAAAGCATGGATAAACGGTTTTCAAATAATAATGATTTGTTGATTGACCTATCTTTATTATCTCCATCAAATTTCAATTTATTAAAAAGTGGACTTCCGACTGATTCATTAACAAAATTATTTCACAAAATTAAACCATTCATTGATGATAATTTAAGTGAAAATTAAATAAAAAACAACCTATCTGATGAACTTCTTAATTTTGGAAAATCATGGAATTTTTAAAAAAAATCTGTTGATGAGGAGTATAATGAACAATCATATGGAAGTGACTCTGAAAATGAAGATCTAGAGAGTACAGATGTTGTGAAACCGTGTAACAAGTCTTGTAAAAATTGTGTAATATGTTTTTATAATGTTTTAGTGAAATATAATTTATTTGCAAATGCTTACCCGACATTAACTATAGCATATCAATACATTTTAACCATCCCTCAAGTTGCTTGTGAAAGGTCGTTTTCAACATTGAAGTATTTAAAAAACAGGGTGAGAAATTCAATGACCAATCAACATCTTGAGTCTTTTATGTTAATTGCCATTGGAAATAAAATTCTCATGGAAATAGATAATAATATTATCATAAATGCAGTTGGTGAAAAATCTAAGCTATTATCTAAATTATTATTATAAATGTATAAATCTTTTTTATTATATTGTTTATAATTTATGTATTTATTCATTACTTATTAGTTATTACCTTATACCTACTATACCTAAACCATTAAAACACAATATATAATTATTAATAGTTTGTTGGTTTCAACTAGTATACTATACATACCTACTAATTTTATTTTTCAGACTTTTAGGTATTAGTGATATATTAATATAATCCGTTAGAAGAAATTAGGTAAAAGAAATAGCAAAATAGTTATTTAAATACTTTTAAAATACTGAAAGTAGTAATGAAATAAAATCTACTTGTATAATAGTTTTGAAATAGATAAATATAAAAACCAAAATCGAGCGGAGCGAGAAAAAAATTTTTGGTGGGTGGCCTGGATATATTTTAAACTCCCGGCCTGGATTTGGTTCCCACTCCGCCCCTGAGTACAACCAACAGGAATTATAAATATGACTTCTCACCCACCGAGATATCCGTCGACATCAGCCACAACATTGCGAGAAAAATACACAAAATATTTTAAAAAAGAAAGTGCTGTTCCATGGCTTTTTTACGTACATATATCTATATATTCTTATTCTTATATTATTCTTGATTAATTCCTATATATAATTATTATTATCTATTATTAATAAGGTTAACAATTAATTAATATTAATTAAATTAGTATTTACTATTGGTATTTATGTAATTTAATTTATTTAAATTTTGGCACCTAGAGAAATATATTAAAAAATTACCAAATTAGAATGAGTTTTCCTTGATTCGACCGCCGGATGAAAAAATATATCAAGTGCTTCAAACCAAAATACTTTTGGTTTATACACATCGTTGGCACCTGATCCAGACTTTTTTGAAAGCTCTACTTTTCTTTTTTCTTGGTGGTAGGCCGTACGTAAATTTTTTATTTTTGTTGGAACATCAGATGGTCCAAAATTAGGTTAATTCATTTCTTCAGAAATCATTTTATATGCCTGGTTCCGTGCATCTTTGTTCTTATATTGGTACAGTTTTACGTTCCATAGTACTTCATGATGGCGATACAAAGTAATTAATTTCAATACATTTTCTTCGTTCAAACTATACTTTGATTTGGAGGCCATTTCAGTGTTTACAAATTAAATTATTTAAAACAAAATTCATAAAACACAATCACATTATCACATTATCCGCGTGGTTCACTATTCGTGTTCGAGAATAAACTGGCATACAATAACCTAATTGCATTCAACTTCTGTCCGACATGCCGGACTGTATTATCAACGTTCACATTTGTTCAATATTGTTCTTGCACGAGTAAAAATAAGCACGCGGGAAGAAGCAAACCAGAAATAGCAAAAGTATGAACCCGGCATTATTGGTGAATTTAATATTTTAAATATACACCCGATTTAACCGATATAGGCTACCACTTATGCACACGCTTGCGCGCCGTCTTTTGTGGTGTGTATACTACCCAACACGCGTATGACTCGGTACACGACGACGACGGTGAGGATGGGAGACAGTGACTTTAACCTAACACGAGAAAAAAGGAATATTAGAATCTATACAATGGGAAGAAGAATGATGCAGTTTAGGTAAGGGGGGGGGGAGTCTCTGTGGCCGGATCGGTCTGGCGCAATAACCACAGAGTTCACAAAAAAATCGGACAAATACTTAAAACCTAAACGATCAATTTACAACTTAAACTACGGACGGTGAACACGGATTGGTAACTGCTGTTGACGGTGAATGGTAACTAGACGACCTGGGTGGCCTCACACACACCACGCCGGGTGCTGGCGGACTTACGCTGACTCGATTGACCGGCAGGATGGACAGCACAACATCCAATGGAGAACACGACGACGATGACAGACAAATAGATAATACGTAATAATAATTTTGTATAACTCACAAGACGTAGAAGTGATAATGAAGTAGAATTCAATTTAACACGGAAATCAATCAATATAAGTAGTATGTATTTGTATGTTCTGAGTCCATTTTGAGAAGCCAAATTTTTCCGGTTTGGCGGGCGATTTCTACCTATTTTTTAGTGTGTGATTTTTTTGCTCCAAAAAAACGTATGTATTTTTTGGCTCCATTTGGCTTCTCAATTTTTTTTTAGTGTATGATTCTTTATTTTACAAAAACTTACGATGTAATGTATGTTCTGAGTCCATTTGAGAAGCCAAATTCATACCAGTTTAGCGGTTAAATTCCACCTTATTTCACTGTATAAAAAAATAAAACAACATTTTTTTTAAATTTACACACTATTGTCTAACCGAATATTAGTGAACACATTTTAGAATCTACGATCTTGTAACACTGATTTGTTTCAATTTTTTATACAGTATTTATTATTTTTTATAATGTGACTCGTTCATTTTATATTTTTAGTTTGATCAGTTGTGTTTTCATGTTCCTCCGGGTAACAAGTAAAACATTTTATTTTTATTATAAAATTAAAATATTACATTTTATTCAGTCAAATATGAACGATTATTTTCAAGGATTTGAGTTAATTCAAAACTCTTGGACACCAAAATTTCTCGAATATGAATCTATTGTAAAGCGTTTTGAATCTCTCAAAGAATTTTCGACAACAGATAAAGTCCTATTAGCGGATGCAGGATTTTTTTTTGAGTCAAACGACATCGTTCAGTGTTGGACATGTGGAATAATTCTCGGAAATTGGCTCAAAGGTGATTGTCCTTTTCTTGAACATGCAAGATTTTCAAACAAATGTCCTTTTCTCTTATTGAGTAAAGGAAGTAAATTTATAAATGATGTCAAAAACAGATTTAAATACAAGGATTTAAACAACTGCTTCTTTTACAAACGTGACGGTATCGATGAAGTTGATAATTTAAAAGTGTAAGTAGCTTATGTATTTTATTACAAAATAAAAAAAAAATATTTTACTTAAATGCTTCAATCATGCTTAATATGTTCGTGAACACTGTGTCACGTCTCAAACCATTAGAACACAGTGTTCACTTTTATTTTTTGTTGGTATATAAATAAAAAAATTGTTTCATTTTTATCAGTTATGTACTCGTCACCGAATGAGTTAGACTGTGTTAACTGCATTAAAATTTTAAAATTAATAAAACTTATTTTAGAAAAAAGTCATACAATAAAACGACGTACGTCTACCAGAATCAGAAGAGTACCGTTACGTTTTTGTAATATTTAGTATATAATATACATATTTTTTTAAAAACAAATAATCAAACATGTCTTCGTCAGTTTCAATAGTTGGTAAATCAAAATTTGAAATTCATAATAAAAAATATGTTTCAGTCGGATATTTACTTGGAAAGGAAATTTCAATTGTTGTATTAATTGAATCAGGTAGAAATGTTTTCACACTAAATTTAACTAATTGGAATGATTTAATGCGTGAATCTAATTTTAATATGATTTAAAACAATTTACAAACACGTTTCAAGTCTCCAGTACAATTAAATGAAAATTTAAATTATTCTATAAATGCAAAATATTCTTCAATTACACTAAGATTGAATAATAATTCTATATCATTAAGTATTATCGATCTTTGTCGTTTAAAACAAATTCAAATTTGTATAGAATCAAACATAATAGAAAAACAGAAAAAAATTAATTATTTTCAAAATTGTTATAATTAATTCTACTCAACATTAAAAGAATCTATATCAAATCTTCCAGCTAGCTGTCAATCAAATGCTTTCACATATCAATTTATACAGAATTATGGTTACGACTCAGACTTAGAAGGCACAGAATAAATGAAATCAGAAGCGTCACCTTTGATAACGTTACATTGCTCTTATGGGAAAATGAAAAAACTGTCCGACATATTGGAAATTGAATCAGTGTGACCATGAAAAAAAAATCTTTAATTTATTTACGTTTCCGAACATATTTACAAGCCGAAATGTGATATCATTTATTAAATTAAGATACATTAAATACTAATTTCTAATTTGTGAAATTCATTGTATAATTTAGATTTTATATTGTGATGATTCATTAATAAATTTGTTTAAATTAATTTAAAGAGAACATACAACCAGCATTTATTTTTTGTCTATGCATTTATCGAAGATTGAAGTTATAATGTTCGGAGTTCTAGATTTTTCAAAAGGCAGTAATTTTGTCTGTTGAGCAATATTTTTTACAAAAACGACGTTCCTTCGGAAGTAGCCTTTATTTTTAAATTTGTTATAAAGTGTTCATACTCTCATAATCAAACATAAATAACAGTCAAGTATTCAATGACATCCAAAAATTAACAAATAATTGGAGGGCTCTGTGCAAGAACCAGACAGCTCCATATTTGTTGATAACTGTTTTTATTTTAGATTCTAGTACAGAAAAATAATGTCTATAAATCTGTGTTTTTTATTATAAATTTTTGTTTTTAATTCTGATTTGTTTTGTTTTAATATTTATTGATATTTAATAAAATATTTTAAAGTTCACTCAGGTTTCAATTTTATTTTCCTAAATTAATGTTTTAGTTTGAGTTTTAAAAGGTTTTATAAACAATTAGGAAGTTAGGAATGGAAACCATTAAACAAACTTATTTTGTTTCCGAAACATTTAAACCAGTTTTCCATTATATTTTATTTGAACATATAGGGTAAGTGCTAATGAGTACAATATAATGTGTATTACCCTATCTACTTTATTATATTTTTGATTTTTCAAGTTATTGTGACAAGTTTTCATAATATATTATTATGATATGATATGTGGTGCTAATTAATAGTTTTCTGGAACAATTTAAATAAAAATAAAAATGTTAATTACCTATAAATTTATGTGCATAAATCAAGACAGCTAACTTTCTCATATTTTTCAAGTTTTTTATGATATATTCTTTGAAAATACTTTAAATAATGGCATTTAGTGTTATTTTAAATAGTTTTTTTTTTTTAAAGTAATAATAACTTAAATATTGAGAACAAAATTTAAATTTAAATAAAAAATGAACTATGAAATTATGCACATAAATCAAGACAGCTCCATAATTTTTGTAGTTGTTTATTGAAATTTGATATGAATAAAAAAAGTTAAGGCTTTTGTATTACATCAAAATCTGAGGCTAATTGTATAGATTTTAAAGTAATTTGTATGATATTTTTTTGATCTATCATCTTTATCAAATCTTCAGTTTCCTGAAAATTTTTAAAAAGTGGAGCTGTCTAGTTCTTGCACAGAGCCCTTCAATTGTAGTATGTCTGTTGTTGATATCTTTTTTTTCTTCTTTTTAATAAAATAAAATCATTGGAATAATCTTGTTCTTTTTTTTTATGAAGTACCATAAAAGAAATATTTGATGGTTAATTGTATGTTACCATTATAGGTATGGAAATTAATATAAATAAAGAAAAACAAATACAAATAGATTTTACTAGTATAATAAATTCATTTATTAAAATAATCAATAATTATAAATAAACATTAAGAAGAATAACAAATACAAATAGATTTTACTAGTATAATAAATTCATTTATTAAAATAATTAATAATTATAAATATTCATTAAGAAGAATAAAAAATACAAATAGATTTTACTAGTATAATAAATTCATTTATTAAAATAATTAATAATTATAAATATACATTAATAAATAAGATAAAAGGAAAATGCATGCATACATACTAATCTTTAAGTACATGTAATACAAATAAATTTTATTATACAATTAACATTAAATAAACATGAAGATTAATTATCTATAGAATATGAAAAAGTCGATTAGCAATGTGAACAATTTAAAATTGTAAAGAGAGGTTTATTTTAAAATGTACCCAACTCCCTAATTCTTAATTTATTAATTTTTTTTTTATAAGTCTTTAAATGGATTTTAGAAAAATTTAAATGTTGACTTGGATAAAATAATATACATTACATACTCAGAAAAGTAAACAAATGTGAAAAACTACATTACTATAATCAGTCTATGTTCTAATGAATGATGCTACATGACCACTAGAATACTAGTAGTGGTTTAGATTTATAGTAAGTAGGATACACATAAGTATACTTTGTCATAAATATATTAAGTTTTACAAGTGGGTAAGAATAGCTAATTTTCTATTTTTTAACTTTTTTTCTGAAATTAAAGATCTATTTAAAAATTTTATTGCTGAATAAATTCTAAATCTGATAAATAAATAAATTAAATAAGTTTTATTGAAAGATTTGCAAGGATGATTAAAAGGAACATTACTAATATCTATCTTCAATTTGGCGCCAACACCGTCATCGTAAGAAATGGAAGGGAAGTTATGGATGAAAATATTTTCTAATTCATATATGAAATTATAAAAGGTGTCATGGGGCATCATAAGATTACCAAAAGTTAAATTTTGACGAGTAGGGTAAGCTTTAAAGTAACATAAAAGATTTGAATGGTCTAACTGCTTTTGATGGTAAGCATAATCACTACAAACCTGACAATTATGATTTTCTAAACATTTTTTCATTAAATAGCTACAAACGTAAGTGAATGCATTACGTTCTGGAATGTTAAGTTGTCTGTAATCAGCTATACCAATATTTATACATTTAAATTTAAAAAGATTTTTATCGGATACATCAAAATTAATAATTTCTTTAGGCTGGGGTAACTGTGAAGCTAAAATTTGATCTAAATCTTCAATGCAATTTGCACCTGAGGAATGCTTGAAATAATTAGCACAAAAATGTTTTTTAAAAGACCGAGAAAAATCAATTGGTGTAGGATTTGTATTATTACCATGTTGTTGGCGGAAATAACAAAATAAATTTTCTAAACAATCTTGATTTAAACGTCTAGTGTAAAGGACATAACTTTGATCTTTGGTTGGATTTAAAGAATGCCACAACATTTTTAAAGAAGATATTGAAATTAACCAACCATTAATAAAATTCATTCTGTGAGTAACATCTAGTCCATTAAATTTATTGATAACTCTTATATTTCTAAAAACTTCAGCCATTTTATCTAAATGATTAATTTGTGAATGGGTATATTTAAATGGTCTATTGTATTCTTTAAGATTGGGAGTTTTTGATGAATTAAATATATCAAAAAATTTGTCCATATCACTGATGAAATTAATAGTAGATTGTGCAGAAGGAGGTAAAATTCCAGATGATAAAGTTACAGTCATACCATAAGCTACACTGGAACTGAAAATTTGACTGGCTAAATACACACGCATTTTTTCAAAAGGCCCAGGGTGAACATGTGCATATTTTAATTTTGGAGCTAATCGAAGATTACATTCAGAATCATAATTATAAAAAGAATCAAGATGTGTTTTAGTAACTATGGAATCATTTATTTTTAAGTTATGTTTAAAGAACATGTTACGTGTAGATTTTAAAAGGTGAGGTGGATCGAAAATATAAAAAATTTGTTTTCCTTCTACTTCAAAAAATGGCTTGTCTGGAGAAACATAAAAGCTTTTAGAAAAATTTGCAAAATTGGAGCCTTGATCAGTAATGAAAGCACGAATATTAAGTTTTATATTTTGGAGGCGACAAATTGTTGATATAATATCTTTAAGATCAATACCGGTACAGCTACTAGAGACAAGAAAATAAGCTATTGGTTGTTTCCAATTTTGATTTATTCCTCTAAGCATGAGGACTAAAGCATATTTGGCAGGTTCATACTTTTTATGAGAATTAGATTCATGAAAACCTATAATCTTATCTTTGGAAACGTTATAAAATAGGTTTGTTTTTAAAGCCATTTCATCGGCACAAAGTATACAATCTAGCGCATTTGATTTAAAATTACTAATTTTAAAAGATACAAAATTAAAAAGAAAATCATTAAAACCTGGATTTATTTCAAATTTTGAAGTTACTCGTTGAAGGGTTCGAACAGTAGGAAGGGAAAGTGGATTTTGCAACAAATTGTAAACTCTTGGTCCTAGAAAATAAATGCTTAAAGCGATTTGTTTTATTTCATTAGAGTACCTGAATGCTGGGAGAGTTTTATCTTTATTTCGTATTTGAGATTGGATTATCATGAAGAGGGTGGGGGACAAGAGTTCATTACATACTTCAAGGCAATTTTTCAATTTGTTACTTGGTTCGTTGGCTATTTGTTGATTCAAATTAATGATGATGTGTTCCAACTCGGCCCGAACCCGTTCACTTTCTTTTAGTTTCTCTCGTAGAGCAGCTTTTCGGGGAGTTTTTGATGTGAGATGACCAGGTGATTGAACGCTCATGACACTAGATGTAATTCCCGTTGATGTTGATGCATCTGATAAACTTGGAGAGTTTATAGATAAGCGAGTAGATGAACCTGTAATCATATTTGATATTTTTTTGTCTTAATATTAAAATTACTTTAATCCTAGAGATAGGAATGCACTTAACTTGTGGTAAATATGGTGCGAATAAGCAAAACAATTGTCAAAATATGCACCAAAATGCACAAATAAATGCAAAATATGCTCAATTACATTTCTTTTATATCTCAGTATATTTATAATAAAATATTATATGAGACGTACCAGGTGTATAACATGATGAATGACTTTCGTGTACTTCGATATTCGTTACTGGTTCATTTACACACTGCTTACTATCAACATCAAACAATGTTGGAATTGCATCTTTATAAAGTTGATTTCTCTGAAAATTAGAAAACATTTTAGTTTCAAAATGTAAAGAACATAAATGATACTTCTGGTTGAAACCCAAATTGGAGATTGATTTAAGTTCATCACATTTGCTGTTCTTGATCCACATTGCTGATATGACCGGTTCTTTAGGAAATAAAAAAAAACTAAGACTTTCCTTGTCTACAATTAAGTGGCTTTTACAGTTAGTTGTATAACATTTTGAGTATTGTTTAGGACGTTTATGAATATAAAACTCTTCTATTTTGCTGACGCAAACAAAAAAACAAAATAATAAGAAAAATGAAATGGTTCACGGCGTCTCGTAAATAAAACAAATATTGAAGAAATATATATATATATATATTATATTATTTAATAACAAACTATATAGATATATACATAAATAATTAATGCAAAATAAAAATGTGGTAGGTAAGTATATATTCAAAAAATGTACGAAAAGCATAAAATCCACGTCCAACTCGTACAAGCGTCGAAAGCAGATAACCTTTGTGTTCTATGATTTCTATGGTCTCGCCGAGAAAAAACCGTTACGAACAGTGTTTTTAAACGCGACATAAATATGAAAAACATTAATATTCGATGTGTGGTCACACTGATTCAATTTCCAATATGTCGGACGATTTTTCGGGCGGCCAAGGTGACGCTTCTGATTTCATTTATTCTGTGTAGAAGGTATGTCTTTGATAAGCGAGATTCAACAATTTCAATATGTTAAATTATCTGATTTAATATTACAAGACTTATATCAATAGAAAAATAATTAAAATGTTAAAACAGGTATCCGATATAAATTTTATAAATTAAATATTTACATTGATTTTTAAATATGTTGTAATTTTTTTCATACAGTTTATAATAATATTGATAGTTATATCATAAGATAGTCATTTTGTAGTATACCATACTATCTAATTATTAAATTTTATATTTTCATCGTTTTTTAAATATGTTGTAATTTTTTTCATACAGTTTATAATAATATTGATAGTTATATCATAAGATAGTCATTTTGTAGTATACCATACTATCTATACTCTATTCCAAATAAGACCAGGCTACGGCGGCCAAGTTGTGCGCATGGGCGTGGCTTCACTACGAGCACGGACCTCGAACTTTACCGCCGCGGCCCGACAGCTAGAGCGACCGCCGCGACGTAATTAGTCGATCGTAAACCAGCGACCTGAACAAATTACTTACATTGCATTATATACTCTGAAACAGATGGAGTGCGGAGCGGTACGTCGCGATGTATTTTTCCCACAGATATCTATACTATACTAGATAGCGAACTCTCGTTATCAGGTGAGGCTCGCCGTCGATGTAGCCGCCATTTTCTCGGGGGGCAAAATATTTCTGCTTTAACCTAGATACAATACAAATATGTGGAATTAGATTTTAAAATGTATACTTAATTTATACTTAAATATGCCTCATTCGTGCGTTGCGTATGGCTGTCAAAATAGGGCTTCACCTGGACAGTCAACACATTTTTTCCGGTAAGTAAAAATACTAGTATTATATCCATACCTATATTATATTACAACAATAACTTTACTGTATTTTTTTAAAATTATTATTTATTATAAATTAGATTTCCACATTCCAATGAGGAATTGATGAAGAAGTGGATTGAAGCTATTAAGAGAAAAAATTTCAAACCATCACAGCACAGTAGAATTTGCAGTGATCATTTTACTAATGATGACTTTGAAATACGCCCAGATGCAAGTAGACCATTATTAAGATTGGATGCTACTCCATCTGTGTTTCCAGCATTCCCACCATACTACGAGAAATCCTAGACCAGTTATTGATGGTATTAGAACTGTTTTAAATTTTATCATTATTTTTTTTTTTTATTAGGTATTAATAATTTTTTTTAGATAATGGTCCTGAATCAGATGACATTTTAATTAATGAGAAACAGTATACAAAAGATGTAGAAGTACAAACTATAAATAGTTTTACCGGTGAAACTGAGTTAAAAAATAAAATAAAAATTTTAAAACAAAAGCTTAGGAGAAAATAGAAGACAATTAATAATTTAAAAGATCTCTTAGATGATTTACGCAATAAAGGTTTAATTGATGGTGAACATGGAAGATAAATTGAAAATCATTTTAGTGGTAAGAATTCTTAATCATAAATACATTTTGCTGTTTTATAATGCTTTAGTGCTTTATTCTTGCTTTTGGAATGCTTTCTCTGCCAGGATCTATATTAGAATTGTTTAATAATGAGCTTAAAAATAGTAAGAAAGGAACTGGTTGCCGCTATTCCAATGAGATGAAACAATTCGCATTAACGTTACACTATTATTCTCCTAAAGCTTATAATTTTTGCCGGTAATTAAATACCATTATCAGTTATTTGTGTGAAATTGTCTTTTTTTAAATTTATTTAATGTGTTATGTGTTTATGTTGTATTTATATTTTGTATTCAAATATTTCACTAATAAAAATATATTACTGCTACCTATTACAGAACTATATTAAGCCTACCACATCCGTCGTCCATTAGCAACTGGACTTCTTCTGTCAATGCTAATTCAGGTTTCTTCAATGAAGTATTTGAATACATGAAATGCATTCCACACAGTGATAAGGATTGCAATTTAGTTTTTGATTCAATGTGTATAAGAAAAAAAATATTGTATGATGCTAGTGAAGATAAATTTCTGGGTTATTGTGATTTTGGTGGAATTCAAGCTGAAGCACAGGAGACCCCAGCAACAGAAGCATTAGTTTTTATGTTAGTTGGGTTGAATGGAAAGTGGAAACATCCAATTGGTTACTTTTTACAATCTAAAAGTACTGCAGTTATACAGGCTGGTCTTGTAACAACTGCAATTACAATGGCAAATAATGTAGGTGTTCGAGTTTGGGGTGTAACATGTGATGGCACTAGTACTAACTTATCCACTATGACACATCTTGGATGTAAACTTCATGGATCATATGATGAGTTAGTAGAATATTTTTATATCCCTGGCATAGATCGGAAGGTAAAAACTATCAATAATAAAAATCAACACTGTATGATTTATGTATAGTTATTTTATTTAGATTTATTATATACCAGATGCATGCCACAATATTAAATTGGCAAGAAATGCTATTGGTACATACCGAAAATTTAAAAGTGTTGATGGCATAATTGATTGGAAATTTATCCAAGATCTTAATAAAGGTATAGTAAAAGATTAGATTTACTTAATTTTACAAATATCTGATTATATAGAATATAGTATAATAAAGATTCTGTGCTTCATTGATATAGCTCAAGAGAACATAGGCTTGCACTTGGCTAATAAATTGACATCTGCTCATATTGATTGGAGGAAAAACATAATGAAGGTGAAAATGGCCGCACAGACCTTAAGCTCGTCGACTGCTGATGCAATACAATTCCTTAGAACGTTAGAAGAATCTACATTTAAAAACAGTAAGTTTTAATTATAATCAGTAATTCAGTATAAATACAATTATTTTAATTTACTATAGGTGAAGCCACAGAACAATTTATTAGGGTAATTGATAGAATATTTGACTTTCTTAATACCCGTAACCCCTTTGGTAAAGGATTTAAAAAACCATTATACAAAGACAACATAAAACAAGTGGAAGATATGATAAAACCTCTGGTAGATTATTTGTTAAGTCTAACAGATATTAAAGGAATCCCAATTCATTCAACTCCTAGGAAAACATTTGTGATCGGTCAGTGGTTATATTTTTTGGAATTTAAACGTAACATGTACCTCTTATTTTGTATATTTGTATCATTATACTCATTATTATATTTATATTTCTAGGTTTTGCTGTAGCTGTCAAATCAATATTAAACTTGGCTAAGGAACTTTTTATTGTTACTGATTATAAATATCTTTTAACATATAAATTTTCTCAAGATCACTTAGAAATATTTTTTTCTAAAATAAGGCAAAAGTTTGGTCATAATAATAACCCTAATGTTCTGGAATTTCGAACAGCTATGAAACAATTGTGTTTAAGGAATTTAATAACTTCATCTTAAGCTGCAAACTGTGTTGCATTAGATAATTCATGTTATGACAGCATTTTTGAAATACGTTGGAAAAAAAGAAAATCTGAAGAAATTATTGAAGATGATGGTGAAGAAATACCAGACTTCCTTTCGTTTGAAAATGATAGTGTTAACATTCTTAAAGACAATATTTTATACTATATTAGTGGATTTATAGTAAGAACCATTTTTAAGAAAATAGAATGCCCTACGTGTACTGAAAGTTTACTAGAAAGAAAAACTATTACAGACCATAATTATAGTCATAAAAATTCTTATTCGGCTCTAGTTAATATTAAAAATAGGGGAGGACTAGTACAAAGTTAAACTGATGTATTAAAAATCGTGAAATTTGTTGAAAAGACTCTTATTCAACTCACAGATAATTTTTACCATCTAAAATTGGGTTCATATTCTAAAATTGTTATTTATGCCAAGAACTACGTCTACAGTAATAATGTGTTTAAAAATTTAAGTTGTTTGGATGATTCTATTCTAGAAAACCATAAATTACATTTAGTATCTTTAATTTGTAGGGAATATCTCAAAATACGTCTGCACTATGTTGCTAAATCTAAAGATAAACAAGTTAGCAAACGCCGTGTCTTAACTAAGCTGATTTTATTTAATAACCAATAAATAAATATGTGTAAAACCTAATTGTTTCATATTCATGAATCTATTGTACCTATTTATTTTGTATTAACATTTTTATATTTGTATTCTATAATAATATTACAATATAGTAAATTTAAAATGTGTATCTTCTTATACCTGAATTATAAATTTGAATAACCATTATTCCTTGAAATTAATTGAGTATGATATGAAGTGATTTGTATATTATTAACTTAAATATTTAATTATATTATTGTTGTGGTCCAGTTGTGGAGCTCGGTTGACAAGGGTCGAATCAAATGAATTTACACTCAGTCAAATTAACTATTATTACGAGTTTATTAATTTACGTTAGTATTTAACACTTTTTTAAACACTCAGAGTAATGTTACAACTTAAGACAAAATATCTCTAGCATGAATACCGTCTAGTCGTCACGCAGAAATAGTGTGTCCGTCTCCCCTTTGGAGCGCCTTTATCCTTTTTTTTAGACAATTTAATAAGTCCCAAATTGTTTTGCCCCCTGAAAATATGGCGGATGCGTGATAAGAGCGCGCCGCTGAGCTTCACTACTGTTAATGTAAAACTCGTCTAGTACTATATCTATAGTATAGATATCTGTGATTTTTCCGTACCGTCACTCACGCAGTCACGCACCACATAATCACATACGTACGTCAGTACACGTTATCAGTAAAATAGGTGGAGCCTGACCGCCGCCCGACGAGATCTGGTCGCCGCCGTAGCCTGGTCTTATTTGGAATAGACTATAATTATTAAATTTTATATTTTCATCGATTTTGAAATATGTTGTAATTTTTTTTTTATACAGTTTATAATAATATTAATAGTTATATCGTTAGATAGTCATTTTGTAGTATACCATACTACAATATTACTATCTAATTATTAAATTTTATATTTTTTATCAATTTTTAAATATGTTGTAATTTTTTTCATACAGTTTATAATAATATTGATAATTATATAATTAGATAATCATTTTGTAGTAATCAGTATTTTTTCTTTTCTCATTCAAAATAATATGATACATATTTTATTTTTAATATAATCAGATAGGTATATTTTAATTATATATTTTCATCGATTTTCAATTTTCAATTTTTTCATACAATTTATCATAATATTGATATTTATATCGTTAGATAGTCATTTTGTAGTATACCATACTACAATACTACTATCTAATTATTACATTTTATATTTTTTATTCATTTTCATCGATTTTCAATTTTAAATTTTCTCATACAGTTTATCATAATTTTGTTTTTTTTTTTTATTGAGCGTTACAGCTTCGGCAGCATAGGCCATTAGCTTTGAGTTTTATACAATTATATACTTATAAATATTTACATAGAATAGGAAAAAAACAGTTTATACAATATTAGTGACTTATTTCTAATAATTTTTATATGCTTTTTTCTAAATTTAATGCCTTGAGGTTAGGTTAGGTTAGGTTTCTGGTAGGCAGTCTGGACCGATAATTTCGTACAGGTTGGATGGTATGTTATGCTTTTTACGTTCTTCCTCGTTGGATCTGCACTCGGTCAGCAAGTGTTTAACAGTGAGGGTCGTTCCGCACGATGGGCATTCTGTTAGTGTTTGGTTGTTCATAAGGTGACCATGAGTGAGGAGGATGTGACCGATTCTTAGTCGGGTTATTATTATTTCTGTTTTCCTGGTTGTTTTTGTTTGTGGCCAGGGATTTATATTTTGTTTTATTTCTCGTAATTTGTTTTTTTGGTTTTTTTATGTCTATTATTGTGTTGTATTTTTGTTTGGGGACTTCAGATAATGTTGCTTTTTTGCGTGTTGGTCAGCTAGTTCATTCCCGTTTATTTTGCAATGACCAGGTGTCCATATGAATTTGATATTTTTGTTTAGGTTTTTTAATTTTTCTATTTGGTTTATGATGGTGGGTTTATCATAATATTGATATTTATATCGTTAGATAGTCATTTTGTAGTATACCATACTACAATACTACTATCTAATTATTAAATGTTATGTTTTTTATTCATTTACATAGATTTTCAATTTTCAATTTTTTCATACAGTTTATCATAATATTGATATTTATATCGTTAGATAGTCATTTTGAAGTAATTAGTTTTTTTTTCTTTCTAATCAGAAAAGAATTAAAAATATGATATCTTAAATAAAAATTTTATTCATGAAATTAGTTAACATCTAATATACTGCACAACAATCTAATTAAAATTAGGTAGATCATGTCTAACCGAATATTAGATATTTACTAATTTCATTAATACAATTTTTATTTAAGATATCATATTTTTAATTTTTTTCTCATTAAAAATAATATGATACATATTTTATTTTTAATATAATCAGATATATTTTAAAAATTATATTCATTTTAATATTTTCAATGATTTTCAATTTTCTCATAAATTTTTATTAATTGTCATTTTATGTTGTGGTTCAGCCATGAACCGATCCAGAATGTTCTACACAACTGAATTTAGCTTATGTTTGATATCCTAATCCTTATTTTTCTGTTTAGACGTTGTTATTTTTATTGAACATTCAGCATGTTTCCACCTAAAATTGAAAAAATGTTAATACTCAATTATTTAAGACCTCGTGTTTAACATTACCTTTCCTGTGGTGAAACGTTGGCTATTTCTTCTGTTTTATAATGCTGGATGACCCAATAGTCATCCCCATCTACAGTAGGACATTTTAACGTACACGTTTTCTCTCCTTGTTTAATTGAAATAGTATCACTTGTATGAGAGTCTGATATACTGAATTTCCCCGAACTTATAAGTGAATTCAATTTTGTTTTATAGGATGCAATCTGATTAATAAAACAAAATGTAAATTAAAGGTTAAACAATTAATTTATGTTATACGGGAGCGCGTATAAACTTGGAATCTTAAAATCTGGACCGTATTTATCTGGACCGTATAATCTGGAATGTACATATCTGGACTGTATTAATCTGGACCGTATATATTTGGACCGTATATATCTGGACCTCGTAATAACCTGGACCGTATAAATCTGGACCGTAGAATTTTGGACCGCATATATCTCTTTTAAGGGGCGTGAGTAGGCAACCCATTCTGCGGGAAATATTTCACAATAGGTTTTCCTTTAATACTTGTAATTTGTAATTTGTTTATGATGTGCAAATGAACACCATTTCACTAATTGTCTTATATACAGTAAAACCTCTCTATAACGGACCCTCTATTAGACGAAATCCTCTTTATAACGGAGAATGTCAATAGTCTTGGTTCAAATAATAAATGAAATTGACCTCTCTATGACGGAAATCTCTTTATAATGGAAAAAATTTTTGGTCCCAAGCGAGAGATTTGCTGTTCATAGTATAACAGACACCTCTACATACAACTTAATTTTGCAGAATCATACACACACCTAATATTTTATCCATTTATCCTAATAGCGGACATTTTTAAAAGCATCAAATATCAGGCTTTTTTGAACATAGGTATACATCTAGACCATCTAGGCAATAATTATGATAGTATAATGTACCTAAAAAAGAATTATCTAAATGTATTATTTATCAATACTTATTATTTTCAATATCTAATAAGCATATATTTCCTAACTTTGTAAAATGCTGTATGACATCAACTATTGAAATAAGCAATAAAAATGAAATACCCACGGTACAACTTTATATAAATCAATAAATAATATACTTTTTCTAAATCTTAAGTTTTATTGTCGAAGGTGGACAATAACATATTATGTTGTCTATCTGACTACCAGTATACTTTTAAATAACAAAACATTGTTTACTTGCAGTATACCACATTTTTGTAATTTTTCAAACCAGCCTTTTATTAATCCTACCAAGATCGTTTAATTGCAGTCAAAAATAGTTATAAATGCAAACAACTAAAAAATAATTCATATTAAATAACTAATTATATAAAAGTTTTTAATCTGTATTGACGCTAATGACATAAGTATTATCCCCGGGCATAATTTTAATACGTTTACGCCATCGTAATGGAAATTCCACTTCAATTTCAACGTTTTGAAGATGATACGGTTATCTTTTTCTCCATAACTTCAACAAACTGTGTCACTTCAGGTATAATTGTTTTAAAGTAATTATTATATTTTGATATTTCTTTCAGATTATTTTGAAACGTTTTAATATGTGACCAAACTGCTAAATAATCGAGCCCTTTCGTTTGCAAATACTTAGATACCGGTGTAGATAGATTAAAAATTTTAAGAAATAAAAAAGCAGTCACTAAAGTGTTAAAAGAACACCATTTATTTAATAAATCGCAAGTAATAATATTATATTTATAATACTCTATGGTTTGCACAAATTACGAAGAAATTAGATGGTTTCGGGCACATTTGGCTCAGGTACATTTACATTTACAACATTTTCTTCTAAAACAAAAAATTAAATACATGTATAAATATTATTATAAGGCATTTTCTGTATACTACCATTTTGCCCTAATGCCAATGTGCGCATTCTCTCTTCATACTCAGCTACACTATGTGAACAACGCATTAAAAATATTCTAATGCTTATTCTACCTTGCCTAAGTTGCCGACTAGCAGATTTTATGCGCTCATCATTAGCTAAATATTTCACACGTTTTTGGCGTACCATGTCCAAACCATTTTCCAATTGGTTCAGCTTAATAAAATAATTTTCATTGATTTTGCATAAATTACCTTGTATAAAATAAACAAATGTTACAACAAAAAGGACTTATCATAAATATTTGTGTTATCAAATGAATTAATAAATATTAATTTACTCAAAAATATCCAAATGTTTGGATGGGAAACCTGAAATATTTGCCTTAATTTATTATGAAACGACTCAACATTATTATTAGTCCTAAATTTTCTTTTATGCACAGACAGTAATTCCACCCCAACATTGCGCAACCAATACCTGTAACAAATTAATTTTATTAATAAATTGTATGAATATTAATATAGCTACTATATTTGCCAAGTACTTAATTATTACTATATTAAAATTTAAAGTATAGAACGTACCGTTCATAATAATTAAATAACCTGCGCATATTAACATTATGCATAGTTGCATAATGCTTAATTTCAATAAACCCTTCTTCTATTTTCCTTGCTGGAAGTAAAGGAAGTACCATAATCATTTTTAAAATTTTCAAAGCTGCTTCACTGTTATTTATTAAATGCAAATAACCTAATTTGTTCATCTTACGCCAGACAGCCTAAAAATGTATTGTTATTTATGATGTATCAATGTAATCAATTTATAATTATAAGTTACATACTTGGTTTACATGAAACCAGCATCCGTGAGCTGTAGCCGAAGGAAAATGCCTGATTAGCATAGTTCTCAATGCTGTTTCAAAGTCAGTCAAAATAACAGAAGGTCTAAATTCTGGTAGGAGATTATGCTTAATGAACTGAAGAGCTGTGTCATATGCCTGAGCAGTCTTTTTTTCCATTAAAACGTAAATTAAAGGTATACTCTAAAACATAAAACGGTTCAAAATCCAATTTCAATGTGGTTTTAACTTGTAATGTAAATAAAGTATATCACTAAATTTGTTGAAAATTATATTTTTAATTGGAACTCTTGAATATTTTTGAGTAAGTACAGAAATATTTTGAAAATCAATTTAACATTCTAAATATTTCAAAAGAAAATTAATTTATGATACTTGAACTTGTATATACATAATTGTCAACTTCTGAATGAATATAAATATAAAAAATTACAAATACCTTAATAGTAATGTATACAATATAATATGTTATTATTATTATAAATACAAAATATATATCTAAATATTAATTATAAATACTTGTGTGTATTGTGTATATATATATATATACCTTTAAGAGGTGTGTGTTTATAACTTACATAATTCTCTACCATAACATGGATGATCAAAAGCTGATAACATTTTGGTACTGATGGAACCACTTTAAATGTAGCATCTACATGTAATTCATTTGCTTCCATTGAAATTGATCTGTCTATTAATCTTTGACAAGCAAAAATAATGGAATGATTCCCTAAAATATCTTCTACACAACCTAGAATTTAGATTATTTAATAATACAAACATTCATTATATATATATGTATATGTATATAATGAGTAAAATTTAATATACGTATATATATATTTAAATTTATTTTACCAAATATTTTATACAGATCAATTATTACAACATATTTATAAATAATACAAATATTAACCTTTAAATATAATTTCTCCACAAGCTTGATATCGATTAAGTAGTCCTTCCTGAAATTGATTCGCTAGCTCCCTGAGTGTTTCTGGGACATTAGGCAATGAACGTTTCCTAGACAAACGCATCAAACTTTCTGCTGATTTCCAGGAATATCGTGAAGCAGCTTCAGGATTTCTATGCATATATGAATATAATTAACACATTAAAATTTAAAACAAATACACTCCGTCAACTCCGTGTAAAAAAACGCTAAGTAAAAAAATAAAAAAAAAAATGAAAATGTTATAGAATTGTGATATAAGGTGGGATATAAGTAAACGGTATAACGTGTAAAATGTATATATCAGTAATTAATTTAAATTTAATAAAAATTGGTCACATATATCAATTTGTAATATGAATTACCTATTTTAACTAATTATTGATCCAAATTTAGTTTACTTGGCCAGAAGATTCAATCTAAAAAATGTATAGCCTGCAAGTAGGTACTAAGTTTATGTAGGTAATAGATAATGCAGGCCCCATTAAAATAAATATAATTGTTTCCGGCCAAATTTTAAACTAAATTTGGATCAATAATTAGTTAAAATAATTCATATAAAAAATTAATATAAACGACCAATTTTTATTAAATGAAAATTAATTACTGATATATTCATTTTACACGTTAGACTATTTACTTAGATTCCACTTTATATCACAAATTTTAGAGCATTTTCATTTTTTTAGATTCTGAACGAAGTGAAGAATGTATTGATTTTACTATGATGTTTTTTTTTTTGTTTTTTTTTTGTATCTGTATACACCATAACTAGTCGAAATAATGCTTCGATTTTAAACTTTAAACTTCATGGGTGGTTTTCGGTAGCAAATTTAATATCGGAGGTACTTTAGAGAGGACAAAAGTGAAAATTCCCAAATCTTTCAAATGCGGTGTGGAAAACCCCCCAAAAATGACGAAAAAAACGGTAATTTTTGTGCAAAACTAGTTTTCGACAAAATCGACTTTTTTATTTAGCCGTTACTCAAAAACCAAAAGATGTAGAAACCTGAAATTTTCACCAAATATTTTTATTGGAAACACCTATACGTGGTACAATTTTTGAAAACTTTTGCCTACTTTTGAGCTTTTTATAGACAGTTGAAATTTTCAACTTTTCTTAGTTTTTTTTTTCTGAAACGTGGCTGGTCAAAAAATGTAGAAAATTTAATACAAGGTTCCTCATAAGTTGTACTTATCGTCATTAAAAAAAATCAAAAATCGTTATTCACAATTATTTTTTATAAGCATAGAAAGTTCACATTTTTACGAAATGTGTCAAAAATCGCGAAAATTTTAAGTTTTTTTGTAGTTGAAAATTCATAAAATTTTAAGTATTCAAAGTTAAGAATTGAAAATTTTGTACAAAGTTTTCCGTAAGTTTTCCTACATTTCTGTGTAAAAAATTTCTACCGGAACAATATCAAAATTTTTTAAGAGTGTTTGAAATTAAATTTTTTACATAATTGCGTAAAATAACAATTTAGCCTTCAACGATTTTTGATAGGTATTTGTTATTCTAAGTATTATTCTAATATTCTAATTCAAAAAGTATAAGTCGTAGAGACTATTATTTATTATTATTTGGATAAAATGCATAACAATAAATTAATAATATGATTACATATTAGTGATACACAACTAATTTTAATAATCTACTGCAGATTATCTACAGATGAAATTATAGTAGGTAATAGGTTAACTCACTGTCTAGCTTCTTCTTCATATAAATTATTTAGTAGAGTATTTTCATTAGCACTTCTTGTTTTTAAACTATTTTTAAACGTGATTAATGATAATAAGTTTGGATCAGGTGCATGATTGTGTGGTTTAATAATTTGAAAATAATTTTGTCCAACAATTTTCATTGATCCTTGACATATGTATCTTGCAGATTCTTTGCACTTAAAGTAACTATAAATAAAAATTATAATGAAAAAGAAAATCGCCCTTAGAATTCTCCATTTAATTATTTATATAATATATACTAGTAATCCCGTTGCGAAAATTCTCAATGAATAATTTATTTAAATAATTAAATTAATAGTATTGTTACGTGGTACCCAATGAAAACAGGTACCTATCGGCTATCGTACTCTTGATAGATATTTAGAGTTAAAATAAATGGAACACTTTTAGAATAGAGTAAAACACTTTTAATAAAAACACTTTGAAAATAAAACAGTAATACAGATTATAAATTATAAATTGTGCGCTAACAAATTCAGACAAACTCAGAAGGGCTTCGACTGATAGTTAGACACGTCTGATTTTCTGTGTGTGTCCGGGGTTGTTATATAGTCGATACATATTTAATAGTGTAGAGACTCGGAAATATGCATAATGTTAACATATGCATATTACAGTATAAAATCGAATGAATACATTAATAAATTTAACAAATTAATAAATGTATATAATATCGAATATTGAAAGACAAATCAAATATATAATAGGGAGGGTAAAATAAAATATACACTTAATCCGACTTTGCCCTATGTAAATGATAATAAGTATTGTTTAAAAAAAATTCGAAATTTTTCCGAAAGGCTTAACCCAGTCTGGCTATGAATATAATATGCTGTAATTTAGAAAACATAAAAAATATAGATGTACCTATACCAGAAAAAGATTTCATATAATTATTAATAAATAATTTTGTAATTAGAGAATAGGTACCTATTATAAATTCAAATAATTTCATTCTCAAGTCTCAACTACCTTGTATTTTAAATATGGTTTAGGTATAAGGTATTAGGTACTTACTTGGAATTTCCTTTTGAACCATTTTTTAAATAAAAATATCCTTGGTACTCCATGACAATTAAAATAATATTAATATGATATCAAAATTAAATTAAAATTGACACACTTAATGACTGAAAGGCAATACAATACTATGTCCACCAATTATTAATGTTTACTGTTTAGGTTTCGTCGTTATTCTAGCATTATAGTCAGTGGCGGAATGGCCAGGGAGGCGAAGAGGCAATCGCCTCCCGGGCCCCTCGATCATGTCATATAAGTAAAAATTATTTATAATACGTATTAATATATAATATTAAATATAATGATAAGACACCGTTCATTTACTATACATATTTATATACAATATTGTCGTCACGGGCTTTTAAATTCGAAGAATTCTATAAATAAAATATTATTACATTATAATCACTAATCAGTGTACCCGAAACCATCTAATTTCTTCGTAATTTGTGCAAACCATAGAGTATTATAAATATAATATTATTACTTGCGATTTATTAAATAAATGGTGTTCTTTTAACACTTTAGTGACTGCTTTTTTATTTCTTAAAATTTTTAATCTATCTACACCGGTATCTAAGTATTTGCAAACGAAAGGGCTCGATTATTTAGCAGTTTGGTCACATATTAAAACGTTTCAAAATAATCTGAAAGAAATATCAAAATATAATAATTACTTTAAAACAATTATACCTGAAGTGACACAGTTTGTTGAAGTTATGGAGAAAAAGATAACCGTATCATCTTCAAAACGTTGAAATTGAAGTGGAATTTCCATTACGATGGCGTAAACGTATTAAAATTATGCCCGGGGATAATACTTATGTCATTAGCGTCAATACAGATTAAAAACTTTTATATAATTAGTTATTTAATATGAATTATTTTTTAGTTGTTTGCATTTATAACTATTTTTGACTGCAATTAAACGATCTTGGTAGGATTAATAAAAGGCTGGTTTGAAAAATTACAAAAATGTGGTATACTGCAAGTAAACAATGTTTTGTTATTTAAAAGTATACTGGTAGTCAGATAGACAACATAATATGTTATTGTCCACCTTCGACAATAAAACTTAAGATTTAGAAAAAGTATATTATTTATTGATTTATATAAAGTTGTACCGTGGGTATTTCATTTTTATTGCTTATTTCAATAGTTGATGTCATACAGCATTTTACAAAGTTAGGAAATATATGCTTATTAGATATTGAAAATAATAAGTATTGATAAATAATACATTTAGATAATTCTTTTTTAGGTACATTATACTATCATAATTATTGCCTAGATGGTCTAGATGTATACCTATGTTCAAAAAAGCCTGATATTTGATGCTTTTAAAAATGTCCGCTATTAGGATAAATGGATAAAATATTAGGTGTGTGTATGATTCTGCAAAATTAAGTTGTATGTAGAGGTGTCTGTTATACTATGAACAGCAAATCTCTCGCTTGGGACCAAAAATTTTTTCCATTATAAAGAGATTTCCGTCATAGAGAGGTCAATTTCATTTATTATTTGAACCAAGACTATTGACATTCTCCGTTATAAAGAGGATTTCGTCTAATAGAGGGTCCGTTATAGAGAGGTTTTACTGTATATAAGACAATTAGTGAAATGGTGTTCATTTGCACATCATAAACAAATTACAAATTACAAGTATTAAAGGAAAACCTATTGTGAAATATTTCCCGCAGAATGGGTTGCCTACTCACGCCCCTTAAAAGAGATATATGCGGTCCAAAATTCTACGGTCCAGATTTATACGGTCCAGGTTATTACGAGGTCCAGATATATACGGTCCAAATATATACGGTCCAGATTAATACAGTCCAGATATGTACATTCCAGATTATACGGTCCAGATAAATACGGTCCAGATTTTAAGATTCCAAGTTTATACGTGTACCCTGTTATACAATTTTTAAAAATTACTTTTTCAGTTTTCATTTTTTTTAAATGTTTTAATCCTATATTGTTCGTTTTCCTCTTAATATTGATTTTTTCAGTTTTTTGTTTTTTTTAATGGATTATCTAAGACCTTTCCTGTATATCCATTCGATTTCACACTTAAATCGATAACATATTAGAGTACAAAGAAAACATTTTTAATATAAAGTTTTTTTTTGTTCAAATAAATTCGTTAGATTTTATATATTTTTATTAAAAGTTTGATGATAAATGAGAATTTACGTTTTTGGTTTATGTAAATGTATATTTACGTTAATTTAGGTCTAGGTGAATTTGAAATATTTAATCCAATTGTATCTAATAATAATTACCAAAGATATTGTATGTAATATTTTAACTACTATTATACTATTATATTACAGTTATTTAAGTTGATTAATTTTATCTAGTTTCACTTCTAATATTTTTTATATAGTTTAAGTATATGAATTTCTGTAAAAAAGTACTTTTGAAATAAGAAATATAGAAAAAATTATTAAAATATACTTTTCTGTAATGCAAATACATTATTTTTAAAACACATGACAAATCCAAACTTAAAATTATAAAAACAAAAAAAAATATGTCTTCAAAATAATATTTTAGCTGATATTAATTGTAATTTTACTTATATCACTGACGTTGTCTGATTAATTCTCAGTCAGAGCAGAATATTCAAATTGCGACATTGTAGGTATATTGACAATACTTGAAAAAATATAATATTCACTTTAAACGTTCCACTGTTCACTGGTGATATCATACAAAATGTTTACGTTATTTATAGTATAAACTACTACCACTACTTACATACGAACCATGATCGGTGAACTCTTTTATAAAAACATGTTCATACATTTTTTTTTCTTAAGGCGCGTCCACATAGTATGCAAACATGACACACAGCTCACGCGCTTGAATCATGTGTGATGTTTGCAAACATCACATACTGCACACACGTTCACCGTACACATAGTATTTAGTGTATTTGATTTTCGTGTTGTGCATGAATGAAGTAAGTTGCGTCAACACTGAACATGAAAAACCCCGTCCAATAGTAGTCATAATTTTCTTTGATGTACCGACAATCCGGCAAACACGAAATACAAACGTATGCGGTGTATGTGATGTGTGCAAACGCGTCCACACTATCACCGTTTTTGATGAATGCTGTGTATGTGCGTGTGCTGCGTGTCGTGTTTGCATACTATGTGGACGCGCCTTAAGAATACTGTTGTGAATGCACCGGATATTCGAGCCTTACCTTTCGACACTATATGTGACATATATATTATAAATATTGCAAGTGTCTATATTACGTGTACCAAAATATTAATTACTTAGTTAAAGAGTAATATTAAGAAATTGATTTCTAAAAAAGTAATAACATCAGGGTCGCACGTAATCATGGACGTTTCTCGCACCTAGTTCTAACACACCCTTTTTTTTCCTCATCCGGCTTCTCGATTAATGAATAAGAAATTGTAAAGTAGAGTTCAATGGTTTGTATAAATACCGACTCTACATTAAACATTACACATGTTCATTTCTCAGCGGTAGGAGTTTTACTCTTTCTGTTGAATTTAATACAACTCTTAATAGTGTAACAGCAACTACTTCTAACTGTTTGTCTTATTCAAAGACTATCAAACTATATTTACAACGTATGAAAAGATTTTTTTTTTTGTTGAAGAATAAAAATCGATAGGTATATCATCGTCAATAATGTGAGTATTAATATAAAAATAAATTATACCATATATATAAATTTTTTTTTTTAATTTTTTTTTTTAAGTATTACCTAGTTTTACTGTTCATTTTCTAATCATCGTTTAATTTTTTTCTGTTTAATCAATTAGATCAAACGAGTAATTATTTATTCAGCATTATTAATTATAAAACGGTTTCATAGTTGGGAAATACTCTACGTTTTCTCAATTGTTGCTATTAGAAAATATTGAAATTTTTCTTACCAATAATAAATGTAAGTCTTTATATAAATACATTACATCGTACACATATTTTTATAAGACAGTTGTTTTATTTTATTTTACTGTACATTTTTTTTTTCTAATTATAGTTTCATTTTTTCTGATTTTGTTAATTAAAGCGAAAGAGTAATTCATAGAAATACATTATATTATATAATAAGTAAAATTTACTGTAAGACATCAACATAAAAATAGTAATCATAAAAAAATATCTGATAATTATAACACAACGTATTAATATATTTATTTGTTTGTAAAAATGAAACGACAAACGATTTCAAAAAGTATCCGCATGAGCACAATTGGAGATGGTCTTGTAGAAATAGAACGTTTTAAAAAATCTTCAAAAACATTTTTTATAAAAAATAAATCTAAATTTATACATTATCCATTATTTTTTAATTCTATTTCTGATAAAATAATTTCCAAATTAAAACATTAATGTATACAAACATCAATTAAATTTAATCTTCATGTTGATAGTGTATATGAACGTGTACTATCAAATGAAACACAGAATGTAGCTTTTAAAACTAAAAATATACTTGCTTGTAATTCATCTAATTTTATGAGTTTATTAGATAACATGTTTAGCAAAATATTAGAAAAAGAATCTGAATATATTGCTAAAGGTTCTGGATGGTCACTTGTATCAATAGATGGATTACAATTAAGAATAAATTATATAAATCCTCTTAGAGGGTCTACATATATATAGATTTACCTACATATATTAAAAATAAAAAAAAGCTGTGATAAATATTCAAAATAATGATAATAAATGTTTTATTAAAAAAATATATATATAACAAGGTGACATGGAATTTCCTATTGTCTAGAAGTCTCATATTCATCCTACTATTTTATAATAATTTATAAAATTACTTTTGAATATCGTTTGATGAAATCCATGAATTATGACTGGAATCAAATCCTAACCATTTCACTAAAATTTTATTTTTATCTCTTTTTATAATACGTTCAACAAGATAGGTGTTTGGAAAATCAGTTTTTAAAAGTTCTTGATTATAAAATCGACCTAAAACTATATTATTCGGGCTATATTTTATGTTGTATGTTACTGGATCTGATTGTAAAACTTTTGAAATTGTAAATAGTTCTGTTGACCACTGCGGCTTATAACCTTTATCGAATACATATTTGTTTTTTGAAATTCGAACGATATCATTAATTTTAAATTTAGGTTTATATATTTTTTTTGTTTTCATTAATTTTAATTTTAATCGTATAGACTTTGTTCGAGCTTCGTGCGGAGTATATTTAATAGTTGAATGTTTAGTATTATTATCATTATGTATTAAATCAGATATTGAATTATACCAATTATATGAACCAGTTGCTGTAAACTTTTTATAAATTTTATTTTTAATTGTGCGTATCACACGTTCGACCATTGCTGCTTTTATGCCACTGTATGTAGAATAATGTTTAATATTATATTTCTTCATAAGTTCTTGAAATTGTTTGTTATAAAATTCTGTACCGCTATCTGTTTGTAAAAATTTCGGACGATTCATTTTTAATATATTTAACATGCCTAGTGTAACTTGTTTTGCAGATTTATTTTTTAAGGCATGCACCCATACATAGTATATGTGTCTATAACTATTAAAATAAATTTAAAACCTTTATTATTTTTTGAATACGATTAAATATCGATGAGGTCTGCCTGTCAGAGATCATCCTTGAATAGAGAAATTATTTTACGTCTAGGAAAAGTTTTTCTAGCTGGTTTATGTAGCTCCTCTGCTATTTTTTCTAATGTTGTCATTTTCAATGAATATAATATGAATGTTTTAAAAATTGTAAATAAATAAACAATATACAATTTAAATTATCTGTATTATTATTGACATGATTTTTTTTTTTTTTTTACACTATAAGTTTCCTCTCACGTAATTCTTCTAGAATAGATATAATTTCATTATTAACACCTGTATTGCCAGCATTTTGAGATGAAATTAAAAGGTTTAATCTCGTGACTAATTCATTCGGATCGTCATAATAAACTAGCTGTGTGTTGGGTATTACGTCTTTATATAGACTTGAACCTATTTGATCAGATTGTAACGTTTTCCCGAAATCTATTAAGTCCGAGCTATTTCGTAATTCTTCTATAGAATGTAATGAACTATTTTCTAGTGATAAGTCGTCAAGAGATTTACTAACGTTTAATTTATCGTTAGACTTTGAGTACTTAATTTTTTTGTTTTGAAGTGTTGGACTGATTAAAGGTTTACTTCGTTTTTTTATTTCATTTATATTATCAGACTCTTCCATATTCGGCATTATATTTTTGCTATTTAAATAATTTAAATAATTTAATTCTTTTCTGATACGTGCGTATAGAGGCTTAACAATAGAAATCCATTTATTAGCACTATTAGCTTTAGGTTTACCATCTGACTTGAGGTGAACTTTTGTAGATTTTAAAATGTCATAATATGCTTCGTAATCATCGTATTTATAATTTGACGGATTTTTTTCACACAATAAAGACCAAAGACCACGAGTCCACGGGTAGCACTTATCCAAAACCTTTAAATTATTGTTACTGATGGTTACAGGATAATTTGATATTTTAAGTTGATCATCTTTTCCATCATAATGTAACCCAAACGATTTGTCATAAGTTCTACTTTGAGGAGAAGCATTTAAAAAGTGTTCAAAGTCTGATGATACATCATCTTCTTCATTACTTTATCCACCAATATTAATATTTTGAAATTCTGGTTCGTTGTTCATATTTGTTTTTTCTATAATTGTATTAAGGGGGTCAGTTATTGGTTTAAATGTTTCGCGAAAATAATTATTAGAATCTATAACACCTCTTTTCATGTCTAAAACTTTACGTTTTATGTTTTTCTGACAGGATATCAAATTATTCAATAAAACTTTTTTTTCACTCATTTTAAGTAGAAATAATTTAATGTTGAATGTTTGTACACAGTCAGTCAAATGTAGTCAAACCAAAAATACTTTCATATTTAAACATAAATTTTAATTAATTTTTATAAATGTATGGAAACCACATCTGTATCTTCCTTGATCCATTTCACGAGTTTTATCAATTACTATAAATCCGTAATCTTCACGGTTCCAACATAGATGACACATTTTACGAAACTCTGTAAAATCTATATCTGAGGAACAATGATCGTCGAATATATGTCGTAGATTTTTATAATCTTGCTTGAATACTATTAAAAAATTTGTGTTGTCTCTTACTAACTGTTTCGGTATTTTCGAATATGTCTGTGCCAAGTAATAAATAGAATTTGCACCAGAATGTCTTCCCATACTGAAGTAATCACGAATAGGTGTTTGATTATCACAAATTACATCATCGAATATAAAAATTGAATTTTTTTTAACTAAACTAGGTTTTATAACTTGATCCGCACTTGTAAATGTGTAAAAATGTATGCCTTGAATACTATCTATCAAATTTTTTAATAACACATATATTTCTTGATTTGGTGTTTTGGAGTATAAATAAATGTTTTCTAATTTTACACCATTTCTATGAGTTATAAGATTAAACATAACATTTGTTTTTCCGGATCCTGAAGGTCCTACAAGTATTCCGCGAATACTGTCTGGTAACAATGATCCATGCCTTGACGGTCTTTTAGTGATTTGTGCATCTACGTTTTTAATGTTTAATTTTTCTTTTTGCTCGATTAATTTCATTTTAAATATAAATACTATGTAATTTTAAAACATAAAACCAGTTATATATAATGCGTTCAACTTGTAAGCAAAAAAATGTTAAGACTGGTAGAGGTTTCTTAAATACTGTTATAAATAGACTTCGTCGGAGCGACGAGAGAAGACGAGGCTCGAGCCGGTTCGTCAAACGTTTTTAACGAACCGGATTCGACAATAACATGAAGTACGAAACGAACACTCAGTGCCACCTACATAAATTGAAAAACACACGAACTTAAGAACTTTCGGTGACACTGAGGGCAATGACTTGACAAAATTCATGAAAACATAACCGGAAATATTTCGCACGCACACACGCGATGCGAAATAACGAAGACACTGGATAACGGTGGCACGTACGTGAGCTGGGCCGTCAACACACAACAGCTGATGCCATTGCTGACAGCACTGCAACGAATGCACGATACCAACCGTTATGACAAATACACGAAAACAATGAACAAATTTACGGACCGTACCGGCGGGCCGTTTAAACAAAGATACAACTATTTGTGGCCATAACAACATCAATCATGCAGTTCTCATGCTACAACAATTTTGTTAAAATGCGTAAACTCATGAAAATACTTGTGTGTGTTTAAATAAAATATTTGTGCAAATAAGCAATATTATAGAAGGCAATAGCAATTGCTAATAATAAGTAATATTAAAAAAAAATTTTAATTCAGAGCATTAATAACATTGTAGTATAATAAATAGGTAATACCTATTAGGTATGTAATATACTAATATGTAATGTGCATAATAAGTAAAAATAACTTAATTACCATAAAAACTTCTTCATATTACAAGTCCTATAACCTATATATTTATTTGAATACTTGGAGGTATAAAAAAACAAATCAACAACATTATTTATTAAAATTAGTTTACATAAAAACCATTCAATGTTAACAGTTAGGAATGCCTTAATTTATTGTTATTCATACATTTTTATATTTTTTTTCTAAATCAAAACTATTTATCTTAAATTATAGAGGTAGGTACCTTAAATATAGTGATACTATAAATTAGTATTTAAATTTAATTATATAAGTTTAAAATGTGATTAGCTTTACCTGGATTAATGTATCATCAGGAGCAGAATTTTTTAGCTGATTTAAGTCAGTTGATCCAATAGAAGATATTTTCTAAAATAATTAAACAAGTACCTATATAGTAGATTGAAAATATAAAATATAAAACACAACATTTATTGAGTTTGTTATGATATGAAAAACCAATTAAAATAGACCCAGTGTGAAATATTTATTTTCAATATATTTTTCAATAACTGTAGAGTGAAATAAAATATCAATAGTATCTCATTTGAAAAAAAAACAATATTTTAATTTAGTATATTATGCTTGTTTTCAATCTCTTAAAGAAATATCCGAAGTACATTTTTAATTTTCATAGTAAAAATATAAACTTCCTCATAAATATATCATTATTATGTTGGGTACAATATGAGTAATATGACTAACCATTTGTATTTTACCTATTTGAACTTAATTTATCACTACAATTAGTTGTATACTTGTATTTAATTAATTCAAATATACCCCCATGTTCAATTATGCCACATCGTATACTATATTACCTATATACCATAAAAAAAGAATTACATACCAATTTTAATTTTTTTGTCGTGGGAGGGGACTCATTTTCAGTAATAGGAGCCGGTTCATCTGGATCACAATTTTAATCAAGTTGAGTTTTTCCCTATATTAAGAAAAAAGTTAATAAATATACTATATTAATACTAATTACTTTCTAATTTTGTAAATTATATATGTACAATGTACCTGACATTAAAATATTATATTAACTGTATGTATGTATTCTATATTTTATTGACTTACCTTTGTAATTCGAATAATACATTTGTCCATTGTATTTGTTTTAAATGAGTTAGTTAAAGTGGTAAACTGTTTACTGTACATTGAGTAGTGACACAGTGTATCAGTGTACACGAAATAATATTTATTGACAAAATTATTTTCGGTAATGCATGTGACCGTGCATCTCGGCGTCGGCGATCGTTATCGATAAGCGTATAATTTTAGATGTATAATATATCCCAACAAAAACACTACTCCAAACTCCGTGTAAAAAAACGCTCAGTATAAAAAAAAACCACCTCAAAAAGTTGTGATATCATTTTATAGCTATGTATTTAAACTATATAGGAATAGATATATTATTATAATTTATGTTAAAATTCACTGCTTATAAATTGAACTTAGCTAGTGACATTATTTAAAACTCATGAGAATTCATTTCGTATTGAGTATACCTACATGTTATCTTTGAAAATGAGTGACACAAATTAAGTGTTATATAAATTAATTGTTATAAATTACACCGTATTTTCAAACAAAACTTATCTTTTACTTAATTTTAAGTTAAGTGTAATATTAAGTACACTTAAGTAAATGACCAAATTTTTAAACTTTACTTAAAATTACATATCACTTAAGGTAAACTTAGCCTATATTTATCCATTTTACATTTATCCATAGCATAGGATTGTATGCTATCCATATTATGCATAAGTAGGTAAGTGTAAAAATATAATATTCATTCACTTCAGAATTTAGCGGCGTTCAATACTGAAATATCTGTCCATGAATATGTCTCGTAATCTTGATCCTCTAATATTTAATGGAACTGGGTCTAATTCAGGATGATTATCATAAAAGTCAATATTATCAAAATGAATAACATCCTTTGTTTCAATAGCAATGTTGTGAAGTATTGCTGTAGCTGTTATTATTAACAAAATTGTGTCCAATTTATATGCTAGTGGTTTAAAAATGCTAGGAAACTTACGCTTCCACACACCAAATAATCTAAAAAATAAAAAAAATAACATGTTATTTTGGTTTTCTGCAGTTAATACTTTATATGTTTTCTTCTCTCACCTTTCAACAGAATTACGTGTACTTTTATCTGCACGATTGTAGCGTGTTTGACAATAATAGTGTCTCAATTCATTACGATAATTTTGCAGATCCATGTTATAGTTTATTGTATTCGGATTAGGTCGCTGTGGAAGTACAGGCTCTAGTGCTGGAGTATATAAGTAGGATGATTGAGGGTAACCACTGTCTCCCAGCAAAATGCCTGTAATAATACATTATTATTTAACCTACAAGGGATTGAGGGATAGTAATATGGCTGATTCAACAACAAAAAATGAATATTGACCTTTTAACAAACCAGTTTCCAATCTGTTCTTTACTCTACTATTTTGAAAAATACGGCTGTCGTGTACTGACCCTGGCCATCGTGCCACCAAATCGTATATTTTTAAATCAGGCCCACCAACAACCTATTAATTTATGAAAGAAACGTTATTAAAATTGTGTGATTTAATTAATAATTTGATAATAAAACAATTACTTGAACATTAATTGAAAATCTTCCCTTTCGATTACGAAAAATTTCTCAAGCTGAGGACACTGAATGGGTATGTGTGTTCCATCAACGCACCCAATTATTCCAGGGAATGCAGCAATTTTGTGAAAATTTCGCTTTACATCTTCTAAGTTGTCTGGAAAGCAAATATATCTACGGAGATTATCAGAGAGCACATCACTTACTCTGCGAACGACATTACTAACTGTGGACTGTGATACATGAAATAAATCACCAGCAACAATCTAAAAATTCATTGATGAATATAATGATACAATTATTATGGTATGAAGTTACAACAATATATTCACTACTCATAATATTACTTGAAACTCTCCAGTTGCATAGAACCTCAATGCAATTAGCAACTTGTATAAAGGAGGCAGAGGACACCCTCTATCAGTTTCATTGGATAAAGGATTCAAAACTAGAGGTAGAATGACTTATTTAATGACGTCTGGCGAAATTCTTGAGTAGATACGTATATATAAAATTAATAAAATTTAAATAGGTACGTTTTTAATAATAATTAATTGTCCATTTCATTTATACATACCTGAAGCGTATTTTTATTTTCTTGTCACTATAAATTTCCAAAGGATTTTCGCGATCTGGCATAATGCGGGGTATTTGGAGTTCATGACCAATATTCTCAGCAAGAAACAAGTCATCAATAAAATCCAGGTCCTCAAAAATGTCCATAATCGTTTTATTTAATAAATTAAAATATATATTTTACAATAAAATTACTATATTAGTTTTCATAATCATTGTGATAATAAATATCAACATTGATGTGATAAGTGTAAAATTTACACTTAAGTAACCTACAAAGGTACCTTAATTTTTTACTTAATTTATTTCACTTAAAACAGTTAAGTAAAGTTTAAAAATACGACAATTCTATTAAGTTTTTAATTAAGTGTATTTTTGTTTGTTAAGTGCACTTTAAATGTATAAGTTTTGTTTGAAAATACGGCCGTTAAAGTCACCAGCTAAGTTCAATTTATAAGCAGTGCATTTTAACATAAATTATAATAATATATCTATTCCTATATAGTTTAAATACATAGCTATAAAATGATATCACAACTTTTTGAGGTGGTTTTTTTTATACTGAGCGTTTTTTTACACGGAGTTTGGCGTAGTGTTTTTGTTGGGATATCACACATTTTTTTTATGTTATTATTATTATTATTATTCTTATTATTATTGTTGTTGTAAGAATTATTATTAAATATAATATCATATGTGTATTATTATATTATATTAAACATTTAAGGTTTTAATTATACAGCTATCACGTCGACGTGATCGGTTTCTGTGGCGCAAAAAACGCGCTCCTAGGAAAACGTACCTTTATGTATTAACTGGAAACACCACCGCTGCAAGCGCTGTAGCGCGTTCGCAGCGCGTCGCGCAGCCGAGTGAAAATGACAAAGCACGCGCGTACGGTCAGTGCGTGTGTGTAGCTCCTCAGTGGGCGGGGAACTTCATGCGGGCCGCAGGGAATATTATCGAATAACATTTTCTTTTTTACCATAAAAATTCATAATATATTTGGCTATAACTCCATTCACAATGTTCAAATCGGATTAAAAAGTGCAGCATTCCCTTCTACGGAACATTTCCAATAAGATTGGTGCATTGTCAAACTAAATTATTCTACAAGAAATTAGATATGCATGGACAACTATTTTTTTTCGTGATTTCCGATGCTTCTTGTAATTATACCCGGCAGTTTTCGTGCGTTGTGATTGCCGAGGCGTTCATTTTAAGGCGTTTTTTTTTTATACTTAACGCGACCCTGCCGGGTCGTTGGATATTATACAGGGTGTTTCAAAATGATTCATCCGATTTACATTACATCCTAACCTGAGTCGGATGAATCATTTTGAAACACTCTGTATATAATAAATATAGATCCATGCAATGAAGTTAAAAATAGATGTGTAAAATGTAAAAATAATAACCGTTCCTGAACGTGATAACAAGGAAATATGTTTGGTATTATTGGTTTTTCGTTAATACTGTTTATAATGTAGCTAAATAGTATACCCGTATACCTGCGTATCACAAATTATATTATAAGTATACGCATCAACCAAAAACTGGAGAAGTCGTTATACGCCTTTTCCCCGCGTATACGCCCCCACTACACCACTGTAACTATACCGTCTATACCAGCGGTTCTCAACCTGGGGTACGCGTAAGGGTACGTGACATGATATCAAGGGGTACGCGAAAAAAAATCGAGTAATGGCGAAAAAAGTGAAATTTAATGTAACTGAAATAGTTTGGTATTAATGAAATACAATTTAATAATTTAATAATTGTATACTTATTACAGTACGAATAGTCTGCGATATTATATTTTATTAATGGGATATGGTTTTATCGTTATAATAATATAAACACTATAAAATGTAGATAATTCAATAGTAGATGAATTTTTGTATATTATTTTTAGACGATTTCTCCTCTATGAAACTGATATGATCCTATCACAAGACATCAAAAAACTAGTTATTCAACATTTGAATGGGCTCATAGCAACTTATGAAAAATACTTTCCTAAATGTAAAAATGAAGACCACTGGATCGCATTCCCTTGTAGTGAAAACCATTTCAAGTCTGCAGTTTTATCAGTAAAAAAAAAAAGAAAAACTAATAGAACTAAAAACGGATTCTTCACTTGAGGCTGCATTTGAAGAGAAATCTATTATCGCCTTTTGGGCTGATGTGAAAGAATAATATCCTGAGTTATCATGCAAAGCATTCAATGTTCTGCTACCATTCACAAGCACTGTGTTGGTAGAAAGGGCCTTATTTATACGTACACGTTCATAAAAAATAAGTATCGTAATAAACTGTCTGTAAGTTCAGACTTACGGGTTTGTTTGTCACGTGTGGAACCAGATTTAAAAAAATTAAGTTCAAGCAAACAAGCTCAAGGTTCACATCAAAATTAAACTGTTAAGTTGATATAATTATTTTTTATACAAATTGTATGGCGCAAGCTAATATTAAAACAAATAAATATTTCCAAGTTTTTCTTTAAAATTAATATTATTATTATTATTATTTTCCATTATGTATATTACAAATTTGGGGTACGTGCAATAGTGGTGTTAGGTCAAGGGGTACGCGAATGAAAAAAGGTTGAGAACCGCTGGTCTATACCAACCAACAGAATAAATAAGTATTATTTGTTACAATTTTATTTTTTATGTTAAAATGTTAAGTTTGAATTGTTATTGATTAAAGAAGAAATATTATGTTCCTTTTTTGTTTTTATGTTTAAGTTAATACAGCTATTTTGCAATTACATTGTTAAAAATATTTAAAATCAGTTAATCTTTATATTTTATTGTATATTTGTTAAATTACTATGTTATATTATGTTTAATTATGTTTATTAAAGCAATAAAACAGTGATTTAGATACTTACATTTTTTCATGTTCTTAACTAATACTATTCCCTTTTAAGATGAAGTGTGTTAAAAGCATTCTAGATAACTATAATAATATGGAGGTATTGTGATGCAGCATAGATAATAATGAACTAATAAATATTATTTCTTAATTATAAAATGTATGAGAAATTAAGTAATTTGTAATAAATAATTTCGCTACACTGGGTAATGGGTATGGGGTATCGATAAAAGTTCAAGTGAGCTTTTTTTTTGTGTACGAGAATTGAAGTTCAAATACGAGAATTTTGGGAAGCTTGATACGAGATTTTGGCCATAGGTATCTGGCAACACTGGGCGCGACAACGATTTTGTATCCAACGATAACTCTTATGCCTTGTTTACACGTGACTAGTGCTCGGCCGAGAGAGTCAACTCGGCCGAGCACTGTCCCGTGTAAACTCAAGGAACCAGTACTCGGCCTAATAATCGGACGAGTAAAATAAGCGGGCGGGTGAATAGAAACTGTTTCTATTCACTGGGCCGAGCGAACCCCCCCACTACCGAAATTGGCTGTAATCGGCGTGTTTAACCGCCAGCTGAGTAGACTGTGTAGTGAACTCACGTGTTATCACTTATCAGTGTTATCCTACCGTTTATCGATTTACATAATAAACTGTATTTTGTTGTGTTCGAACTGAATTCGCTCGGCTCAGTGAATAAAATGTGTGTAAACGCCGACTCGGTCTATTTCGGTACTAGACCGAGCAACAAAACGAGTTTCTCGGCCGAGCACTCGTCACGTGTAAACGGGGCATTAAGAGGACGTGTCACCGAGCTGCGCGAGCGTAATAATTTCTTTAAAAACACGTTTGCGCGTTCCAATAATATGGCTTACTGAGTGGTTTTAGCACAAAAATACCTATGTACAACATTGTAGAAGACATTCAAATCTAGGTACATAAGAAGCAGGATTTTTGAAATTTGAATTGTATGCCCTAGAAAAAGCTATGGAAAAAAAATAGAGCGTAATTCAACATGGTGTATTTCACGCAGCTTTAAAGATATTAAAAATCGGGCTTCTTACGTACCTAGATCTGAACATCCTCTACAATTTTGTAAATATATGTTTTTGCACTAAAACCACTCAGTAATCCATATTATTGGAACGTGCAAACGTATGCTTTATGTTTATTTGCGGCAGGTGTCAACAACGATTGTAACCCCCGACCCGCAAAACTACCACGTCCATGTTCCAAACCGGATATCGACGTGTTGCAGCGCCGATAAAGAAATAATAATAGATTAGAATTTTATTATTATTTTCGATTCTGACGGACACACGTCGCTCACGAAATATGAACAATAGTAATACACATAAATAGTGTAAAACTTATTCACAACAATTTCTATATGTTTTGCGCGTTCCAAAAATATGAACTACTGAGTGGTTTTAGCACAAAAATACCTATATACGAAATTGTAGAGGACTTTTAAATCTAGGAACGTAAGAAGCCCGATTTTTGATAACTTCCAAACTTCGTGGAATATAGCATGATGAATAATACTGTTTTATTCTTTTTTTTCCAATACCTATTTTTAATATTTGAGATGTGAAAATCGAAAATCGGACTTCTTGCGTACCTAAATTTAAGTAGGTACTCTCTACAATTTTGTATATAGGTATTTTTGTGCTAAAACCACTCTGTAATCCATATTATTGGAACGCGCAAAACATATAGAAATTTTTGTGAATAATTATAATTTACATGATATTATTATTCATGATGTCGCGTGCAAATATTAATATTTTTACAATTAAAACGTTAAAAAATGTTTAAAAAATGTGCCTAGTTGGTTTTAATATTTTTTTACTTATGTTAGCATTACTACGTGTTGTATACGTTTTACCTAATCCGTGAATAATTTTTCGTTTTTGTAAATCATTACGTTTTTTCAGACTTTATGAAGAATGTTTACTACCCGAAATCGTTGATTCTCAATATAGCAAACGATTGCTGAAAAGTGATATTATTGATCCTCCATACATAAAAGAAAATATTATAAATCATATACAAAAAAAAAAAAAACAAAAATTAAAAAAAATATATATATATTTATACATTTTATATTTATTGAAATCATATTTATATTTTATAATTTCATATTTTACCGTTTTTAATCAATTTCGAGGTAGGTACTTTATCCTTATACTAGGAAAAACATTTGAAAACGGAGAAAAATTATCTCTCTAAAGTATCAATTAGAAAACATATCTAATCATTAGAATCAGTTGACCAATTTTATCTAATAATATATCTTTTTGAGATCTTACTGTGAATGCGTTTTGCTTGAAATTATAGGTTTACAGTACGAACAATTTCTTAGCAGTGATAGAGTTGAATCGGACCTCATTATTAAAAATACAAAAAAAAAATATTGACAGAATAATAACAATTCTCTACAACGTATCTACATATTCTGATTTCATGTATAATTTAAAATACTAATACTTATTTTATTAAAAAAATCGTTCAATTGTGTACTCGTATTTTCTATAACTAGGTATAGTATAAATTTATATATAATTTATTTCATAAGAGCGGATCTTTAGGTTTTTACATATTTTTATTGATTTTATGCAACTTTACGAGTGAGATAAATGTGGACGATTTATCTATCACAGAGTTCATAGAAAAAACTTTTGCATATTAAAGCATATTTTGGACATTAGATAATATTTCGCCTATTTTTCATATTTTAGAATATATTCTATTATTCTTCATAAAAATTCGTATATTTTGTTAATTTCTCGAAATGTGATTTTGTCAGGAATAATTTTTTCTAGGAAAAAAAATAATTTGATTAAAGAGTGATACAAATTCAAAATCATTCAATTATCTACTTGTCTGTAATCGAATTGGTTATTTTCCAAAGGAATGGTGCAAAGTTATCTATTATTTTTTACTAAACTATTATGTTTTTTTTTTAGATTTTTTAGCTTTTTAGATTTATATAATCACCTGATTTACATTTTTAATTATTCAATAATTTACCTGTTACCAAGAGAATGGCGCTTAACAGTAATTTATTGTTTTTATTGAACTATTTTTGAAAAAAATCATATTTGCATATTTACAAATTTAAAGAATATTTAGAGAATATTTTAAGATTTTTTTGAAGCATATTAGCATCATATTTTAAGGTTTTAAGAACCTAAAAATCTGATCTTTAGTCATAGTATCACAATGAAAAATAAATATTATATACAAATAATTTCAGTCTTATTTTTATAGTTATTACGCAGACTTTACGACAGCATAAATAGGAATCATGATAAATAATAATACACGCGCCGCGCGGCATCCGTTTACACTAAATGTACACCTTGACCGATCATATCAAAATTCAAAATGAAACGCGCTCCCCGTCGACAACAATAATCGGACCGATTATGACGATCGCGGCGGCATGGGGTGTGGCCTGTCGCGTGCTTACGCCGCACGAAAACACCTAACAGCGCATTCTCTGGAACGTTGCATACGTTTTTTTTTCGTGACACGTCCTCTTAAGACTGAAGTCATTTTTTATTTTGTTTATTTAAAATTAATTATAACATGTTATTTCATTATAAGTTTGGCAATTAAAAAAAAATTGTTGATTTAATTTAACATACCTAATAATGCAGTTATTATACTTTAAGTTGAAAATAACAAGGTATTGCTAATAAGTCATTAGTAAAATGTAACTTAAGACTGAGGTAATTTTGGATTCTTTTTTATTGTGTTTAGTTAAAATTAACTATGTCAGGTTATTTATAATTAAGTTTAGTAATTTTTATTTTATATTTTGTTGGTTTTATTAAATAAATATTGAAGTTGTTTATTTATTAATTGGAAATTATAATTTATTGTTAATAAGTCATTACTAAAATGTAACTCAAGGTCTGAGATATCATTATATTGTTTTTGTTAAAATTAACTATACCATGTTATATTCTTCTTCTTCGATAAATTCGGCCACTAGGACCATCTCGACATACATCCTTGCCTCTAATTTTCTCTATTCACTGCCTGAATTCTACAGTCTAAATCCTCCTCCTAACTCTTTCACATCATTTCTAACTACGTCTTCTCACCTCAGACGTGGTCTTCCCAGTGGTCTTTTTCCAGTAGGGTTTTCTTCTAATACTATGCGTATGAGTGGGTTTTGGCTACGCCAAGCATGCCCAGCCCATGCCAATATTTTGTTCTTTATTATTTCGATTATACTGGGTTTACGGAAGAGTGTTTCTATAGTCTATTCGAGTTAAGAAACGTAGACGGCGGCGACCAGTTTTCGACGACGGCGGACAGATATTTCTCCCACTGTGCGTCTATTTTACCGCTGACGACCGTTGTCACCGGTACATACGGACCAACGCAGCGCCGCGCCGTGCCAGTTCCGCACCGCATACGAAAATAATGTAAACAATGCATTTTAAGTTATTTGTTCGCGTTACTGGTCGACAACAGAATGAGGCGACGCTCTCGCTGGTGACGGTGCCAAAGCGATATGCGATATGCAATATGCGTTGTGAGGTCACGCCCAAGCGCAGTAGTCGGCCGCCGTCTACGTTTCTTAACTCGAATAGACTATAGTTCATCATTTTCCCTTATTCTCCATTCACCGCTTAGCATGTCTTTTACTGGTCCAAAAATCTTTCGTAGTATCTTTCTTTCTAGAACTAAGAGTTTTCTTTTATCACTTTTCCTTAATGACCATGTCTCGGCTCCATAAGTATTTACAGGTCGAATTAATGTGATGTATAATTGTATTTTTAGATCTTTTGAAAGTGATCTTGACCCCAATAATGTCGCAAGACCATAGAAGCATTTATTTCATGATTTCATGATTTTCTAGAACAGTGTGACCATAAAAACCAGGGGAAACGATTCCAGTGATGATGATCATTATGATAACAGTTATATTACATAAAATCTGGATTAAATTAATACAAGTGATGATATTGATGCCAGTGAATCTGATGATGCAATTTGTGAGGCAGTGAGTTTACATTAGTTCCTACAAGCAGCTCATCAGTGAAAACCATTAAATTAGTTCCTGGACCAAAAGGTCTTTCTCAAACCCTAGATGATGAGCTAAAACAGCCTAAACTGGTATGTTACCCCAAAAAAATATTTGGTGAAATAATGAGATATTTCTCATCAAAATGGCTTGATTATAATTGGCTTGAATATAGTATAGTATTGTAGATAATTCTGCCTTTTTTTTTCCATGTCCTTTTTTTTTTTTTCCAAAAACAAAGACAACCCCATTTTTATATATGTAGTTTTCAAAAATTGGAAAAATGCATAAGATCAAAATCCTGGTTTATGGAAACACAACAACAGTGAAGAACACAAGATTTCAAACACTATGTGTGTGCCATACTCAGATATGAAGGCAATTGGTAATTTGTCTGTTGCATCATTTATAAATGAAGTTCATAAGAAGTTAGTTTTAGAAAATCAAAATTACATTGAGATTATTGGGAGAGCTTTATTGTACAAGGCATAGCACAAAGGGGTGATAATGAAAAAGACAACTGCGCTAACCGTGGTACCTAACTTTATTGAACTTTTGAAATCTAATTGGTGATATAAGTGATGAATTTAAGAATAAAAGAAACACATTACCAAATACTGATAAATATACAAGCCTTCAAATCCAGAATTTACAAACTATACGTTCTTATTAACTGTCATCGTCATTATCATCACTTTCTGTATCGTAATTTTCATCGTCGTCGTTTAATCCTGGTTTTTGAATAAGTCTCAATACTTCAGGACTCATACTTTTACTTTTTTTGGTGTTTCACACGAAGGCTGCTTACAACTGGGTCTGATGAAATTAACATTATGTTCATCAAGTCTGTCATCGTATCGGTCCTACTAAACTTGCGTGTGTGGTATTCTCTTAATTTTTTTAAGTCTTTGTTACGGGCCTCTTGTGCCTCCTTCGACATCATTCCAACAGGAAGTACAGCTTCTTTAATTATTTGTGCACCATGGATAAGTAATTTATGAACGCTTTATGGCATATAGTACCACTCATATTTTTGTACATATAAATCAGCAGTTTCAGCACAATATTTCTCAAACTATTTTATATTAATACTGTACCCACTAGCAATAGTTTTTAGAATTACTCCAAAACGACGGATCAGTTCCTCATTAACACCAGTTATATTTGAGGCCAACTCTTTGATTGTCGAAAAATCGACGGGCTGAATTTCCGTCATTGGTCGTGCCAAAACCTGGTTTGGGTACATCAATTAAGTCCCATTTCATGTCGGAAACGATTTGAATAAACTGTTTTGTATCGTCAACCTTAGATTTATTATCTTTTCGAATTTGCCAAGTTTTAATTTCTAATCTATAAGAAATATGTAAAATACATTCAAAACATTTTATCCAAGCGTGTAGACTTAATAATCCTAATGTTAGTGCAGTTTCATTTGCTATTTTTTCACGGATAAGTTGTAGATTGCTCATTTGAGTTGGTGTCGCTCTACATAAATGACAGTTTTGAGCTGACTGATGTAAAAGTACACTACAAATCTTTCCATCGATCATAGTGAGAAAAATATCTGACTTAAAAAGTATTTCTTGACCTTCGACTTCTATGATAGTTGGATTGAGTTTAGATATTTTTGACTTAAGGTTGTTTATTTCTGTTTTCGTTAGTTCTGATGTTTCTTTTTTTTTTTAAAGTATTTTAATAGGTCGACAGTATTTTGTTGAAGCAGGTAAAGGATTTTTCCATAGAATTATTTTATTTCTCTGATTTGTACTAGAACCGCTAGCAGAGTATGTAGTTAATTACAATGGTACAAGTGATGTAACAAATACATATGAATCGTCAATATCCTGTTGCATTTCAGTCGGAAACAATTGCTTATATTGGCTTTGCCCAGAGGCACCATCACAGCCCCATTTAAAAATTATATTCAATGTAGAAAGAGTATCAATACCTACTCGTGCTTATTTCAATATTTCAAACTGTACTGAGACTAAACGTTGTATAGTATGATCAATTAGTGACTGAAGTTGTACCTCTGCGGAAAATTCGGTGATTTTAATTTGATCTGGATAACATTGCCTCAAGTAACATATGATAGTTGGGAAATATATCAGCGTTATGTGCTTTGTTTATTTGTCACATCGAAATATACTGATCTTTCGTTAATTTTTTATCTACAAAAAAAGCAAGACCTTCATCACTAGTCATCTTAATAGGTGCTTTAATTATTTGGGTTTGGTATGCTTTTTTTTATTTTTGTGGCTCTTTGTGGAGAAAAATTTGAAACTTGTTTTACGATTTCTGCGGCATCACGTCTACCTTTAGCTCGCAAACCTACATGAGCAGCAACAACAATCTCATCCACTGTATTGTTATCAAACAAAGGCTTTAATTTTCTTTTTTGAGTTCTTTCGCAACTTACTCACTAATACTTTTACAACTTACAATGTAATATTATATGTTGATTTTGGTAATAAATTATTTAATTTTTTATTCCAATAGGTGATATAAAGCAGACAACTATACTTCAGAATATTCTGGCTGACGAAGATATTTGGATGATGGATGATGTTTCAATTATTAATAGTAATGAAAATTTAGATGAAGAAAATGATACACTAAATAATTCAAATGTTCAAATTCAAAAAAACAGTATGTTCTACACAAAATACAATGTATTATAACTGCGTTCAGTATTAATTTTGTATAAATTATCTGTATACCTAGAGACTCCAATTCGATTCAAGAAGATCCAGCAGGTAATAATTTTAAACAAATACTAAATGTTTTATGTTTATTTATAAATAAATATATACTATATTATATATGTATGTCTCATCAATAGTAATACATTTTAAAATATTTTGTTTACAAACAGATATTATATTACTGCATTTTATCTGATAATTAAAGAATATACATAATTTCAAATCTGCATGAAGTAATTTTGAAAGTATAAGTACTAAAATAAAATATTTTTTAAATACAATTATAGAAGTTCAAATACAGATTATACGCAAACTAGTTACTTTGAATGCTAGAAGCAAAGAACAAAGCGAATACCTTCACACTATTATGATGATTGTAGTAAATGATGTACAAGAAAAACAAAAAATTTTAGTTCAACCATTCACAACATTATCCAATAATCATGAGTTTGAACGTTTGTATAAAATGCTTCCAATACCAAATGATGATTCATTGAATAGTTTACAACAAATCTTATCTGATGATGCTTTATATGATCAACTGTAAGTATAATTGTGAAATGTAATAAGTAATTTAAAAAAATAATGATAAATATATAATTTGATACTCTAGTAATATAATACTTAAATTATTATGTTAAATGTAGGTAAAAGTTTTTCTTTTTTCTTCCTCATAAATATGTTAAAGTAAAATTACATATTTTTTAGCTATTAACACTATATTGACTCATTTAATTTATAGTGGATAATATAATATACTGATTATATGTGTACCTATTATTTTTTACTATACTTATATATTATAATCTGTTTTGACATAACATTTGTTTCATTAATGTGTAATTTATTTATATGTCATATAAAATAACGTAGGTAAATATATCTCTCTATTCTAATTAAATGTAATTAATTTATAATTTAACTTATTAATAAATCATGTGGCTTAAACATATATAATATAATGTGCAATAAATTCATGTATAAATCTTTTTAAATTTAACAAAAAAATAAAATAAATGAAATACTGAATTATAATTTGATTTATTTTATTTTTATAGTTTTTTTATTTATTCTATTATTGTTGGTATAATATCTATTTATCTAATATTTTAAAAGGTGAATATGTTGTCTAAAATTGGTGGTTCCAGTTACAAAGAAACGGTTAGAAGGATTTTAAGAAAACTCATCACTGATGAGTTTGCTAAGTTATTCAGTTATACCGGCCATAAGGGGAATAAAAATGCATTCAACAAAACCGTTTTATGTTCTCTACTTCTCAGTAAGTTATTAGATAGTAATTGAAAAGATGTATTCTATTTTACTTATCAATTTTAGAAGCAGTACATTCTTCTTCTTTCAAATACACAGCAATCAAAGACATTGAAACAGTAGCTAGTATATGGCTTACAAAAGCAAATGAAAGATTGAAGACAACACCCGATTGTTAAGCTTATAAAATATTTTTTTCTTTATATTATAATAATTAATTATCTACCTATTTTTTTTTAACAAGAAATATATTAACATGTCTATAGCAATTAAGGAGCAACAATATAAACATTGTTTTTTTTTTTTAGATTTTGTCATGCTTTTGGACATACAAATATATTTAATATAATAAATTGCTTTTTTATCATATTATTCCATAGTAAAAATATCTTTATATCTAAATTGATGCATACAATTTTTTTTTTTTTTTTTTTACATACAATATTATGGTATGACAATTTAATATGTATATAATTTATATATGTATATCGTTTTTACCTTTATTATTGAATGAGTTATATTAATTATTCTACCACTATTTTAATATCCATAAAATATTCTATAATTAACTATAATAGAATGATTATACGGGGGTTATAAGTTAAGCAGTTTTTGGACGATATTGGTAGATTGATAGAAGGTTGACAGTAGAATCTAGAATATTATATGATTATTCAATCATATTCATATTATATGAATTTAATATTCAAAGAATAATAATAAAGGATTTAGTAAGAATATTCTTATATTATGAATTTAGCAGTTTAGAATAATATCCAATGATTATTATATGAATATTTTGGTATATGACATGAATATTCTTAAAAACCATAAATAGAAGATAGGATATTCATAGACTATCTATAGTCGGCTCATTTTGCAAGTTTTGGTTATTGTAAGCAGATTTATAGAGCATACATCGGACAATCACGAATAATACGTATCTTATTTAGGAATATTCTTATAATATATTATGCACATTTATGTGCTAGTTGGTATACGCTCTATGGGTATAACACGCTCCGCCACTAGTTTATTATGAATAAACATGTTTATATTATTAAAATAAAATAACAAAAACAATCCGCCACCAATAAATACTAAAAATATGTAATTTTATATTTTTTTTTTTTTTTTTTTTTTTATTAAATAAAACAAAAGAACATTGTTATATCTACTACCTTTAAGCAGAGCTTATAGCAGTTTACAGCAAGACAAAAAGAATTTATTACAATTTTAAAATGGCATGACAAAAGAGATGTTTTGATGTTATCTACTTGCCATGGAGATCAATTTCAAAATACAGGAAAAACAGATAGAAAAGGAAATACAATAACAAAACCAAAAATGATTTTGGATTACAATAATACAAAACAGGGAATCGATGTTTCAGATCAACTAAGCAGTTATTATAATCCACAACGAAAATCTCTTGTTTGGTACAAAAAAGTTGCTATGGAATTACTATTTGGGATAACAGTAGTAAATAGTATGATTATTTTCAACAAACAAGTAAACAAAAAACTAACTTTACTTTCATTTACTGAATCACTGTCAAGAAGTATTTTGTGTACAGAGGTTACAGACAAATCAGAATCTGTGAACATTCAAAAAAATATTTCAATGCATTTTCTTGAACAGTTTGATAGACAAAATGGAAAAATACAAAGAAAAAGATGTCATGGGTGCTATTCAAGTCTTCGTGAAGATGGACAGTTGAGTGCAGAAGAAGCTGGAAAAAAAGCAAAAAAATTTAACACACATTGTAAAGTATGTGGTCATGCTTATTGTTTAATTTGTTACAACAAAAACCATTAGTTTTACGAATAAAATATTATGAAATATAATATACAATAAATAATTTATATATATTATGCATGTATTTTTATTAGCTTATAACAATTACAAACATATTAAAACTATATATCATTAGAAAGCTTATCATCTCCCCAGTTCAACTGTGTTATTATGAATTTCATAGCATGTAGTCCGTTCAAATAAATCTACAGAGAAATAAATGTATGAAATGAACCACATATGGGTCATGGACTGATGAAATAGGTTTGACGTGACCCACATATGGGTCAAAGGACTGATCAGTTTTGATTTAATTTAACACATGGACAATGAACGTGTTAAAGTATTTCTAATAAAAACTATTATGCCGTCATTTTGATTTCGTTTCATTTTTGTGTAACAAATTTGAAACCCAGGTATACTATATGAACAGTTATTAATGCCATGCCATGTTTCAGTTAAAATAATCACGTCTAATTGCTTAAAATTAACATCATTCTCAAAAGATAACAACAAATTATTAAAGTTTGCATTCGCACTTCTAATATTTATACAAATTACACTTAAAAATGTGTTGCAAGATAAATCGAAGGTATAAGCGAACTCATTAATAGTTTCAAAATATTTAGTTTTATAATGTGTGTATGAATTAATGGTATTAAGAATATCCATAGAAATGAGAGAACAAAAATACAATACCGGTGTTACTAAAAATTAGAATATAGGATAGATATATGTAAGTTAAACAATTAATGATAAAGCTTTTTCGTCACCAATAAGTAAAGCCTTAGAAGTTTCATCTTTTTTCACAAAGATTTTACTATTCTTAAACCAAATTAACTTGTAACGTAACTCACGTGCAGCTGATCTGGCTTTGAAGAAGATGTATTTATTTGATTGTGTCATTTGTTCATTTATGTAGATATTTTCACTTGCCCATTCCGTGTTGAGATTATGTGCATTTAGTTTTAGTTTTCTTGCTTCAGTTATAAGCTTGTATTTATGTTCTTTGGAGTCAAGAATAGCTACAATTTTTTTAGGTTTATTACTTTGGCTTGAAAATGTTCTGTATGCGCTACATACCGAGAGACCCACGTTTAATTTTGATGCGATGTTGTTTAATATTTCAACACAGTTTTCATTTTTCTCTTCTTGGACACCCGAAATTTCAACATTGTTTTCTAAAGATTTCTGTTCGAGGTGATTTATACGTTTTGCTAGATTTGATACTTCTTCGGACAATTTGATGTTTTGTTCCTTAATTAACTTATTTTCGCCTTGTAATATTTTGATGTTAGACATAATTTCTTTTAGGTTACTATTAAAATTATCGAATTGTTCGCTCATAAATTTAACAGACTTAACTAAATCAGCAATAGTATCATTTGAAAAGGAGCTAGTATTGACAAAACTACTAGGCGCTGTAATAGTATTTGTGTGTTTTTTTGTTTTGCAGCCAGAGCAAGACCAAGTTTTTTTGTTGCATAAGTTAATTTCCGAAAAGATGCTTCTCTAAAGCTTGCACAGCCAAAGTGTAGAAAGTCATTGCACTAACACATTTAATTTCGTCACCGGTATAAATATCTTCATTACAGACTAGGCATAACATTTCAAACGAAAATTCCGAGATAGTTACGTAAACTATAGGTAGTATGAAATTAAATACTTGCTATTCGGTTATCTAAAACACGAACATGAACACTATTAATATAATAGACTTTGAGACACTGCAGCGATAAATCAGCGATCGACCGTCTTTGCCGAGCGCAGAAACGTAACTAATAATTCAACACCTTATTTTGTTAGATTTTACTAACTTCAGTTCATTAAGTAGATTTATGTTACATCTAACATTATTCCAAATAAAACTACGTTTTATAAAGTTATTGATTATTTTCCATTTTAAACAGTGAAAATGGCACAAAAGAAACAAACTTTTATTTCATCTTTTATGAATATATCTAACCGTTAAAGTCATATCGATTCAAAGTAGGACAACCCCTCATTTGATAAGTCACGTTTATCATCATCACCTTCTAAAAATCGAACACACTCTCCAATAGCACCCCAAATGAAAAACGCAGTACATCAGCGGTTCCTAACATTTTTAGTTTCGCGGAACACTAATTTGTAAAAAAATATTTGAGGCCCATCCATATATATGTATATCATATACCTATATACGTTTTCATAAAATTATATTATATATTACATACATGTATGTATAGTTATTAGGAATAAAAAATTAAGAAAAATTAAAAAAAAAAAAAACAATTGTTTAAAAAAAACTTATTTCAACTTAATCACAAGATTTTTGACATTGCTTGTTCTTCACGAGAAAGTCAATATCTGGATTAAAACTTAATTTAATTTAATTTATTTTCATAAATAAGAACCGAAAAATATATTATAATATTATTTTAAATATATATAATATTTAATATTATACCAATGGCTCGCGGCCCAGTACCGTACTGCTCGCGGCCCATTGGTTGGGAACCGCATATCTCCTGTCTCAAAAACAATAGCAGATTCTACCAACTCTATTATTGTTTATAAACATAATGCATATGATATAGGTTTTTATATAAACCGTAAATTAGCAAAAAATGAAATATTGGATGTGTTGAATAATTTATGGGTACCAGACATCAATTATACATTTCCAACAAAAATTTACCAGAGAAAAAACAAGCAGATCAATTTAAAGTTTCAATATTCATGGTTTCTGAGGTATCCATGGTTATGTTATTCAGAAAAAGAATGTGGTGTTTTTTGTAAAATTTGTGTAGCATTCGTAAAGTCTGGTGTTGGATACAATTCAAAAAAACCGAATTATTTTGTAGTGACTAAATTCGATAACTGGAGAAAAGCACTTGAAGCGTTTCAAGGCCACAGTGAAACAAATTATCACAAAACTTGCGTATCTGGTTCTGAACATTTTCTGAAATTGCAACAAAATATTAATGAAGACATATCAGTAAAATTAGATTCGAGTAGGAAGAAGCAAATAATGAAAAATCGTGAATGTTTAACTCCGATAATTGAAGCGATAATTTTATGTGGCAGACAGAATATAGCAATTAGGGGCCACAGAGATTCAGGTAAATTAATGGTGGATCAAACTGATGACGAATATGAAAACAACGAAGGAAATTTTCGCGAAATTTTACGATACAGGGCTCATGGTGACGAACAGCATAAATTATTTCTAGAAAATAATGGACACTTAAACTACACAAGTGCGATAATTCAAAATGAAATCATCGAATCGTGTAACCTAATTTTACTAAAACGAATTGTGAGAAGAGTGAACTCTGCTCAACATAGGCGGATATCGGGAGGGACTTGGGGGGGCTAATAAAAAATTATGTGTTTCAATATTATTTTGATATTTATAACTTTTATTTTATTTTGTTGAGATAAGGTACGAGAATGGTCTAGAATATTCACGGCTTATCGTTGTTGGGAAAATCATATTTTGTAGGTATATATTGACAATCGCGAATATTCTAGAACTTGTTTGCGATACCTGTAAAGTTATAAATACGCACGCTGCATACCGCCACAGCATCAGTGTCGATTACGTTTTTGGAGCGTATACGGTGATCACCTTTATTTTATTTTTTTTGTTTTTAATACCTAGGTACGCGTGGTTTTCCGTAAGTGACATGCTATTGATATACATATGACATATAATTTTATATTATTTGTGTGAATTGTGTATTTATCTGAATTAATCAATTAATTTTAAATTATAAATTGTAATTAATTCAATAATGGCTAAAAGAATGTTTGATGTCTTTAATATTAAAAAACAAAAACTAGTTGTTACTAATTCCTCGTCAACAACAACACTAGAATCTAAAAATGAAGATTTAAATATTGGTTTAGACATTGATATAACTACACAAAAACGTATTGAAAATATTGCAGATACAAATGTCATTTCCGACTTGGGAACTTTAATAACAGGCCCTGTGTGACCAATTTTAACAGTAAGTACAAATGTAGGTAGACACTAAACGTACCTAGTTTAAGTTATTATATTATATTTAAATTAAATATATTGCAGTCATATCCGCTAACGAAATTTGGTACTCAAAATCGCGCTTTCAATCATAAGCATTACAAAACTTATGAATGGCTTGAATATAGTTCTATAATCAATGATATAGTGTATCAAAAGATTCAATTTTTTGCTTTGCTTGTAGACATTTTAGTATTGGAAATTATGGCAAATTTGGAGATAGCTTTCTATTTGGTTTTAGAAATTGGAAAAAAGCAAGTGCTTTGTATTTATGCTTTATTTATAATTTTTTAATAATTATTAATATAAGTATATTATAATTTATAGTTGAGTGTTTGTAGTGGATCTAAAGGTGGGAATAAAAGTAAACTCAATAAATTTGATGCACATGCTAAAAGTAATTGAAGACCTGGCGGCAACAGCCAGACATATCCACTTTTCCAAACTTTTCAGGAGGAACAAAAAACTGTTTTATAAATAAGAAAATAGTTTTAAAAATGAACTTAAAATATATTCATATACCTTGATAATATTTATAAATGATATTATGAAAAAAAATATAAAAAAAAAATTTTAAATGCTTAAAAATAATAAAATAAAGATATAGAGATGTCTAGTTGTTGCACCGTAAAATATTTTTTTTTACTTATAATATATAAAAAGAAAGTAATAACTAATAAATATGAAAAAGGTGTTTTTACCTATAGCATACAGTTTAACATCTGTGTTCAAACCTTTCTTGGTATAGATGTGTAAATAAAACTTTTATATAAAAAGTTTGTATGTACCTACAGTTTGCAATAGTACCAACAACATATTTTTAATAGAAGTTATTTATTTTAAAACATAACTAACATTATATGACACAATAAAAAATAGCAATATTAAACAAATTTTAAATAAAAATGAACTTTTTACTAACATTGTTAATACATAATAAAACATAGTAAAAAAACTAGCAATAAAACCAACAGCATTTAAATAGGTTATTTATTTCAAAAGATAACATAACAGAAAAAAAATTAGTATTATTTAACATATTTTGAATAAAAATTAACTTTTCAAACTTAATAATCAATATATTATTTAATATAATAATATAATAATATATTATATTAAAATATACTAGAAAAACATATCATGTGTTATAGGTATGTGAATGAAAACATAGTCATTAAATACAATTTTTAACAGAAAAATAATAGGAGGAATATTAATCAGTCTTTAAACATTTTAATCAGACTATATAAATATATATTAAAAGATAGTAGAAAAACATTACCTATGTGTTCTAGGCATGTGGATGAAAGAATAATCATTAAATAACATTGTTAATACATAATAAAACATAATAAAAAAAAACTAGCAATATTAAACAAATTTAGAATAAAAATGAATTTTTCAAACTTAATAATCATAATACATTAAAATATGATAATAGAAAAACATTTTAAGTGTTCTAGGCTAGCAAATGAAACATTATTATCATTAACTAGCATTCTTAATACATAATAAAACATAATAAAAAAAAAACTGGCAATATTAAACAAATTTAGAATAAAAATGAATTTTTCAAACTTAATAATCATAATACATTAAAATATGATAATAGAAAAACATATTAAGTGTTCTAGGCTAGCAAATGAAACATTATTATCATTAACTAGCATTCTTAATACATAATAAAACATAACATAATAGAAAAAAAAAACTAGCAATATTAAACAAATTTAGAATAAAAATGAATTTTTCAAACTTAATAATCATAATACATTAAAATATGATAATAGAAAAACATATTAAGTGTTCTAGGCTAGCAAATGAAACAATATTATCATTAACTAGCATTCTTAATACATAATAAAACATAACATAATAGAAAAAAAAACTAGCAATATTAAACAAATTTAGAATAAAAATGAATTTTTCAAACTTAATAATAATTATATTAAAATATACTAGAAAACATGTTATAGGTATGTAAATGAAAACATAATCATTAATTACAATTTTTAACAGAAAAATAATAGTAGGAATATTAATCAGTCTTTAAACATTTTAATCAGTCTTCATCGGTGCTTTCATTTTCTTCATTTATGGTATCTGATATGAGATTAGTGTAACACCATAGATGATCAGGAGGAACATATTTTGATGCCAAATCTCTGACATCTTTCAGTTTAGCTTCTTTTATAGGTAATGGACCATTGTATAACAAAGAAGACATATCTGGTACTGGTAGGCTTAATGTGGTGTTTGGTTTTTGTATGATAAAATGGTCCTTAGCTGTAGAATGTACTGACCAGGGACGGACTGGGTAGGCACCGGCCCAGTGGGCAAACTTTGGAAAGCGGCCCAAAACATAAAAAACAGCTCTCACTGCATTCGAAAAATGACCTATACACATCATAAAAATGTACCTTTATATTAATAAAAACATATGTCATAAAAATAGTATATTCTATTAGCTAAAAAAAAAATTCAATTATGATGATTAGATTTATAGTTAGACATATTAATCTAATCACAGTCTATTTTAGTGAGCTTTGAAATTAAAATTTTAACAAATTGATGATCTTATGATTGGAGAATACATAATAGAGAGTAAAAAAAAAAAATAATAAGGAATATTATAACATGGTTTTAAACTAATTTAATTGTGTTCGTATTTAAAATATATAATTAATTAATAGTACAGAATAATCAAAAACTAATATTTATGTCAACATCTTGTCCATTAACGATGAACTACTTTTAATATAAGTAAGAATTTCTTCAAACTTCACGTCATGTAAAAGTTCTTTTTCTACACTCATCATCATGAATGCTTCAAGTTTTTCTTGTTCCAATGTAGCTCGTAACCTTGTTTTAATAAGTTTTAACTTACTGAAAGCTCTTTCGCAATTTACTTGAGTAAAAGATAGTGTCAACGTATACTCGTATGCTAAAAATATGTTGGTATACGCAATAGAATGCATATTATATTTATACAAAATTTTATAACAACAGATTAAACATTGATTACATTCTTCAATTGAATGTTTTGCTTTAATATTAAGATTTTCTTCATCTTCATCATATAATAGTTCATTATTTTCAGCTGCATTACTATTAAAATCATTTATGTCATCATTTCTACTTCAATATCAGTTTCAATTACCTTAGATTTTGTGCTATTTATTAAATTAGATTTCCTTTGTGAAATACTACCAATAATATTTGGAAAAATTTTTGAAAAACTTAAAAGCTCATTTTGTAGTACTTTAAAGTCGACATTTATTAAGTTTCCAATTAATTTGAGTGCATTTGGAGGCATTGTATTTTTAATATTCAGAAAATATAAAGGATGTAAGTATTGGACATCTGCAATCAAAGATGCGTTTTGTGAAAATCTTTCATTTAGACTACTTGATATTTGGTCGATAACACAGCGAAACGTATCAACTTTAAATTTGTCAAGACCCTGCATGAGAACTTGAGGTTCTATTTGTTCATCAAATTGCTGATTTCTATGTCGAACCCTTTGTTGTGGGAAAAAATTTTCAACAACAATATGATCAGGTAAATCTAGATCAGAGCATTTTATATTCATTTTTTTCGTAAATTCCTGAGAATCTGAAAAAATAGTATCAAAACTAATTTTGGTTATTTGTTTCTTTGTATTTTCGACCATAGTCCATGCGCTTAAAATATCAATGTTATTCGATTGTAAATAATCAGAAGTTGGACCAATTATTTTGAAAATATGGACAAAGAGATGAGCTGTTATTATTGTTTTAAATTCGCACAAATTGCCTATTAAGGATCGTGCTTCAGATAAACATTTAGCATCAAATGAGATGAGTAGTATATATGTACCAATCCTGGGCCACTTTTGATATTTATTGATATTTTTCACTTAAAACTAATTTATTGATATTTTTCACTTAAAACTAATTTATTGATATTTTTGACTTAAAACAAATTAGTTGGTATTTTTCACTTAAAACAAATTGTTGAACTTTTTCACTTAGTTTTTTTAAAAAATATTTATATTATGGTCTGTGGTCTTTTTCACTTAGTTTTTTTCTCTAATTATTTATATTATGGTCTGTGGTCTTTTTCACTTAGTTTATTTTTCTCTAATTATTTAACATATTTATTTCAAAATGTTTTTGAAATAATAACATTTTTATATTGAAATTCAACATAAAAATTAAAATTTTGATTTCTGGAGTTCCCCTGTATAAAAAGTCCCTTCAATAATTTCACCATCAATATCTTTTATTTTATAAGTTATAGGAGATGTGTACACAATTTCGTTTATTATAAATATTTCACGAGTCCAATTAGGATCATATTTATTGGCAAATTTTTGTTTAAATCTGGTAATTCGAACCCTGTCTCCAACTTTAAATTTAATTTTCTGTTTCGATTTATTCTCAGAGAATACCTTTCTTAAAACCTCACATTCATTACTCTTTTTAACTTCACAAGGTTTCATTCCAATAGTTCTATGAATGTCTTTAAAATTATATTCATACAACAAGGATTGTAAATTATGTATCCATTTTTTATTGTTTTGTACTTCGAAATGTATTCTCATCTTTCCATTGAGTGTTCTATTAAATCGTTCGATTGTTGATGATTTCTCTTCATTTTGAGTATGATACATTTTAATCTCATATTTTTTTAACATTTCTTTCAACAATTTATTTTCAAATTCTAGTCCTTTATCAGTATGGAGTAAAACTGGAGGGTTATGGTTTTGTATTTTAGCTTCCTTTAATATTTTTTCAAAAGCTTTGGATACACTTTTTCCGTCTTTCTTTTTAAGTGGATAAGACCAAGCAAATTTGGAAAAAGTATCAATTACATTTAACATATAAGAATAATTATCGTTTTCTTTCTCATAGTTTTTCATTATAACTAGATCAGCAGCCCATAGATCATCAATACCCTTGGTAAATATTTTTCTTTTCGGAAATCGTTTCCTTACAGGTTTGTGAAGTTCTTGAGCTATTGAAAGTTTATCCTTTGCCTTTATTTTTTGGTTGTTTTTAATTTTTTTTTCATCTTTAAGAGGTTGAATAAATTTACTTTTATTTGTGTTACATTCAACACATTTTGCTGAGATTCTCTACCTACCATTATTCGTTTGAACTTTTTTTGCATCGATATTTTTTGTTTTTTTCTTACATTTCAGACAATGTATAATTTCTTTTAAAATACCATCCATTTTATAATAGACAATCTTAAATTTTATCGAATTTCTCTAATTGAGTTTTGTATAATATCGTATACAAATTTGTTACTTGAAACTAGACAAATATAACGAACAGTACCATCTGATACATCTCCATCAAAATCAATATTCAAAATGACTGTGTGTTTAGAACCTGATATACTCACAGGTTGTCTAGTCAGATTTATAACGAATAAAGGTTTAGAATTCTTAAACTGTTCTGGATCTGTGTAGATTAAAGGGAGTTCTCGGTATGTTTTGTAAAAAACTTTTTTGTAGTCTCCAAGCATATCGTAAATATTGCCAAATTTATCGTTTTTGAAATCGATATTCAACATCTCTTCTGGATATTTTTGTCCGTTTATTTCAAAGTAAATATTTCTAACATTACAGTGATCAAAATTACTTGATTCTTTTAGTTGAGTATTTCTGTTTGTTTGTAAACCTACAATCCCAAATAAAGGATCATGAGAATTTCTATACATGTTTGTAATATCAAGAGTACACTTCTTTCCACTCAATTTTCTTACTTCAATACATTTAATAGTTTTAAAATCCAAGAAATAATTATTTTTTTCTGATAATTCAACCAATTCATTTATTAAGAGGGTTTTACTCATACTATCATATTTAACTACACGAAAACTAATCCTAAAATCCTCAATAATAATTTTTCCATCTGTTGGCATTTTTTTATCAGAATTTTCTTCTTTGAATAATGCATCATGATCATGATTTCGAGTAAACTCTAATTGAATGTCTCCTTTGTAAAGTGGATATGTTATATCCTCAAAAAAACCCAAACCGAAATCAGACAAATTGCCATAAACATTAAATTTTCCTCCTCCTTTAAATCTGGATTGATATCCTGAATTTATTGTAGGACCATGGTTATTATTTAAAGCAAAACCAACAACCCCTTTCATATTACTTGTTATACCAGGGTTTTCGATTTCCTCAAGTAATGTTCCATGTTTTTTCAGTTGGATGTTGGAAAATAGTTTGCTTGGAAAACCATTCTCTAATTTTATATTGCTATTAAGTGGATATTCAGTATCGTCTAATTGTACAACTTTTCCGGAAATGTTAAATTTTGTGGATTTTAAGTCTAGAAAACAATCACTTCCATCTATTGAGAAAATTGTCTTCCTATTTTCAGTATTAAAGATTAACACAGAAGTTGGGTTGAAATCTCTATATTCAGCCCGGATAATATTATCATCATACTTTTCAAAAATTTTTTCCATTTATTATACATATATTTTTTTTTTTAACAAAAATTCTAAACCAGACAAAAAATCCGGTTTGAAAAAGAAATTCTAAACCAGGCAAAAAATCCGGGTTAAAAAAAGAATCTTAAACCAGGTTTATATTCATTAGTTTGTAATAGTATACAAATTTTAAAGATTTTCTCTTTAAAATTAACAATACATTTTATTATAATTTTTTGTAAATTCCAAACACAAATGACCACAAATAGGTGGATCATAATCATCTTGGTATATATTCGTTGATATTAGTAGGTTTTTTTCCCTAAATATTTAACAAGTTCTGTAGGTGGATTAAATTCTCCATATGAGTCGAAATAAATTTTTAAATTTCCTTCTTTTATCTATGCAACCCAATGTGAACCTTTCTCTTTAGAATCATTTAAATTTAATATACCACTTTCATTTGTCCAAGGTTTTAAAGGAAGTTCGTTTCTCATGAAACACCCTCTAAAATATTTATTTTTTTCAGTAAATTTTAAGATATCAAAATTAGTCAATGCTTTTTCTCCATATTTTTTAACAAGGAAATTAACAGATAGATCTACTTTTTGATTGTTTTTTTTTCTCTTCAAACCTGAGCCAATATGTAATGTTTTAACATTTTTAATAATTTTTTCCAATTCCTGATTGTGTCGAATTGTTTCTTTTTCCATTGCTTTTTTATGTTTAGTTTCTGAATAACTGTCCCAAATAGCAGATCCTCCTTGAGCTGCAGCAGCAGCTGCTGCAATTCCACCAAACAAAAGAGGAAGAAATCCACCTTCTTTTATTTGATTAAATTCCAATTCTAATCGGACTTCTTTATTTTCTTTTTTGGCTTTTTTTAGCATATTTATTTGTGTATTGGTTAAATTATATAGTTTTCCCTCACCTATTTGATAAGGTTTTAAAAGGATTGTAACATTTTTTTTCTGTTCATGAGCCAAATGAATTTTCTTATTTTGATAATCATTTAGTTTAAGTTTCATTTATTATACAATATCTTTTTTTTTTTTAAATTAATCCCATCCCTAATTTTCGTTTTGTTTTCATGATGTTTGTTGTAACCCATGCAGCAGATTTTTCACCTAAAGACACATTTGGATCTGAAAATCTTTCCCACGCCTTATGTTCTAAAATCAAATCAGCTTTATGTCTAGATTTAGTATCTTTATTTTTTTCATAGTAAATATCGTGTTCTTTTGCTGCTTCATCCAGTTTATTAACAGGTTTTTTATTTTTCTTTAATTTTGTACCTGGACCTAAGTAGTTATAAGTAGGCCAATGTATTTCAGGTATAAATTTACTGTTTGAAATATGATTGACAAGACCTTCCCCTTTAATTAGTTTTTTTGGCAAACACTTTATAATTTCGATCAAATACTCTGTACTTTTTGGAGAATCAATCAACTTTTCCATTTCATTTTTGAAAAAGGTTACCATACCTAGTTTTTCATTATGAAAATTATTATTTCCTGCTCTTTCTTCTTCGGCGATTTTACGCAATCGATTTATTATTTGGTTTAAATTATTTATATACATATATTCTACAGGATTTTCCGTGTAATATTTTAAACCTTCTCCAACATGTTTAGATGGTTTTTTTCATTTCATTCCAAATATTTTTAATTATTAGATTATATTTATTAGAACTGGATGATTTTGGTTTTCCTGTTTTTTTATCGTTTTTTTGATATATCGAGTCGGTTTCTAATAATATTTTTTTATATGTTTTTAAATCCTCATCTGTATACGGTAATATAATATTATTTGTTTCATCCCATAGATTTGACTCTGTTAACAAGTTCCACAATCCTTCTGTTCCTTTATATTGATTCTTGTTTAAAATAATATCGTTGCCGTTAAAACTTATTGCGTATTTTCCAATTGCATGACCTTTTTTATTAGTAGTTTTATTATCATAAATCCAAATTCCAAAAGCTTTATCTCTTAGATCTATGAGTTTCTGTGCGGCGATATTGCCTAAATGTGTTGTTTCTGGTGTTTTTATTGTTTGATTTTCTTCATCTCTTGTTGGTGTTTGAAAACTTGATATCATTTTCGGTTTGTTTTCTGTATGGATTGGTTGTTCTATTAATGTTGATGTTTTTACAGGTACCAATTCTGTGTGTGAATCAACATCTGTTTTGTTTGCAGCATTTTTTATGTCTCTTAATACTTTCACTACAGGTTCGAAAGCTTTTTCTTTTCTTATTTCGTTGTTTATTTCTCTTTGATTTGCATTTTTAAATTATTTTGTAGTTTTTCTCTAATTTTTTATACTTGTTTGGTTTTCTCTATTTTTTCCTTGTCCTTATCATTATTTAAAGAATTTGGTTTAAACATCTCACTATTTTGAAGACCTCCTCCTTTTCTCATTTGTTTTGTAAGATTATTCTGAATTTTTTTAATATCACTATCATTCATTTATAATAGATATATTAAAAAAAAAAAAAAATATCTAAATTACATTACAACATAAACGTCTTACGTAAACCTAAACATAAACATCTTACGTAAACCTAAACATAAACGTCTTACGTAAACCTAAACATAAACGTCTTACGTAAACCTAAACATAAACGTCTTACGTAAATTTTAACATAGTTTTTTCTCTAGTTTATTATATACATGATTATCTATAACATCCAGAGAAATGTATCCATATTTTTTTTCCCAACAAAGTGCACAAAATTTGAAAAATTTTTCTTTAGATAGAGTTGAACTATAAAAACTTTCCCAAATTTTACTTACGTAGTGTTTTTGTTGTTTAAAAATAAACAAAAAATTTAAATTATTGCGTATCAATTTTAAATCACTCGAGCTAAAACAATGAGTTAAATAAATACAGGAAATATCTTTATGTCTGCCTCTGACAAAATATTCCTTTACTAATGACTGATCTTTTTCCAAAATCCAATCATCAAAAACAACTAGACTATTTGTTTGACATTCGTCGACAGGTACTATATCTTGATCAGAGAAATACGAATCAATATTAAAATTAATATCAAATATTTTTTGTAAACATTTATACTCTGGTTGTTCAAGATTTTTTGAGAACACATATAGATGTTGATAATCAACCCAATACTCTGTGATAATATTCCTTAACAATGTAGTCTTACCAGAACCAGAACCTCCAACAATTAAACATCGAATAGGAACAGGAAGTAAAGAATCGTTTTTATTTAGAGTTTCGGTTTCAAAAGGATAAAGCTTGAAAATATATTTTTTCATATTTATTATAGAGTTTTTAAATATTCTTGGAATATTTAAAAGAAGATATATAAACAAAGGTATTTTACTCAAAAATGACTAAATGTTATGAGTAACCATTACTCAATTTTTCCAAACCTTTATAAATTAAAGTGAACTTCACTGGATTCGAGTTCATTTCTTCAATATCATTAACTGTACATTTTTTAGAAAAGTGGTCTGGTAAAATTACTTTTAAATTATTATCTAAAATTACTAATAATTTTTGCCCATACTTTGTCATAACAATTTCAAAGTTTGTTACTTTATATTTTTTTCCAAGTTCCAAGTTTTTTAATGAGATGAAGTATGTGTTTGAATTTAAAAGTGTTTTATAGTTTTCCATTAATTATACATTTTTTTTTAAAATACAATATGCATATAATGCATATTGATGCATATTGATGCATATTGATTTTTTAAATTTTTTTGAAAAAATTCTTAATCCGGATTTTTCATCCGGGTTGGTTAGAATATTGGCAACCAGGTTTATATTCATTAGTTTTAAAGACTAAAATGAAGCAGAAGATTTTCAGGATTGGTTAACTATTTTTTCTGTTGAGGTCTAATAAATCGAGATAAAAAATTGGATCTTTGAGTAGGATAAATTCGTTTCCATTTTGATCGAAAATACTGATGTTTATAGTTTTAATTGTTTTTAAGCTTACAGGAACATAAAATATTTTCTCTGGTCTTACAAATATTTAATTAGAATCAAATAAAAACACGAATAAAAGTTCTTCCTCTACATGGTGAATATTATTAACAGAGGAGAACGATTTTTCAATTATGTTGCAATGAATTTCTAAAGGTGTAATAATTATGTTTTCATATATAGGTGATAAACCTATATATGATCTTATAGAAACATTTTTCTTATTTATTCCAAAACATTTGTTTAAATTTTCATCAAGTTCGAAATATTTATCAGATTCAATTAATATGGCATAATTATTTAAAACAGATATTTTCATATTTGTTGGTATAATTTTATTTAATTCTTCTATTGTATAATAACCAGATTTTATATTGTATTCAGTGTTATCCATATAAATATTTCCCTCTAATATCCACATTTTATTGTTTATAAATTTTGATGCTTTATTACCAATATGAGTGATTTCTACATTAGAGTGTCGTAATTCATATTGGTAATTTTCCACTCCTAAAATCTCTTTTAAATAATCTTCGAATATAAAAGAGATGTTTGAAGTAAAATGTATAATATTATTTTCATCTAATTTAATTATTGTTCTATTATAAGTGCTATTTTTATTTAGCTCATGTTGAAATTGTTTTAAAGAATAAATGCCTTTTTTTATCACAAATTCTGTGTTTTAAATTACAAATTCTATTTTGTCTTGAAGTTTATATTCTTTCGTTTTAATAATACAATCTCTGTCTAATCTGGTAACAGGAATATACCTGATTTCTATTTCACTTATTTTTGAGTAATCTAATTTTATATACTCTAAATTCAAATATTTGCAGAAATTCTCATCTAAATGATAGTAAGTATTACATGTTATTTTAACTATATTTCCTCTGAAAGACTTATCACAACAGGATTAATTTTTTTGTTTAACTGTTCAATTGTATATCTGCCTGGCTCCACAGTAACTATTATACCGCCAATTGTAATTACACAATCTGTTTCAATTCTGATTAAATTATTTAAACCAGTAAATGTTAAAGCCTTAAGTCCTAGTAAAAAATTACCAGAATTAACCAAGGGACGTTCTAAATGTATGCTATTATTTTTAATTTTTATTAATACCATCTATTATTTATAATATATAAATATTATTAAAAAACTAATATTTAAATAGTAGATAAGTAAATAAATAATAAAAAAATATTTAATCTAATATAATTATTATAAAAAAAAACAACTGAGTATTTAATTCGAAGGATGACCTACTTTCGTTATCTTTTGTATGACGTCATACAAGCGATAATTACTCAGTTGAATTAAAAGGAAATAAGTGTAAATGCAATAAATCGACAATCACCGCACAAAAAAAAAAAATTGAAAAATAAAAAAATATATCGTATAATAAATGACAGATATGAATATGAATATGAATACTAAATATCATCCTAAATACTGTGTAGTTTGTGACACAAATATTGCTTATAAAAATTGGTCAAAACATTGCCAAACAAAAAAACACAAAAATAATGATCCTAATAATACAATCACAACAAGGATTTGTAAGAAAACAATAACAACAACCAAGAAACTTAAAAACAAAGAGTACCTAAAGACCATAGAGTTTTCCATAAGTTCAGTGAAAAACTCTTTAATAAATCCAAAAAAAATCGATCTGTTATCTTGGAAAAAGATACTGCCTTTAATAGCAGAGTTAAAACGTTCACAATTAATAATAATTTTGGGTTCAAAGATACTATAAAATTCATGAGTCATGTAGAAAGAATAGTTTTAGGTAAAATTCAAGAAGGATTAAATAAACAACATGGTTTAAAAGTAAATTTTATTTTGCATTGTATACACCAGAGAAAAATTACTGTACAGAAACCATGGAGTATAAGGACACACATTTTAAAACAAAGAATAAAATAATATTGAAAACAACTGATCGAAGTGATTACTATCTTGGAGTGAAAACTAAATTAACAAATGAAATGCAAGAGTTTCAAATTAAACAATCACAGTGGTGTCTTCAAAAAATTGTCTCCTTGGAATTGTGTCAATAAATTTATACCTCTAAGAGGTGCTTCGTATATAGAACTTCCAAAATTCATTCAACTTAAACATGCCGTTATAAATGTGAAAAATGAGGATAATAAATGTTTTCTTTGGGCCTTACTTTCTGCATTATATCCAGCTGAACATCATCCGCAGAGAGTTTCCAAATATAAAAAATGGGAAAATGTGTTTGATAAAGAATTCAAAGATATTGAATTCCCTGTTAAATTAACAGATATACATAAAATAGTTGATAGATTAAATATTTCTATAAATGTGTATTGTATTGATGAGTTCAAGCCAGTAATTATTCCTCTTAAAATAACTAAAATTGAGAAGGAGAAACATATTGATTTGTTGTATCTTAAAGAGAAAAATAATGAGCATTATTGTTGGATAAAAGATTTATGGAAACTAGTAGGACATGATCAAATTTCCAAAGATGGACATAAACGTTTTCTGTGTAAAATGTGTTTAACCAGTCATAAAACACAAAATAAATTAAACGAACATAAAACTTACTGTATGCATAATAAATGTACCAAGGTCATTTTACCTGAACCTTCCAATAATATTGTTCAATTTTCTCATTATAATCATTCTTTAAAAGTACCTGTTTCGATTTACGCAGACTTTGAGTGTATGTTAGAAAAAATACAGAATTGTCAACCTTGTGATAATACTTCGTATATAAACCCATACCAAAAACATACTCCTATAAGTTTCGTATTTTATATGAAATACTCAGATGGGAGTTTTAAGAAAAGTGAAGAATACTTTGGATTGGATGCACCTAAGGTATTTGTTCAAAAAATAAAAGAAAAAGCTCTTTATATTGCTGAAAATTATTTAGATTTAAAAGTTCCTATGAAAGAGTTGACTAAAAAACAATGGAAAAATTTTAAAAACGCAAAAACATGTCATATTTGTGAGAGAAAAATGGAGGATATACCTCCACAATTGTTACAGAGTATGAAAAAAAAGGAAAAAAAAACTGAATTCAAAAATAATATGAGAAAAGTTCGAGACCATGATCATTTAACTGGAAATTATAGAGGAGCTGCACATTCTTATTGTAATTTAAATCATCAAATTCCTAGATTTATTCCTGTTTTATTCCACAACCTTTCGGGTTACGACGCACATTTATTTATAAAAGAATTCAACGGCGATAATCAAAGAATAAACTTGATTCCAGATAATGAGGAAAAATATGTATCTTTTTCAAATATTTTGGACTACCAATCATCTGCTTGTATGAAAAATAAATGTTTGAATAAATTCTGTAAAAAAAGTACAACAAATATTGTCTGTAAAAATCAAGTCGAGATAAGATTTTTAGATTCATTCAAATTTCTATCTTGCAGTTTAGATGAATTAGCTAATAATCTAGAGAAAAACCAGTTTAAAGAACTCGGAAAACATTTTCCAAGAGAATATCTAGATTTAATAACTAAAAAATTATCTTATCCTTATGAGTATATGGATTGCATCGAAAAGTATAGTGAAACATGTTTACCTCCCAAAGAACTTTTCTATAGTTCTCTTACAAAAAAAACATATAACAGACGATGATTATAAAAATGCTCAAGAAGTTTGGAATGCGTTTAATATACAAAATCTCAGAGAATTTACCATGTTGTATAATAAGAGATGTTTTCTTATTAAGTGATATTATTGAAAACTTTCGTCATCTCTCTTTAGAAACTTATAAGTTAGATCCTTTGTGGTGTTACACAACTCCAGGTTTTGCATGGAATTGTATGCTCAGAAAAACAGGAGTAAAATTGGAATTATTCACAGATTATGATATGCATTTATTCATTGAGAAAGGATTGAGAGGAGGGATGACTCAATGTAGTGTTAGATATTCCAAAGCAAACAATAAATACATGATGGAAAAATTTAATAAAAATTAAGATTCTGTTTATTTGGAATATTTAGACGCAAACAATCTTTATGGATGGGCAATGTCTCAATACTTACCTTCTGGAGGATTTAAATGGATTGATCCAGAAAAAATAACAGATATATTAAATCTTAGTGTAGATTCCTCTAAAGGATATATTTCCGATGTTGATTTAACTTATCCTCAAGAACTTCATGATAAACATTCAGATTTCCCCTTTGCTCCAGAAAATCAATTCGACGGTGTTCCATTACCTAAACTTACTCTAAATTTATATGATAAAAAAAAGTATGTCGTCCACTACATAACATTACAAGAATATATTCGTAATGGTTTGAGAATAGAGAAAATTCATAAAATATTGGAGTTTGACCGATCTCCTTGGTTAAAACCTTACATTGATTTAAACACAAATCTTAGAACAAAAGCTAGAAATAATTTTGAAAAAGATTTCTATAAATTGATGAATAACAGTGTTTTCGGTAGAACAATGATGAATGTAAGAAATCATGTTGATATTAGATTAGTAACAAATGCTTCGCAATTAGAAAAATTAGTTGCGAAACCAAATTTCGATAGAGCTACGATTTTCACAGAAAATTTAGCTGCAATACATATGAAAAGAACTTCGACTAAATTGTTTCAGCCAGTTTATGTTGGGATGACTATATTAGACATTTCTAAAAAATTAATGTATGATTTTTATTATAATGTTTTGAAGGAGAAATACGGTGATAAAATAAGATTATTATATTGTGATACAGATTCTCTAATTATAGAAGTGAAAACGAATGATTTTTATCAAGATATGAAATATGATATAGACCATTATGATACATCTGATTATCCTTTGGATAATATTTATAATATACCATTAGTTAACAAGAAAGTTATAGGGAAATTCAAAGATGAGCTTAATGGTAAAATAATGGCTGAATTTATTGGTCTGCGATCGAAATTATATTCCTTCACAGAACATAGTACAGGGAAAGAAGTCAAAAAAGCTAAAGGAGTAAAAAAATGTGTGGTTGATAAAGAAATATGTCATAATGATTTTAAAAAATGTTTAACAACTCAAAAATTAAAAAAGTTAAACAAAATATTTTTAGAACAAAAAACCATGACATTTGTACAATCGAACAAAATAAAACAGCACTTAGTGCTCATGATGATAAAAGATTTATATTATGATAGAAAATGGAATTGATACTTTAGCTTGGGGCCATTATAAAACAGGAATATCTAGAGAAAACTTCATTGACCATATTAATAATTTAATCAAAAATAATAACTCAAAAAAATAGAGAAAAATAAACTAAGTGAAAAAGACCACAGACCATAATATAAATAATTAGAGAAAAATAAACTAAGTGAAAAAGACCACAGACCATAATATGAATATTTTTAAAAAACTAAGTTAAAAAGACCACAGACCATAATATAAATATTTAAAAAAAACTAAGTGAAAAAAGATCAACAATTTGTTTTAAGTGAAAAATATCAATTAATTAGTTTTAAGTGAAAAATATCAATAAATTAGTTTTAAGTGAAAAATACCAACTAATTTGTTTTAAGTCAAAAATATCAATAAATTAGTTTTAAGTGAAAAATATCAATAAATTAGTTTTAAGTGAAAAATATCAATAAATTAGTTTTAAGTGAAAAATACCAATAAATATCAAAAGTGGCCCAGGATTGGTACATATATACTACTGAGATGTCTGTAGTAATATGATTTAATGCACTTAAAACAACAGGAAATAAAGCGCCATCACCATCAAAAATCCAATCTAGTGCTTTTTTTCTTGACCACCACCTTGTATTTGATTCAGATATTTTTTGAAGTCTTTTAAATTTTTCTGATCCAATACTATTATTTAGTTTATTTTCATGTACCCATACATTCATTATTTTATACGAACTACTAAAAAATGTAGATAATCTGTTGAGAAGACCAAACAAATTTTTAGCATCTAGATTAGAAACTGTATCACATATACAAAGATTTAATACATGGCTGTAACACCAAATATAAACGCTTTTATTATTCATAGATTTTATTAATGATTGGAGACCGGAAAACGAACCACTCATGTTACTTGCCCCATCAAAAGATTCACCATCAACTTTGTCAAGATGTAATCTATGTTGATTAAAACAATCTTTTAGAAGTTCAAAAAGTGCCTTTCCACTTGAGTTTATGACATTAACAACAGCAAATAACCTCTCTTTGATTTCACCATTATATAAGTACCTAATGCAAATTGATGCTTGATCGTGAACACCGATGTCTTGTGTGCTATCCATTTGGATGCAAAATATTTGTTCCTCAATCTCGTTTTTAATTTTATTTCTAATACTTATTAAAATTGCTACTATAATTTTGTCAACAGTTGTTTTAGATAAAAAAGTGACTAGAGAGCCTCTCCCTTTTGAAGATTCTTTATTATTAATCTTTAATTTATCTATCCTTTCCTTGCTTTTTTTGATAGATTTAGTTAAATGATCATTTAAGATAATATCTCTCTTAGCAATTAAACGAACCATCTCAAGGAAATTTCCACTATTTAAGCTTAAATCGTCAATATTTGCCAATGTTTCCCCTTAAGCTGATCCTCTATAAGATAAATTGTGTTGCCTAAGAAATTTAACTATATCAAAAACAATCTTTAGAACACGAATATTCTTTATTTCAACATCTTCATTACTTAAATTTGCCATATCTCGGTTAATTAGGTATTCTAACGACATTTCTTTTGAGGCACGGAAAAAAATGTCTACTGATGTAGAATGAACAGAGGATTCCTCATGACTTGTGATGACTGAATAAATATGTCGAAAATTTGTACATCCTGACTCTGATGAAAAATTATTAGTTTTAGTACCAAATGCAATGCATATTGAACAATACATTGATTTTAAAATGCCACTGTTAACATAAAACAAAAGCCAATTTCTATGCATTTTTTTGCCTGAAAATTCTCTATAATATACTTTCATCATATCAAATTTTATGTTGGTGTATTTTGGTTGAATAGGATGTTTTTTTATAAATTCCAATTTTTCGAACAAAGTTGCTGAAGTAGGTAATCGAAATAATAAAATTTTATCTTCTGTTCTTCCCTCCTAAAATACTGCTAGGTTAAAAAAACACAAATTGGCATGTTTTAACTTTATTGTTGTGTCTAGAGCACCGGGCGCCCGGTTACACTGTAGAGCACACTGTAGGGTCAGACTGTAAATATTAAAATATGAAAATAGTAATAATACTGTAATACAGCACATTGCATAATAACACAAAATAGATAATAGTATAATACTGGCTACACATTGTTAATTATTACTTTTTAGTTAATACACATTATAACTATAATATAATGATAAATCACAGTAACTAATGGGCTATACGAAACCGATAGACGATAGTCATATAATATATTGTGCTCTAGACACAGCGTATTTAATATCTGGTTTGCAAAAAAATCTCACCTCAATCATCATGGGAGCAGCAGAATGGACAGAATCTACATTTTCTTGGACTTCAATAACATCGCATTCATTCTCGTGTTCATTAGATACCTTGTCCCATGAAATATTTATAACATAATTATAAATGATACAGATGTGGTATTAATAAATATTAACAAATAAAAATTTAAACTAACTACCTACATAATATAATAAAACCAAGGTTGGGTTTTGTGATCTTTTGTAGACAATTTACCACATTTTGACTTGTCAAAATCTTTTTTTTCCACAAATTAACATTTAAAACACAAGTTGAATAGAAAAAATGCATAAAAACCATAAAATTATAACTAATAAAATCTTGAAAAATACGTTAGGTTATAATATAATAATTTGTATAGTAAAATATATTACCTATATTATATTATTATAAAAGCTATATAAAAGTTTTGAGGGCGGAATCACAGATAATGGTTTTTTTTATGGAGTCCGTGTCCCGTGAGACTCCTCGTCAGTAATATTTGCCACCGGGCAGTGTGTTATTTTAATAGTACATTCCTAATCGGCAAGCAGAAAAAAAAGAACGAAGGTTTGAACTTCTTTATAAACAAATTTAGATGAAATTATTTCAAATATTTTTATTGTTACCTAATACCTTTATAATTTGTATACTTGCTATTTTATCAGTTTTAATTATACGTATAAAATAAATATTAATTAATTTAAGTTTGAATTTAATTTCTATTAATAATTAATATATTTAAACCTAACGATGTATTGTATATTTCAATATTTGTGTAATATAGGAAACGATGCAATTCTTCTATATTTTTTTAGTAGTTCAAATTAATAACTTATAATGATGTTGAACAAGTTATCGATCACATATATAATTAACCATTTTCAGAATTATTTAGCTAACAAAAGTAAAACTTACCAAATTTAACGAGGTAGTAGAGGGAGAGGTAATACTTTTTGACACAAAGCATAATTTTTTTTGTTTTGGATCGATACCTGATGCCTTCAACTCAGCATTTCTTTTGAGTCGAAGTTTCTCCGCTCCTCCCTTAGATTTTTTGTTTGTATTCATTGTCAAAAATGAATAGATTTATGTTTTAAAACTATGATTTTAAAAACTAATAATTACCGTCATAAACTCATAAAAATAACTACACACTGCACAGAACTAAGTACTCTGCTACACAAGATAATTTACTAAATCTATAGGCCAATTATTTATTGCTTATCGAGAATGACGAATGAGTGTCATAATAATATTATCAAAATACATTGGCGGTGTTTTTGACTGTCTTTTATGGAAAACCCGTAATTATTGTTTTTAAATTATATAACATGAACAACTACGTATTACCACGAGCTTATCATTACGGTTTATTTACAAAATGTTGGAGGCCGTCAAATGAAGTAAAGGCCCACGTTATTCAAGTGATATCCACAAAATTTATTAATTTGTAAATCTACATATATAAACATATAATATTGTCATCGTCTATAAACCTATTGTTCTTGTCTAGTAATTTTTCCGTAATCTGTACTAAATACCGTAATAAGCGTGCTGTTTTTTTTATCTTTCACCACTTCCATAATATATCCAATAATAAAAAATACCTACATAATAAATACACAGACCGGCCCAGTGGGCATTTGCTCACCTGCCCACCGGCCCAGTCCGCCCCTGGTACTGACACACTAGAATATAAACCTTGTTGTGTGTATTCTATGGACCGATAAGATAAAATAGCAAAACATAATTTGGCTCTGTTTTTGATAGTTTTTTTAAACAAAGGTCTCATAAATCCGGAATAATTTAGTATCATATCTTGTTTAACATCGATTACGTTGAAATTTTTACATGTATCTTGCACAAGTTTCTTATACGTTTCTGGTAGGTAAACACGCTCAAGTTTTCTTCTTTTTTTTTTTTATGATGCCAAATGCACGATCGCATGGCAAAAAGCTATGGCCAGGCTCTGGGTAGCGATGCATTATATGCTTAATTCCATACATTTGTTTAGTAGCTACTATATACAAAAATTGGGTCAGTGCAAAATTTTTGTTCTGAGCACTACAATTATCTGAAAAAAGGTATACTGTTTCTACAGAATGCTCCATAATATTAGAAAAGTAATAATTTAAAAAACTGATCACTTCATTTTGACCCTTATGAGCTGTGGCTTCAACGTACATAAAAAAATGTGATTTTCCTGTTCTTCCAGAATTAATGCAAAAATTATACATCCATAATTGTCTTTTGTAAAAAACATCACCACATGGGATATGGGGTAATGGCATGTTTTGCTGGTGATGATAATACATCTGTTTTGCTATTTTGTACCTTGGCTTCTTCGGATCTTTGTCTGATATCAGTATAAAAGACTTCAGCCTTAGAAACATGAAGTAGTTTTTCTGTTTCCAACTGTTTTTTAAGTACCTCATCTGTTTCAGCAACTATAAGATTTTGAAGTCGGTCACATGTTTGACATGTGTCAGATCGTGGATAACCAAATGATAGTTTATAATTTGTAAGAAAAAATTTACGGTAAAAATCATAGGTTACTTTTGGTTGTACAGCATCATTATTTTCCTGCATTTGTTTCCATGTATCATTTTCATACTTAATCAAGTAAAGATCGTACATTTTCGATATGTTAAGATCTGCAGATAAATATCTCATAGAATCATTTTTTGTACGACTATAGTGTAAATGTCGGCCTGGAAAACTTTTAATGTGTGTTGAAATTTGAAATATAATTTGCTCATCTTTTTTATTGTCCCTATTATTTTATAATATCTTTTTTATTGTCCCTGCTTTCCACGTTTATCAAATGGACTTTGCTCGTTATTTTGAAGCAACTTCACAATCCTTTCAACTCTAAATTTTTTAATTCCCAAAATCGAACAAAAAGCTTTTTTACTCACTACCTTTTCTTTGTCATAAATTTTCACTTTATATTTACACACACATGATTTAGGTTTGCTATTATCTTTCGGCCTGTGTGTAGTTACTTTATTTATTTTAATTAAACCTGCAATGAATGTATCTTGCTTTTCTTTATTGCCTATTTTATTAAACATTTTTAAAATTGTAATTTTTTCTACATTGCTAGCTTTAATAAAACATTTATTTCTGCATTTGCAATCAGGTTCTGTTTTCCTTGCTAATATATATTTTCCACGCAAACTTATATGATCTTCACCAAGTGCATTTGCATTTTTTGCCACATTACGTTTCCAATTCAAAATATTTAAAGTTTTTTTTTTACCTGTTATTACGGTGTCTTCTTCGTCAGAATTTTCTATAACACGAACTTCATCATCATATGCATGGTAAGTATTATCCGGATATTCATTATGTTGTATACCTAATAGTGTTTCATATTCAGACATATTGTCAAAGTCTGAAACTTCGATTGGCGACAACGGATTCGCATAGTCCGAATCATTAATAGAGTCGTCAAAACTTGTAAAACTTATATCACTCATGATGCTATTATTGTTTGAATTCAAAATATTAATAATAGCGATTAGCGAATAAGTATAATAAATTATAAATTGATCATTTAGAACAACATATTTTGGTGAAATAAGACAAGATATTGTCACAGAATAAGAAAATACCACAAAGATGCCAAATGCCAAAAAAATATCAGTATGATAGCACAACAATGATAACAAGACGTAATCATAAATTAAATACAGTATGACCAACATTTGGTGCAACAACCATACATATCCGGATATGTCTTGTTCTTGCACCAAAATATAAACCAGACATCTCCATTTGTACAATATTTCTGTATTTAATCATCGGATTTGTCTGGTTGTTGCACCAATCGACGTATTTTTTTTTTTTTTATAATAATCAGTGAAAAACTGAATTTCGCCAAAATATGGATATGTCTGGTTGTTGCCGCCAGGTCTTCAATTTACATCTTACATGTATGGTTAAATGGTCAGCATATCAGAAAACAAAAGAAACTGGTAGTGTTTATTCTCAAATATCTTCTCAGCATTCATTGATGGTTGAAAGTAATAAAAAATATATGAAAATGTTAGTTGATATTGTTTTATTTGTGAGTTGTCAAGGAATTGGTTTAAGGGGACACGACGAGAAAAAAGATTCTTTAAATCAAGGTATATAAAAAAAAAAACTAAAAAGTAATAACTAATAACTAATATTACTAATAGTCTTAAATGTAAAATATCTAATAATTATGATGATTATTTGTAAAAAAAAATAATATATTTTTAGGAAACTTTAAAGAATTATGTAAATTGTTAGCAAAAAGTAATGAGGAATTCGGAAAAAAATTTAATCTTAAAACCAATTACTCAAGTCATATAATTCAAGATGAACTTATAAATATATGTGCAGATGTTGTGAAAGAAATAATTGTAAAAGATATTGAAGACGCTGAGGTGTTTGGAATTATGTGTGATGAAGCAAGGTGAAATATAAATTATGTTTTATACATGGACTTCTTAATTTATTTTTATTAAATTAATTTATGGGTGTTACAAACAAGAACAAATAGCATTATGTGTAAGGTATGTTAAAAATCTAGATGTTGTGGAGAGATTTCTCGGTTTTATAGATTGTTCTAAGAATCAAGATGCTGAAAGTTTATATCATTAAATATTATGGTACCTGAAAAAGTGTAAACTTAGTTCTAACCCACAAATAGTTGCTCAGTCATATGACGGTGCAAATGTTATGTCTGGGAAATTTAACGGACTACAAAATAAAATAAAAAATCAATATCCTTGCGCTATATATACCCACTGTATGGCTCATAAAATGAACCTCATTGTGATTGATATGTGTAAATATGTAAAAGTAATGAATTTTTGAAATGTACAATCTATTTTTATTATGAAATATTTAGTAAATAATAGTTAAAATATATTTATGGATGAAAATTATTTTTAAAATTGTCTGTTTTTGGAATGCGTTTCTGCTTTATTGTCTTCAATTTCATGAAAATCCCTTTTTTGACCTTGAGTTCGAGATGCTTCTGCGAACACTCCTTTGTACCAACTTTGTTCCCGTGCCTTAGGAGTTTCTTTTACTCGGCGATTTGTTGCATTAGTCCATGATAAAACTGCATCTCTCGGGTCCCACAAGGATAAAGGTGGCATGTTAAAATGAACAAATAAATATTCATTTTCCGACTCAACGAGCAAATTTTGTCTATCAGCAGATTTTAAAATGTTACTCGAGCTAATGAGACACTCTACATGTGCACTTTGTGGTTTCGCAGCGAGGATTCCGGCACAGATGCGGTCGGCACAGTTGCGGTCAATACCTTTTTGGTGGCATTTGCGGTCTCTCTTTTTTTATACCTATGGGCTATGACTGGTGTTGCAATACTAACATAATAATCATAATAATAATTTTAAACAATATTTTTAATATTATATAAAATATAATACAATAAACTACAACTTTCCTTCGCACTTTTACAGGCTTAGGACTGTCAATAAATAAAATAAAATATCTACTGGCGTGCTTAAAAGTTTTTTTTTTAAATATTTACTACAAATAAACACTATTTTTTACTAAAAATTATTATGATATTTATTATTTTATTAACTCATCAATTTTATTGAGATATGTCAGTTAATTGTTATGCATTATTTATCAAGCAAGTTTTTGAACGAACGAAAGAATTTTTCGACATTTTTTTAAGTCTCTGTCCTCTTCATATTATGATTTTAATGTTTTTTCAATTCTAATGTCCAATTCCATGTAACATTTTTTTCCTTTTCTTACCTTCTAAGTTTAAAAAATGTCGATTAAACAATAAGTCTCCATGCTCAGCTTCTAATTTAAGGCATTTGTATAGAGCTAAAAAAATTGGTCGAGGTTCTGTTTGTTTGTTCAATCTGCTGTTCCAACCTTCAACAACATTATTTGTCCTGTGTCTTTTTTGGTAACAATTCCATATATTCTTGGACATTATTTCATTTTCGAGCCACTGTTCTACAAAATAGTCATGAAATAATTTAAGTTTTTCATTATTAGGACTGCTTTCCATAATTATTAGCCAACCTTCGTCAATATCCTGAAGTGGAATAAGAGATAAAGCAGAACACATTATAATATTAAGGCGAATTTCTTCATTATCTCTATACTCATCTACCAGTCCTACATTTTGAACTTTTCGCCATAGAGATTGGTTGAAATGATAATTACAGCCACTTATTTGAGTATTAGGAAAAACATCTTTAATCGCTTGAATAGTTACTGCTTCAAAATCAATTGTAATTACATTGGGGTTAAAATTTGGAATATGCTCTTTTATAAGTTTAAATAATCGAGTATATATATTTTTGTTTCATTTGGAAGCAAAACAAAAATTACTGGAATTACATTTGTTTCACTCGATGTGATGTAGATGCAGCTTCTCGTTGAGCACTACTTGAAAAAGCAATAATTCTTTCTTCGACATCATCGTCAAATAATAAAAATTGGTAATTGTTACCAAGTTGTGAAATATCATCTGGTATAATTATTTCTTCTTTCGAATTTGGATCTAATGTATTACCAAGTGTCCTTTTTTTAATCCTATTTAAAGTTGTCTTGGCGGAAGCGTAAGTAGGAATATTCGTAACGTGGTCATAGCCTTTTTGGAATAAAGGAGACATCTCTTGACGGAAAATTTGAGATGATGTATATGAAGACTCTTAACGCACTCTTTTTCTTGCATTATCAAATTGTTTTTTTACTACACTTGCTGCCACGTCAAGTTTACATAAATGATCGGAAAAATTAATTATTTCTAAATTTTTAGTTCTCATACGATCCGTGCACTTATCCTTTTTTCATTCAGACAGACCCAAACTGTCCCATTTTCATTTTGTCTGTATTTTCTGAATTGATAACCATTAAAAATTGCTAAAGGCTTACCTTTTGTTGTTTCGATTATTTCTATTTCTTGGCCTACTGCATCTGTGCCGGAATACATTTCTTACTTAGTGTTACTCTGTGTTGCCCATGGGCAGGGAACTTCTTACTTAAACAATTGGTTATGAAAATTAATAGATTATATTGCAAAATCGTGACACCAGTAGCGCTATATAAAAGTTTTTATCATGATTATAGATAATATCTACAACCGTCGTTTTTATCTTTATTCTTTATTTCTTTAAACTTTATTTAATTATATAATTATTATATATTATAATTATATATTTATATAATTTTATATATAATTTTAATTATATAATTTAAGTTTATACTTTATTTTGCACATTACTAAAATGCCTTCTACAAAGTGCTGTGTTTTTGGATGTACTAGCGGTGAACGTAAACACGTTTTTCCAAAATCTGAAGATGATTTTAACATTTGGTTGCAACGTTGTTGTAATGAAAAATTATTTAATTTAGACAAATGTATTGTCCGAAGTCATTATGCAGTGTGTCATATACATTTTGATCAGTCATGTGAAAGTCCGGGCACGAAAAAATTAAAAAAAAGGGTCGTTACCTACTTTGTATCTACCATCAAGTACTTAACATAACAATATGATTATATTATAATTTATATGTACCTACCTATATGTTATTATTGGAAGGTAACGGAATTTTTTATACATAACCTAACCTACTATGCATTTTTAAATTAAAATTACTCACTGTTGCAATTCCTACTAACAACTAACAAATTTAATTTTTGTATTGTTATTTTTATAACTATTTGTATAATATTTGTATAGCTTTTTTTTAGTGATTAGACAATCAAATTTTATTGATTCTGGGTTCGAGTCCCAGCTCAGATTTTTCTGAGGTCATGGATGTTTTAGCTGTTTTAACTAATAAGTAGTTATTTTTATAACTCAAATTGGATTCCAAACAAAATTAAAGTCCATAAAAAAAATCAAAAGGTATGCATTGATTGATTTTTAAAATATTTGTTATATTTATGCTTATACAGTTATATATTATTATGTGCTATTCTTACTTCTACTCTAAATTCTGACATCGATATTATATATCACATGAATTGTTTAGGTATTTTTCTACTTTGAGTTTTATTGGCCCTACTTGTCTTTTTTAATTTACTTCAGCCTTCTTCCATAACTGTAATACTAAAAAATCTGTTTTACTCATCTATTATTTAATTGAATAATATAAATGTGTTATCTATTTTAAAGATTGTAAAAGCAATGCTGTAAATTTGAATTCATTGAATAATGAATCTAATATCAATATAGATAGTATTCAAATGGATGAAATCACTGGACGATCAACACCACTTTTAGATCAATTTACTGGTGAGGTTTTAAACAATTACATTTTCAAGTCATGTAAAAATATAACTTTAATTTAAATTTATAAATGAACCTTGTAGTGGTATAATAATGCATTTTTTTAATTACAGATGAACTTGATATTAGTGGAGTTGATGTGTTACAAAATAGTACTGTAGAAAAATCTACTCCTTTATTTGGCAACATGACTGGTAACTTCTGCTTATTATTCTTTATACCAAATGAAAATATTTAAAAAAAAAAACATTTTATAATGTATCTGTTAACAGTCCTGATAACCGTTTTGTTGAATTTTCAATGTATATTTTCTACATTTTTTTTATTAATGATATTTTAACAACATTTAGGTACTTTTAATATTTAGTTTAATTGAATTGGTATTGTTTGTAGGTTTTCCTCGGCCAACAACTACTCTTTACACCAACAATCAAGTAGGAACCTTAAAAAGAAAAAAAAATGAAATTTTGACTAAAATAAATATATCAAGTCAGCATGATCTAACACCTAACTGTAAAAGAATATTTTATGAAGCAATGAAGCTAAAAAACAAAAATGACAGGCTTCAAAAAAACAAAAATAATTTTAAATCTCGTGTTAAATTAGCCGAAAAAACACAAATGATAATTATTCTGAAATAATTGTATTAAATATCCCTTTATTTGATTTATCTTCCTGATTGCGGTTGATCGGGACTGTATTTAATCGGCAACCGACAAAACGCAAAGTGTGATCCTAGCCTTAAAAGTTAATTAGAGAAACCCGTGTGACCTAAAAATATTCGCGAAAAGGTTCGGTCCCGTAGTTACGTAACTAACGACCAACCACCTCTTCACCCATCCGCACCGATCCGCGATAATAGCACAGAATAAATTAAATCAGAAGCGTCACCTTGGCCGCCCGAAAAATCGTCCGACATATTGGAAAATGAATCAGTGTGACCACACATCGAATATTAATGTTTTTCATATTTATGTTGCGTTTAAAAACACTGTTCGTAACGGTTTTTTCTCGGCGAGACCATAGAAATCATAGAACACAAAGGTTCTCTGCTTTCGACGCTTGTACGAGTTGGACGTGGATTTTACGCTATTCGTACATTTTTTGAATTTATACTTACCTACCACATTTTTATTCTGCATTAATTATTTATGTATATATTTATATAGTTTGTTATTAAATAATATAATATAATATATATATATATATATATATATATATATATATATATTTTTTTTTTCTTCAATATTTGTTTTATTTACGAGACGCCGTGAACCATTTCATTTTTCTTATTATTTTGTTTTTTTGTTTGCGTCATGGAAGAGTTTTATATTCATAAACGTCCTAAACAATATTCAAAATATTATATAACTAACTGTAAAAGCCACTTAATGGTAGACAAGGAAAGTCTTAGTTTTTTTTTATTTCCTAAAGATCCGGTCAGATCAGCAATGTGGATCAAGAACAGCAAATGTGATGAACTTAAATCAATCTCCAATTTGGGTTTCAACCAGAAGTATCATTTATGTTCTTTACATTTTGAAAGTAAAATGTTTTCTAATTTTCAGAAAAAACAACTTTATAACGATGCAAATTCAACATTGTTTGATGTTGATAGTAAGCAGTGTGTAAATGAACCAGTAACGAATATCGAAGTACACGAAAGTCATTCATCATGTTCTACACCTGGTACGTCATCTCTCATCAAAAACTCCCCGAAAAGCTGCTCTACGAGAGAAACTAAAAGAAAGTGAACGGGTTCGGGCTGAGTTGGAACACATCATCATTAATTTGAATCAACAAATAGCCAACGAACCAAGTAACAAATTGAAAAATTGCCTTGAAGTATGTAAAGAACTCTTGTCCCCCACCCTCTTCATGATAATCCAATCTCAAATTCAAAATAAAGATATAACTCTCCGAGCATTCAGGTACTCTAATGAAATAAAACAAATCGCTTTAAGCATTTATTTTCTAGGACCAAGAGTTTACAATTTGTTGCAAAATCCACTTTCCCTTCCTACTGTTCGAACCCTTCAACGAGTAACTTCAAAATTTGAAATAAATCCAGGTTTTAATGATTTTCTTTTTAATTTTGTATCTTTTAAAATTAGTAATTTTAAATCAAATGCGCTAGATTGCATACTTTGTGCCGATGAAATGGTTTTAAAAACAAACCTATTTTATAACGTTTCCAAAGATAAGATTATAGGTTTTCATGAATCTAATTCTCATAAAAAGTATGAACCTGCCAAATATGCTTTAGTCCTCATGCTTAGAGGAATAAATCAAAATTGGAAACAACCAATAGCTTATTTTCTTGTCTCTAGTAGCTGTACCGGTATTGATCTTAAAGATATCATTATATCAACAATTTGTCGCCTCCAAAATATAACACTTAATATTCGTGTTTTCATTACTGATCAAGGCTCCAATTTTGCAAATTTTTCTAAAAGCTTTTATGTTTCTCCAGACAAGCCATTTTTTGAAGTAGAAGGAAAACAAATTTTTTATATTTTCGATCCACCTCATCTTTTAAAATCTTCCATTTTTCCATTATTATTATTTTTTTCTTTGATTGATAGTGGTATTTGGTGTTATTCAATGTCAAGTTAAATTAAATATTTATTTACATCATCCATTAAAGTCAGAAAAATGTCATCACTCCTAATTCTATCATTACTAATATGTTTTATGAGTTTCTTAATATGTTCATTAGCATTTAATACATCACAATCGACTCCCTGTAAAATGTTTGTAACTGGTTCTATTATTGCAGAATATTTTGCAATTATTTTAAGACAAGTAGAGACAGAATTTAAAAGGTACATGGCCTTCAAAGATGTGTCTTTATTTCCATTTATTTTAAGGTACCTACCTACTCTAAAGCTTCAAGGATTAAAAGAAAATTTTCATAAAATTTTCTTAGGGCTTTATGTGATTCAGACCATCTAGTGACACATAATTTAGTAAGACTAGGAGCAGCTGATTGGCGTAAAGAACTTTCTTTAAAAAAAATTATTGTTTCTTTTATTACACCAATGGTATTGCGGATACTTGGAATAGAATTCAATTCATTTAAAACTAAATTTAGACGATGACTTGCACAATGGAAAAAGACTGCTTTTTTATGTAAATCTTTTATTCGTTTTTGTACACCACTTAAGCGGTCCCTACACGATCAATAATATTGCACAATAATCGATATTGCGCAATATTATTGATGGTCTAGTATAGATATTGAAGGATTGTACAATATATTGAAGAAATCAAACTGGGTTGGACATTTTTTTTACAATTCACAATATTATTGAACATTTGAATATGATATTGTGTAAAATTACACAATATTTAGTATCATATAATATCGTTTGTGAAGCCACGCGTGTTGTGCCGTGTTGCCACAGGTTTATATTTTTCATTTTATTGATACACTATATCATTCTTCTATAATAAGATAATTATAATGAGACATAATAAGAATTATGTAAACTAAAATGGAAGAACGTTAATTTATAATCAAATATTTTCTTTTATTTTGTTTGGGTTTTTTTTGGTTCAATGTAAATGCTATTGCGATGCAAATTAATTCGGTATCGTTAAGATACATATTTAAAACTAAAATAATATACTTATAATATAATTTATAGCAGATGGTAAATGCTACCTTTCAATTGACAGCGTAAAGAACGTAAACAACACAAGCGATCATACACAGCGGTACTACACCTGACCTGGCCAACGAATTTAACTGAATATTGTGAAATAATATTGAGAGGTTTGGGTGAAATGAATATTGAACAAAACATTGACATAATTTTATTGACTCAATATTATTGATAGTGTAGGGGCTGCTTTATATGAACAGCCATAGCACTCGCACCATCGTATCCTTATCAGTCCTCCTTATCGCCATCCATAAATGCTATATATTATATAAAATGCCTACGTACTCCCTTAATATTATACATGTATAAACGTATAAAGTGTAGGCTAGTAGTAGCAGACGTCGGACTAGCCGATGATTTCACGTATTAAATTAATACATGTATATTTTTTATATATCGGCCAAATAAATTTCGTTGTATTTCTCAAGTGCACATATTCGCTTAGTCAACTGCACATTTTGTATTTCCTAATGCACAATTAGTTTCCTGCTGCACTTTACAATAAAGCTTGCAGGACAAGGTTATGACGGTGCGGCTGCGATGTCGGTAGAATTTAATGGTGTTCAAGCCATAATCCGTAAGATTCATCCTCTTGCAAAATACAGGGAATAAGAAATTGTTTGTGGACTATATCTAAAGCTCAAGATTTTTTTATTTTTCCTAAAAGAAACGATGTTTTGAAAACTCATATTGAAAACAGTGATGAACAAATATCAAAACAATCTTTAAAACGTCTTTGCGCTACCCGTTGGATAGAACGTTATTATGCAGTGAATGATTTTGTGGAATTATTTGAAATAGTGATAGAATCATTAAATATTATTTCGGATTGGAAAGATTCTGACACTTCTTCGCAGGCCAGTAATCTTTGTAGTTCTATACTACAAAGTGAATTTATTGTTTATATGCTCATAATAGCTAAATGCTTTAGTGTTGGTCTTCCTTTATCAAAAAAACTTCAACGGATTAATATTGATCTTGGTGAAGCGATGCAATTAGCAGAGGATACGGTAAAAGAACTTGAAGGTTTTCGAGAAAATACGGACTCTATATTCCATGACATTTTTGAAAATGCAGTTTATTTGGGCAAAAAATGTGATGTTGCCATAGTTACACCCAGAACTACAGGAAAAAAATCGTATCAATGTGGAAACAGATTCACCAGAGGTATACTTTAGAATTGCTATATTCATACCATATATTTAATCATTTATTGAACAATTAAAAGCTCGATTTACTAGTCATAAAGCTATTTTAGATAATTTTAATTCACTCATAAAACTTAATATGGATGAAAAACATTTTTTATCATTAACCGAAACATACATAGAAGATCTTAATACAGCCTAAAAGACAGTGTTATTATCGGAGTACAATTTGTGGCAAAGACGACTGAGAAATTTAAAAAAAGACGAATATGGCAACGCAATGGAAGCTTTGTCTGTATATAATCCCGAAATATATCCAAATATATTTAAATTATTAACCATTTTCGCCATACTCCCAGTTTCAACTGCACAGAACGAAAGATCTTTTTCATCATTAAAAAGGATAAATACTTACTCGCGTAACACTATGGGTCAAGTATGTTTATTTTTATTTTACTAAGTCAAGATCATAATTATAAAATTTAATTAAAGAATAATTATTCTCTCTTGAAAAGACTTAATGGGTTGGCCATGTTGTCAATAAATCAGAAGGATCGTATTGAAATTAATCAAGTATTGGACGAATTGGCATTAAAAAAAAGACGGCTTCCTTTAATTTTGTAAAATTAATAACTACATTTATGAAAAGTTAAATATATTGATTTCTGAAATTATTCACTGATTTAAAATTAATGAGTCCAATTTTTCATATTTTATTCCAGTAATAACTATAATCAAAAATTGAAAATCCAAGTTTTTTTTCATCAAGAAAATTACTTCTTATAAGGTACTTTTATATTATTGAGTTATTAATAGAGGTGCATATAAAACTATAGTAGTATACCTAACCGCTTACTAATTGTTATTTTTAGTGCCCTAATGTAATATTTGATGATAAATTATAACAATTGTGTAAACAAATGTGTAACCTTAGCAATATTTATGGTATTTATTATGTCGAACAAAGTTTGCTATAATAGTTTATGATTAAAATGTGATCATATATTTAGAGGAAAAAATATTGTCAGGACACCCCCCAAAATTAAACCCAAAATACGCCACTGCACATAGGTATAACACCATTACACCAAGATGAAATAATCTATAAGTCCTACGGTGAATATAATACTACTTTGTAATGAACGACAATAGTCAGTTTTAATATGTATTTAAAAAAAGTTGGCTAAACTAGACTAAAAATTCAATAAAATCATAATCTTTAATTGTTTATTTACATATTAAACATAATTTTGTAACAGCCTAAGACGGGCTTTACTATTACAAACCTTTAAACCGAATTAAAAATTAGAAAATTCTATAACGAAAAAATGTAAGAACTTATTATTAATATAGATAATCTAATGAGATACGTGATGCTGGCACCCGCATGTTGTAAATGTGACTCGGAAATCATGTCAGTATTTGTTATACAATTTGTACAAATTTGTAACCACAACTTCAAAATTTGTACCCCCCCCCCCCAAACCGTCTAAAATCAATTTTTTATCGCGGGTGCCAGCGTCACGTGATTCTGGCACCCGCATTTCGAAATATTTGTCCGATTGACTCGGAAATCATGTCAGTATTTGTTATACAATTTGTACAAATTTGTAACCACAACTTCAAAATTTGTACACCCCCCCCCAAACCGTCTAAAATCAATTTTTTTATCGCGGGTGCCAGCGTCACGTGATTCTGGCACCCGCATTTCGAAATATTTGTCCGATTGACTCGGAAATCATGTCAGTATTTGTTATACAATTTGTACAAATTTGTAACCACAACTTCAAAATTTGTACACCCCCCCAAACCGTCTAAAATCAATTTTTTTATCGTGGGTGCCAGTGTCACGTGATTCTGGCACCCGCATTTCGAAATATTTGTCCAATTGACTCGGAAATCATGTCAGTATTTGTTATACAATTTGTACAAATTTGTAACCACAACTTCAAAATTTGTACACCCCCCCAAACCGTCTAAAATCAATTTTTTTATCGTGGGTGCCAGTGTCACGTGATTCTGGCACCCGCATTTCGAAATATTTGTCCAATTGACTCGGAAATCATGTCAGTATTTGTTATACAATTTGTACAAATTTGTAACCACAAGAAAATATTCCCATAAAAATTTCAAAATACCAAACGACAATTACACTAAAATAGTACACATAAATACTACACTTTTTATGATTTGTTTTCGGTCGATAAACCGCATAAAACACTGTATATAAATACTACTTGGTTTCTTTCTATTAAATCGGACTCGGTATAGTAAAATATAGTATAATATTTTGTAAAATTATTTCATTTCTAGAATTTGGTCACACTTGTTAAAATTGACACTATGTTTACATATTATCATCTTTAGATAATTTACGGTTATAATAGGAATGTGCATGTTTTGTTTCACTATAATTTATGATTTTTTTATCGTATTTTTCGTATTCCTAGTGAAATTGTTTATTATCTACTATAATTACCTATAATAAATAGTTATTCATCGTTAAATCTAATTTTTTGATTATTTAGCCACCAATTATGAAGGTATGTATTTTAAATATATATTCACTATTAATTAGGTATACCTAGGTATATTGTTTTTAAATAGAAAATAATCATAATTTATACCATAGAAGGGACGAAAACCAAAAGTGGATCCATCCATTATTGATAATGAAATACTCAAGTACAGATCTGAAATTGTAGGTGAAGATAATAAAAGTAAGTGGAATTTTTGTAGTTTGTTTTTCATTCTTTAACGGATAGGACTATTTTTCATTTAACGCAATTATATAAAATTGGCATATATGAAATTCTGTGAAGACACTATTTATCATTGATATCAACCGTTAAATATAAAATAAAGCTCTACTTGAATAAATGTATTTAATATATTTTATTATTTACTATTCATGTAGTATCTCACGAACACGTTTCATGGTAATAATGATAATATAATATCTAGATTCTAGATGTCTATAGTCTATTCCACCACCAAGTTATTTTAATACTACAAGATGCCTACCTAGTACCTACTGGCACCATTGAACAAAATGACAATAAGTATTTTGACGAATGTCAATTATTATAAAGATATTTATAACCGTTTATACAATCACAGAATAGATTAAATCAGAATAGAAACTTTAGGCCCGGCGCAAATTGGACCCAGCCCATGTACACGCCACGCGCAGCACACGCGTGGACTATTTTGTAGAACGTTGATTGAGACGGAGTGGCGCATATTAAATCTATCCCACGGCCAGTACAGTTCCAGCCTGTGTTCGCATGGGTAACGCATGGGTAAAGTTGTACTTTCAACACAGTTTCGTGGATCGTGGGTTCCTATATTTGGATTATATTATAATATAATATTATATTAATATATATTTTCCTATATTTCCTATATTTTTTAAGATGGAAAAATTAATTGAAATTGTTTGTGGCTTTCCTGTTTTGTATGATACTTCTCATGAAGATTATATGAGATCAAAACTGAAAGATGATTTGTGGGATAAGATAGCTAAAGAATTAAATACGTCAGAAATACCATCAGGTGAGTAATCTTGTTTGTAATATTTTGTCACCGGATCCGGCCGTACCGGATGGCCCAAGTTCGACCACACGATCCGGTACTACCGGATACGGCAGAGTAATATACAATAAAATCAATTATAAATACTGAAAATTATACATATATTTATTTATACATAGTTCATGTAAAATATTTTCTTGTCCGGGCCTGTAGGATAAGTACCTACGACAACGCACTAGATCAGTGTACTTTTCGCTTGCGTTCCGTACAGATCGTACAGTTCTAATTAATAATTATTATTTCAATTATGTGTGATAATAATATTTTGATGGTTATATGTGCCGCGAAGGCAGCCGGTGAACTGGATGAGCCAATTATTTCTACTCCTAAAGTGAGAAAATATTGGGTTCATCCAGTTCATTTAAAAAGAGAAAATGAAAATAGTTTTCTTAGTTTTTATGAAAATATTCGGAAATTTTCCGAGAAATTTGTTGAATATTATCGTATGTCGATGACTAAATTATGAGATTTAAAAAAATTATTTATGTTTTACAAGCACGTTAGGGGTATAAAATCGTTTACCGCATGCGGCACTACCGGATCGTGTGGCCAAACTAGATTAAAACAATGTAAATTTCAGATTCGTCCGGTAGCGGTGGTCCGGTGGTTTTCGCCGGATCCGGTGATAACGCGTCGTGTGGCCCAAAATAAAATTATTGATTTAATTTAATGTATTTAAAAAAAATTCTCATCGCATCCGGTGTAATCCGGTGACACTTTTCTTTTTTTGCCGAGTAGGTATGAAACTATATACCTTTCATCGTCCTCAGATTCAGATTCCAAATCGAGAAGAAGTTGCTGCTGGCTTGCTGTCATCTTATTAGCTACTGGGAGAAATGATGGAGATTTTGGTATATGTAGGTATAGGGGTATGGGTAAGGCATGGGCGTGGGCTGAGTTCAATATGCGTTACTATTAAAAAACGTGTACTTGGACTGGGTTTCGGTCACACGTGTGCTGCGCGTGGCGTGTACATGGGCTGGGTCCAATTTGCGCCGGGCCTTAGGCCGCCCAAATTATAGTCCACCATTTTGAAAGGGCTCATCAGTTTTCCCAGATAGCAAACAATTGTTTTTTTTTAATATTTCTGTACTATTTGGCTACACTGTTTTTCAATATGTTTGCTATCAAACCAAAAAAAAAAATGTAAAATCACAGATAACATTAATGTTATCATGTTATCTGTGATAATGTTTTGTTTTGTTATTAAACTAAAAAAAAATAATGTTTGTTGGTAAACAACTCTTACCAAGTACTCACTACTTAGTATAAATTCCTGTTTAAATTCCTGATCCAATTCTTTCATTGAAAGCCCGGTCTGGGCAGCTAGTAATATAAATAAAAGTATTTTTATAAAATTATTCTGAGCGGATTTTCAGTAAATATAATTTGTTTTTATTATTTCTTCGAAAAGATAATGGGCCCACTGAACAAGTTATGTACAACAATAATTGTCAGTTTTATACACAGTATGTGTAACAATTGTTACATACGTCTTATGTTCTATCCGAAGTTTGTGTATGATAAGATAAACATATATAATAAAATTAAATAATATTACTTTGGAATAAGTAATAACAGAATAATCCATTTTCGTTTAAATATTCGTGAAAATAATTAATTTCACAATGTTTTTCAAGTTTAAAACTCTTAGGATTAAAAATTGACATCACTGAATTTAACTGAAACGTAAAGGTATATAATATTTACTTGCATATGACTTACGAGTATGAGTAAACTGGAATATAATTTTCAGCCCTAAATACAATAAACCGAGTATGGTACCTACGCAAATATAAGAAAAAACAAATCTGTCATATTTGGATTATTCGCCGTAATTCTAAAAATTTGAGCCGTAATTTAAAATTTTAACGCTGGTAAAATATTAATCAGAGTGCCAACTTTCATGAAAATTATACCAGCCACCAAGTGTAAAAAAACACGTATGGTATCTTTTTTTAAAAGAAAATATTGAGCGTATTTTAAATTTTAAAATATTAACGTTTTGATTGAAAAAAAATTATTATTTTTGGTAAAAATAACCAGAATCATACAAATTCAAATTTTTTTAAAATTTAAACGGTTTTAAAAACAAAAGTTGATGAAGGATTTTTCAGATTTTTTCAGGTTGATTAGACACATTTTATGTGAGTGATATTTATGTTAAATTTAGTTATCCACTAAATCAATATGAATTTGAAAACTTACTTAAAATATGTGAAGAAAAATCTGAAAAACAATTTTATAATAAATATAATAATTATTTTTAACATCACAAATATTTTTTGTCTCAGGGTTTGAAGCATCCACGAGCACATTGAATATTGAAGAGATACCATTGGATTTAATTAAACAAAACTTTGTTCCACCAATAACATGGAAATTAAATGACATCCCTAAATGTATTGTTGCGAATGGTGATAATTATTTTATAAGGGGAGTCATAATTTTTCATGGTGGAGGAAGAAGAGGACTCAGGACAGCAACCGGACATTACACTGCCTACACGTATAGAGGAGATAATATATGGGAAATATATGATGACGTTAAAAATAAAGTCCAAAGAGTAGCATCATCTCACAAAGATAACATCGAAATATTATTTTATACATTATAGATAAACCGATGTATTTAAGTTTAAGACAATAATTTTTGATAATTATAATAATTATTTAATATTTAAATAGAAGTGTCACAAATTCCTCTACACAGGTTTATTTTGAGTGAATTAATAATAATATTTGTAGTTTCCTCATTTTATTTTTTAATAATTTTGTAGTTTAATTTTAAAAATAAAGAAACAGTTTAGAGAAAATGTCAGTTCATTATGTTTAAACTCTTATGTTTTAGTAGTTATTGTAAAATAACAGTATCAAAAAATTTGTGTACTACTTGGTATGAATTAAAACACGATTCAGTTTTAACCCTGACGTTTTGATACAAAGTTTTTTTTTAATTTTTAGCTAGAATAATCCTAGATATTGGAAAGTTTCTTTAAAAAGGAACTTGTTCACGTTCACGTAGAAGTGGATCTAAAAAAGATGAAAAAAGGGGATAGTAACAAAATTGTAAAGTTGTTATAGGTAAAGTTAACATTCTCTAGGCTTACCTTGATCTAATCCTATTTGATATATAAAGCTCTTAGTCTTAAATTTAGAAAATAACTCAACAAATTTTAATGAAAATGCAAATTTAAGTAGACCTGTATGAATGATTAGTAATCTTGTGTACGATTTTCAGTTTTTGAAACAATATGGGTATTGAAAATGTTATGAAATAATTATGAACGAAAAAAAAAATACTTATGATTTTATAAGGTTTAGGAGGGTGTATACATTTTGAACTTGTAGTTACAAATTTGTACAAATTGTATAACAAATACTGACATGATTTCCGAGTCAATCGGACAAATATTTCGAAATGCGGGTGCCAGAATCACGTGACGCTGGCACCCGCGATAAAAAAATTGATTTTAGACGGTTTGGGGGGGTGTACACATTTTGAAGTTGTGGTTACAAATTTGTACAAATTGTATAACAAATACTGACATGATTTCCGAGTCAATCGGACAAATATTTCGAAATGCGGGTGCCAGAATCACGTGACGCTGGCACCCGCGATAAAAAAATTGATTTTAGACGGTTTGGGGGGGTGTACAAATTTTGAAGTTGTGGTTACAAATTTGTACAAATTGTATAACAAATACTGACATGATTTCCGAGTCAATCGGACAAATATTTCGAAATGCGGGTGCCAGAATCACGTGACGCTGGCACCCGCGATAAAAAAAATGATTTTAGACGGTTTGGGGGGGGGGGTGTACAAATTTTGAAGTTGTGGTTACAAATTTCTACAAATTGTATAACAAATACTGACATGATTTCCGAGTCAATCGGACAAATATTTCGAAATGCGGGTGCCAGAATCACGTGACGCTGGCACCCGCGATAAAAAAATTGATTTTAGACGGTTTGGGGGGGGGGGTGTACAAATTTTGAAGTTGTGGTTACAAATTTGTACAAATTGTATAACAAATACTGACATGATTTCCGAGTCACATTTACAACATGCGGGTGCCAGCATCACGTATCTTAATCTAATGAATGTGTAAAAAAAAATAATACGTTGAAAATGTAGGTACATACTTTCAGTTTTATTAGCCATAGTCTTCAAGCTGATTAAAATACTATGCCGTGTGTAGGTACTGTTTGAAGTTTTAAAACGAAATTGAAGGAAAATGTATAGAAAATATAAATGGTCGAGCAAAACGATAAACTTTTATCTAATAAATCATAAACATCATAATTACTTTATTATCAATTTGGAAATTCTGATAATGTAGAAGTTGATGTGACGAAAATAACAAGATAAATTTATTGTTTTGAAGCATATATTATTATATATATTATATATATTAATTATATATATAATTAATTAATTATATATATATAATAATTATATATATATATATATAAAAAAACATGATAACAGTATTTGATATAATACTCTCTAATACTTTTTTTTAATTTTTAATGCTACGAGTGATTTTAATGTTTAAATTTATTTCTACAGTATAGTTCTTTTTTCACTTTATGCATCAAGAGTCACTGCCGTTTTGGTTTTTAAGTGTTTACCTTTCAAAGACGGAATCATTACACCCCAATTAGTGAGTAAATTTTGTTTTGTTTGCCACATGATAACTACTATCTCTAGTGTTAACACTAACTACTCTAACAGCTGTTTATTCCGGAGACTTAAACGCTAAGCCATAAAGATTAATACTTCAGATAATTGCCAGTATTTAACATACACGCTGCCCCTTAATATATTTTAGTGTTCATTAGCTAAATATTTATCTACGCCTTACGCCGTATTCACTTATTTCACAAACATGGAAAATAAAATTGATACTCTAATTAAATCTGTAAATGAATTAAAAACTACAAATAATAAATTAGTGACATCAATTAATTCTCTATCTGAAAAATTAGCAGCTCTTACTAAAAAAGTTAATGATCATTCCACACAGTTAAACACTTTATCTTCTCAACAAGAATCTTTAACAACTAAAGTGGAAATTATTGAAGCTAAAATTGAATTGTCGAATACAAAAACATCAATCTTAACTAATGAAAATTTAGTATCTGAGATGTTCGACAGACAATCTCGACAGAATAATGTGCTACTCTTCAATTTACCAGAAGCTCTTAATGATTCAACCAACACAAGCTCGGATTCCACTACAATTCAAAACATACTTGATTTTCTTAATTTAAAAACTAAACCAAATTCTGTCACTCGTCTGGGCAAACCTTCTTCTTCTAATACTACCAAACCCAGACCAGTAAAATTACGTTTTTCGGATCAAAAAGATATCTTTGAATTATTCTCATATCAAAATAAATTAAAATCAAACTCTACATGGAAAGACCTTCGGTTCTCTTCTGACCGGACCAAACAGCAACAAAAGTACATGTCACACCTTCGCCAAGAACTTCTCAACCGTCAATCTAATGGAGAACAGGATCTCATCATCAAATACATCAAAGGCACTCCAAAAATTATCAATTCAAAAAACTAATTTCCATTCACAATATATTCAACTGCTACTACCAAAATGTAAGAGGTCTTAATACTAAATTAAATTTATTAAAAACCAATATAGATTTTTTAGATTTTAATATTTTAGCTTTTACCGAAACCTGGTTACATAATAATATTAACTCACTTGAACTTGGTCTCGTAAATTACGAAATTTATAGATGTGATAGATCATTATTATCTAGCTCGTCGACCAGAGGAGGAGGTGTCTTAATAGCAGTTAACAAAAAATGTGTTTCCTCACCAATTGATATTGATGTAAAATGTTTGGAATTATGCTTTGTCTCTGTAAAAATTAATAACACTAAAAATTTAATTGTGGGTTGTATCTACTTTCCACCAAATTCTCCATCTTCTTTGTATAATGAATATTTTTCTATTTTAGATAACCTAATTTCTTATCGCCCAAATGATGACCTTCTACTTTTCGGTGATTTTAATTTGCCAAATTTAAATAAAGCATCATTAAATGCTAACTTAAACCTATCCTCACCTGAAGCTTTTTTTTTTGGAAAACCTAGCATTTCTTAATCTTTTTCAAATAAATACAATCTTTAATAGTTATGGTTCAATTCTGGATCTTATATTATCCAATTCTAATTCTCATTTTATATCTTTAAACAAGGATGCTATAGTTCCTGTAGATAATTATCACCCTCCTATTAATGTCAGTTACTCTCAGTTCTTTACTCCCTCTCCACTTTCTTTTTCCGAATATACCTTTGACTGGTATAAGGGTGATTATAATAATATTTTATCGTTCCTTGGTTCAATAAACTGGACCGAATTTTTCAAAATTAGTAATGATATTACAACCATCACTGATGAATTTTATTCGCTCCTATTCTATGCTATTAACACCTTTATTCCTAAAAAAAGATACTTCAAATCTAAATTTCCCTGTTGGTTTTCTAAAGACTTAATAAATCTAATCAAATTAAAAAAATACCAACATTTAATATTTAAGTCATCTAACTCACACGATGATTACCAACAATTTTCTTCCACACGTGCTCAATGCAAAACCTTAAGTAGATTTGATTATTCCCAATACTTAATTAATATTCAGAAATCTTTTAAATCCCAGCCTAAAAAATTTTGGTCATTTATAAATAATATTAAAAAATTATCTGGTTTACCAAATTCAATGTCATTTAACCATAAGATAGCTGATAATGGTCAAGAAATTGTTGACTTATTTAGTCAATACTTCTCTTCAGTATATAAAGATACAGCTCCTACGAATATTAATTTTCAGCCTAATATAGTTCAATCTGTTGACTCGTTAAACTCGCTTCATATTGAACTCCTAGAAGTTTTCAATGAATTAGATATTCTATCTTACAAAAATGCAATTGGTCCTGATGATCTATCTCCTATATTTTTATTCAACTGCAGATTTTTACTTTCACCGCCTATCACATATCTCTTTAATTTTTGTTTAAATAGTGGCTCATTTCCATCATCTTGGAAATCTACCTACATTAAACCAATTCTTAAAAAAGGTAATAAATCATTTATCTCAAACTACCGTCCCATATCAATAATTTCTATTCTCCCGAAAATATTTTCTAAAATAATAAATGATAAACTTACGCCTATATTTAAAAATATTTTAGCACCACGACAACATGGATTTCGTAATAATAAATCATGTCTTACTAATTTAATAACTATTAAACATCATATAATAACATCTTTTTCTAAAAATCAACAAACCGATGTTATTTATACCGATTTTGAAAAAGCCTTTGACAGAGTTAACCACACTTTATTAATTAATAAACTACAGGAAATCGGCTTTGCCAATCCCTTATTATCATGGTTCAACTCTTTCCTAAGGCAACGAACCCAATTTGTTAAATATAAAAATTTTATATCGACACCAATAAACGTAATTTCTGGAGTTCCTCAAGGCGATCACCTTTCCCCTCTCCTATTTAATTTATTCATAAATGATGCTGTATCCTCCATTACACACTCTAACATATTATTATTCGCCGATGATGCAAAAATTTACAAATCTATTACTTCCCCCGATGATATTAAACTTCTTCAAAGTGATTTAACTTCATTTAACGAATGGTGCATTTCAAATAGCCTTTCACTAAATATTGACAAATGCCAAATCGTTACTTACTCCAAAAAACACAATCCCTTTCATTTCAATTATCATATATGTGACAGTAACTTATATCGTTCATCTTTGTTTAAAGATTTAGGGATTTTATTTGATTCCAAACTATTATTCAATGCTCATGTATCAACGATTAAAAATAAATCTCTAGCTGTATTTGGTATGATAAAAAGAAACTGTTCTGATTTTCGTGATCCACTTGCTCTCAAATGTTTATATACCTCGCTAGTCCGCTCTTTATTAGAATACGCTCCATTAATTTGGGACCACAACAATGTAGGACATAATGACCAGATTGAAAAAGTACAAAATAAAGTTCTCAGATTTATATGTCATAAATGTAATATCCAAAGAACTCCTCACTCTGGCTACGATGACATTTTAAAATTGTTAAATTTAGAATCTTTAAATGTACGTAGACACATATCTTACAACAACTTTCTCACCAAATTGTTAAATAACGAGATTGATGATTCATTTTTATTAAGTCAATTAAATTTTAAAGTCAACAATTACAACACTCGCAACAATCATTTATTTTATATTCCTCATTCATTAAAAAAGTATACCTCATACGACCCCATAAATTTTTTAATGTCTTCGGGAAATAGTTAATTATCTTATAAACATTGAATGTATCTTTATTATCATTACCATTATTATTATTATAATCATTGTTATTATTATTACCATTATTCTGTATATTAATCTTTTTATCTCTAATTATGTTATATATTATATTATTATTGTTATCTTTATAAATATATTGTGAATTGGACTTATGTCCGTATGAATAAATAAATAAATAAATAAATAAATAAATATTCATATATGACTTTTGTCCAGTTAGATTATTAATCCGAACCACTGTGGGCTGCAGAAAAATATGAACTTAACTTCATGACTCTTCAAAGATTTATAAAGAAACAATCTAATTTACCACTAAAACCAAATTGTAAACTTGTAGGCTATGTAAACAAATCTTTTCAGATGCATTATAGTCGACTTTATCTACTTACTTGGTACATTGTAGCAGTTTGTATTATGGTCTTACACCATCGGATGTCAAAGAATTGGCATATGAATATGCAAAATCAAATAATGTTGCATATCCCAAAAACTGGGATGTTTATAAAGTAGCCTCTAAAGACTGGTTTACTAGTTTTTTTAAAAGAAATTCTACTTTATCATTACGTTTACCTGAAGCAACTAGTCTTGAGGGAATCACCAGTTTTAATGACACGAGTGTCGCGCAGTAAAATTATGGCGAGACATTTCGAAAACTGTCGCGTGCACCTTGACTATACCATGCGTTAAAAATACCGCGCGATAGGTATTTCCTGAAGATATACACTGAATTATATGAGCGGTAGAGTGGATCGAAAATATAAACTTTTAATTCAAAACTTCTAATTGTTGAAATATATGTAATTGGGTCTCTATAGGTTGTTTATAAAATTTAGTTTATCTAACAGACAATTTAGAGGTGCCGCAAGGCATTTGAAGTATAGTAATATTATTTTTCTTTATATATTGAGTTATTCTATTTACGACGTTAATTTTACGACTTTACTTGTTATCCTATCTTATCTTAATAATTAATCATATTATCTTAAAGCCTCGATTACACTGAGCGATTTTACACGCTAGTCACCGGCGAATTAACTTGCAGCGATTAAAGTCGCTCAATGTAATCGGTCTAATCACTTATTCGCCGCGTGTTGAACAGTCGCTGCTCGATCGCGATTAAAGTTGACGGCCGGGCTACTTTAGTCGCTAGTCGCTGGCGTTTTTACACTCTTGAGAGTAAAATCGCTCAGTGTAATCGCCCTAGCTGGCAAAATCGCTTGTATGCCAGCGAGTAGTGACTGGTAAAAATGTATCACATGAATGCGTGTGCGCGACTGGCGAGTGAGCGAATTTAATCGCCAAATGTAATCGAACAAGTCGCTACACGCTCAGACGTGCGCGACTTTAATCGCCGACGCGCAGCGTGTAAAATCGCTCAGTGTAATCGAGGCTTAATGCAATATTTCATCATAAATTCAAGTGGCGAACTCGTTTTTATACGATAGTCGTATAAAGTCGATCGTGAGTGTGCGTTTGTTCAATAAATATTTGTTGAAAATGTCTAGAGTTTTAACGAGAAATAAATTAAAGTGTCTAAATTTTGGAGATGCTAAAGAGCTTGATATTAATGTACTACAATTTTATGAAGACGTTATTCGATATTATTTGCATGTAAAACATCTACTAAAACCTGAAATAAAATCTAAAAAACCTAGTGTAAGCTCCAAAGCAGAAATTGTAGCAATTGATATAGAAAAAGTATGTCTCAAAGCATCAATTCCGATATTATTACATACGCGTCTGTTACAATTGATAAAAATGTACCATGGAAAATATCGAAATATACTAAAGTCAGTCAAAAGTAGAATAAATAATGAGACGTTCAAAAAGAATGGTAATGGCTTCAGTTGACATTTTAACTACTAAAAAACTTTAAAAAAAGGAAATAAGAAAAGAAGTCGATGCAAAACGGATTGAAAAACAAACATTTTTATTAAACAACGAGATGAAGTTCGATTCAGATGAAATCAGTACTGAAATTTCTGAAATTAATGAATCTGACGAAGATTTTGAAGTAGTTTTAAAGCCATCGACGTCATCTGGTACAAACAACTCACAGATGAGACTTAAATTCCCAGCTTTAGCATTAGCTTGTGAAATACTTCAAGACGTTGGTATCATTTCGGTTGATACTAAAACAAATGTGATAGACCGAATGAAAGTTCGCAGAGAAAGGCAAAAAAAACGTAATGATCGACAAAAAGTACAAAACAAAAAAGTTTTAGGATTATATTTCGATTTGTCATAAAACTATGGTAAATCATTAAGAAGGACCTAAATATTATAGAAAAATAATAACTGAAAAACATATATCACTTGTTCAAGAACCAGAATCTAAATACATAGGTCACGTAACATCAGCGAATGGATCTGCATTGGACATAAAAAATAGTATTATTCATTTTTTAGAAGCAAATTATATAAATACTCCAGACATTGTTGCGATTGGTTGTGATGGTACAGTTGTAAACACGGGCTTTAGAACAGGTGTGATTCGAAAAATAGAATTAAGTTTGAAAAAACCACTTCAATGGCTTATTTGTCAACTCCATGCCAACGAGCTACCACTACATCATTTATTTCAGCATCGAAATGGGAAAACATCCGGACCCCATGGATTTTCCGGTTCATTAGGAAAACAGTTAGAAATATGTAACCAAAATTTGATCCAATTGAAAGTAATTTACCTTTTTTAAAAAATGAAATTGATTTAAGTACTGACCAAAAATATTTGTTTGAAATGTGTTTAAGTATTTCTTGTGGTAATTGTAGTGTTCATTTATCTAGAAGAAATCCAGGAAAGCAAGCACATTCTAGGTGGCTTACTACTGCTAACCGCATTTTAAGATTATACATTAGTATGGAATTTCCAACAGAAAATATAAAAATTTTAACTGAATTTATTTTGAAAGTGTACGGTCCCATGTGGTTTTATATAAAAATGAATCCATTTTGTACATCTGGATCAAAACACCTTTGGAAAACTATAAAATTTTCTCGGTATCTACCTGAAAACTTAAAAAAAATTATCGACCCTGTAATTCAACGGAATGCGTATTTTGGATCACCTGAAAATATACTTATATGCATGCTATTTGATGATCGCAAAGACATTAGAAAAATAGCTCTGTCGAAAATCATAGATGCTCGACAAAATAATAAGAAAGAAACAATTCGTATTTTTAAAATTCCACCATTGAATTTTAATGCAAATGACTACTTCGAATTAATTGATTGGGGAAACGATCAAATTACTGAGCCACCAATTATATCAACTATGGATCAAGAAACATTGAAACAGGTAAAACTTTTTTAATTTTATTAAATCTCAACATTTTAATTTAGCTTTATTAACAACTGGGTTTTGTCAGAATATGATATGATCGATTATTGTAAAAATTGTATAATAATAATAATATTAATAATAATAATCGCGAACTGGCGTAACATACAACGTATAATATAATAAAAACAAATGATTAATGACTATTAAAACGCGAGACGGCGTGATTCGCATACAAATTTACATATAATAGTTCAACGGACGCAAGACGGCGTGACATATTATAACATTTAGTTAAAAAAAAAAGGTGACACGGAGCGACGTTGACACCCTGTGTCTGCTCGAAAAATTAGTGACGGGCCTTTACCGATCAAAGCCGTCGGTTAGGCGTTGGGTATGTAGGCGCAGTGTGGCCAGTCGGCTGGCACACAGTGCCTACATACATCACGGTAATAAGGTAATACATCACGGCAATAATTAATTAATAATAAGAAAAATTAAACTGGTCGCTAACACTCGGCCAGCCCTGCACGTACAGATCGACCTCGGTCTGTGTACAGCCTGGGTTTGCGACACGGCTCGACATAAAGAAAAAATAATAATTCATTACTCACACGAGTTACAGAATGATACATACAAAATAAATATAAATACAAAGAAAAAAAAACAAATTTTAGCATTTTGTGGGAGGAGAACAGTGGGACTAGCGACACGAAAGAATTGCGGATAGGTGATCACAATTGGTAGTCGGTGAGGCGGGCCGGCAGCTTCCTGGTGCGTCTCGGTCTGTGGTCTCTTTCGTCTTCACCTTCGACCTCTTCGTCGTCCTCGAGTTCTCTCATTATCTTCCACGATTTGAGTTGCGACACGTGAGCAGTAGTCGCATAAATCTCCCGGCCGTCCGTGGCCACTTCTGCCACTCGATAAGTGTCTCCCGGGAGCACTTGGATCACTTGGAGCGGGCGGTCGCGATACTTTGTCTGCAGCTTCGACGGCTGATCGAGACGTTGTTGGCGGGTCATCACCATCATTCTCCGACTTCATAAGTAGTACCCGGCAGGCGTTTGTGATCAAAACGAGTCTTCATTCGCTTCTGATCGGCGGTTATAGTGTCGTCAGCCCGCACTTGAAGTTCGTTCGGAGCTGTCCACTCGTTTTTCGTTCGGCTAAGCTCGTAAAGAGCGCCTGCCTGGTATCGTGGTCGACACCCATGCAAGGCCTCGAAAGGTGTCTTCTCGCTGGTCTTGTTCACGGCGAAGTTCAAGTGTTTTTCGAGCTCGGGTATGTGGTCGTCCCAACGTTCCTGGCTCGTTGTCATGATACTGAGTAACGCAAAATGGTTCTGTTCTATTATGTCTACCTATATATATATATATATATATATATAGCTTGTCGTGTGTCGTGCGGACCGACCGGCTGACCCACCGATAAGCCTATTTTGTGTAATAATTTTGTTTGCGTCGTAGCCGTTGTCGGCATGCATCGGCCCGCCGATCCAAGCCGACCGCTGCGACGATAGATTATTTTTTGTGTGTTATTATTGAAAATATTTAAAAGTTAGTAGTTACTAGTTAGTCATCACCGTCCGTCGGTTGTTGAGTACGGCACTACGGCGAGTGTTATGGAACAATAAATAATACGTATGTCTGATTTTTTTTTGGTATTACTATGTCCTATCTTTTCTCATTTTAAGTATCCACTCGCACCATCAAATGATTTTTTTCAAAAATGTCATATTTTTTTAGTAATTTAAAAGAAATGACTGGCGGTACCTCTTCAATTGGTCGAACCATATCCATTTTTTTCGTACATTTATTTGAGTATGAATCACAACTTTTAAGTTCTATTAGAATTTTGAAAAGGAATACTTTTATTTTTCACCATAAAATCGATCCACCCTTATAGTAGTCGTGCTTGTGCTACTAGCCAAATTGCTATGTCAAACGATTTGAACATGTCCTCAATAAATGAAGAAATTCAGATTCTGGAAGAAAATATTTTGGACGTTGATATTTTGATAACATCAGTAGAGGAGAGACCGTTGTCATGGGATCAACTGTCATCGTCACCGTTTAAATGGGGCTTTAGTTTAAAAAAAAGGTTTAATTCGATACATAGTCTCATAAAGTCATATCGGTCCTTTTGTTTAGGTATTTTACCCATATCAGTATTTTAATTCGATTCAATACCAAGTAAAAGTATCGATACTTTTCTTTCGATATCACGTTCCTAGTGGCATGCTATTATCAGAAAATAATTGCTCAGCATCATTACTAACTTCTTTGATTAAATATACATAGATAGACCAAGTGATAGGAAAAATCGTTAACGCTTTATAAAGTGAAATGGGATCCAGAAATGTAGTAGTGCGGGAGCCAGGCCAATAGGTAGCGCTATGGTTACGCTGTTAGTAGTTTGTTCCGCCATGAAAATGTTTTGTCTTACCAAGACCAAATAGCTATCTGTTTTAATTGTTATCACTATCATTGTGGGTTTGCCGAATTTTAATTTAAATTTGCAACGTTATTAATTATTATATTTTAAATTGTCCGTGTTTAATATAATAATAATATAATAATATTAAATTTTGAAATGTCCCGTGCTTGTGGTACTAAGTGCTCGTTCAACACATAGCTTTACTCAATTTATAACTTTAGCACAGCAAATAATTAAAAAAACCGTTGAAATAATGCCTCACAAAAAATGCATACGTCAATTTCTTTTTGATAAAATAAAAAGTGATTTGTCATATATCTGTAAGTTTAATGAATCATGCAATGACCATTTTAATTATATAATTATTCATTTTATTAATTGTAAGCTCCTCAGAGATTTTAATTGGAAATCCAGAAATATTAAAAGCGCCAGAGTTGAAAAAAACCAAAATAAATTAAGTATTTTAAGAAATAAGTAATAACTTAAATATGTATTATTGTTGGAATGCATTTTATAAAAATAAAAATATATTATAATCATTAAATTGATTTGTATTTACTGTTTATTCTTTCCTTATTTTCTTTTGTAACTATCGTACAGTTTGTATCATACATGATTTTAATAACGAAGGATTATTTATTTTTATCAGCGTGAATATCTAAGGACTGAATATTTAATACTAGACCCCACATAAGTGGCTCTCTTAAATTTTAAGATATCATATAGGCACGGCTTTTGTTTATAAAGGAGTTAAGATACGGCAAGTGTGTCAAAATCACATAAACTTTCAAAATATTTTGTACTTAGAAATGCATAAAATTTTCAAAATATATTTGCATATTTTTTGGTATATTTCTACTTTACGGGACACCCTAAATTTTGGCATTTTTTTTATTGAAATATATGTAAATCGACGTTTTAATAACGCTGGTGCAAACCAAAATTGGCGCTGATCATTAGTTTTTGAGTTATCGCACTTTGAAAATGGACTTTTTTACGGGACTATACTAAATACGTACTTTTATTTCAATATTTGTATGTTCGATATTGGTGCAGTCCCACAGTACCGATGACTGTAATGACAGTGGATAGAGTTCGAACCTCAATGTATTGCGATTTTTTGCACTTTTTTTTTAAGGTTGGGGGAAAGTATTATAAATATTTGTTATTATTATTTTTTTCCATATTGAGATACACAGTATTTTATACACATTACGATTATCAAACCGAAACATCCCCACGTTGCACAGCAAATCGAGGGTTGCTATCGATTTGAATGCGCTCGGCGTAGCAAAGCGAACGGAGCTGCGGAGCGAAGCGACGCTCAATACGTTATGAATAATTATTTGTATTATATATTTACATGAATTTGGAAAAAAATTCCGAGAAAAAGTGCAAAAAATCACAATTACATATTGGGATTCGAACTCTATACACTATCATAAAAGTCATCGGTACAGTGGAACTGCACCAATATTGAACATACAATTATTGACATAAAAGTACGTATTTAGTATAGTCCCGTAAAAAAGTCCATTTTCAAATTGCGATAACTCAAAAACTAATGATCAGCGCCAATTTTGGTTTGCACCATCGTTTTTAAAACGTGGATTTACATATATTTCAGAAAAAAAAATGCCAAATTTTAGGGTGTCCCGTAAACTAGAAAAGTTCCTATTTTTTTTTATAGTATATTTAATCAATGACATAAGTTAGACCGCTCGGCCACCTCGTCCCAGAATAATAATAATAATAATAATATTCAATATCAATTTATATTCGTGGAATTGAAACTTCTTATCGCGATTTAATATGCGGGTCTGCGGTCTTTTCCCCGCGTACCCCTCACCACCATAATATAGATACATGTTTTCATTGTCTACTTGATTACTCGTATATAATTATTTGGTGGTCAATTACTGTACCCGCTATCTATTGACATTCTTACGCTACTAATATTCATATTTCCATATTGTCCATTGACTTGGTCTATCTATGTATATATTTTAATCAATGCTAACTTGATGTATAGTACCCTCGTTATTTTTTAACTTTTCATGTAATCTATACAAAACAAAAAACTCTTCAGGTAAACTCTCATTTGTTATTACATTTTTAATATCCTTAAATTTGTCAATTGTTTCAGTGCCAACAATATCTGAAAATTGCTTGTAATCTAGCATACCAGTATCAGTTTCAATATTAACTACTGCAGTTATTTCAGTATTTGGATTTTTTCCCAAACCATTTTTAAAGTCAATATTTTTTACGCCCCGAGGGAGAAGTCCACAAGCTCTAAAACCGTTTATTAAAACTTCAGATCTTACTGTATTTTTCAAAACTTTATCCAAAAATGGAGAAAAATCATTTTTAATTACTGCGCTACCTGGATGTTCATTGCACCAATCAAAAACCCCTTTTTTCCAGCCAGCTTTAATTGGTCTAAATGCTGCAACATCTGCAGGCTGCAAAATTCTTATTGCATTAGGATAAAAAGCAATTAAAATTTTGTTTAATTGCAAACATAATTTACTTATATGATAGGTCAAATGACATTTATGCTCATCAACAAAAAGGATTACAGGAAATTGAATACCACTTTCAACAAAAAATTGATAAAAGATACTTGAAATATACTCATAAAATATTTCAGACTTCATCCACCCTGTGTCGGACCGGCCAACTACCCAATTGGGAGGAATTGGATCCAAGATATTTTGTGGAACTCTTTTATATTTAAATATTACCATAGGGTGACACATCTGTCCAACAGCATTAAATGAAAACATTACTGTGATATTTTCTTTATCATTACCTTTTGCCACTTCGTATATATCTTTGTACCCTTTTGGACCCAATATACATTTAGTTTTGGGACAAAGTGAAAACCCAGTTTCATACCCGTTGAATACGACCGTCATTCAAAATGTCAACTAAATTTTCCTCTGTAAGATAACTATGAATATCATTGAACCATTTTTTGTGATGGACATGAGTTCACTTACATTTGCACTTGCATTGGTTACATGTTCGCTAGTCCTTATTGATATTATTGGATGTCTTCTTAAAAAAATGTTTATACCAACCAATCCCTAAATTAAAAAAGTTTTTATTTAATAATATTACAATTCTAAGTATTAAATTAATACATATTACCATGTAAATTATTTTTAAATGGACTTGGCCTCTCTTGTTCATCTAAAAAATTTTTGACACTGTCTTGTATATATTCGCGCCTCCTAGGAAATCCTTTCTTTGAGCATTCAAGTAACCATTTTACCAGTGTCTCTACTTAATTGGTAGTTAAGACTGTTGAAGGTTCACATGAAATATTTTGTTTATCTGGGTTTTTTAATCTGAACTGTAGAGTAGAACGAGCAACAACAAATTTTTTGGCAGCTGATTTTTGTGACAATCCATCATCCTGAATAGCCTTTATAGCTGCATCAATGTTGTCAAAATTGCTCGTTTTTTTGGTATTTTGTCTATAAATCATTTAAAATATTTATCAACATTGTGAATAACTGCTTAATCAAATGATAAATGAAATGTTATTTAAATTTTTAATATATATATATATATATATATATATATATATATATATATATATATGCCAATAATTAAATTACACAAAAATGTACACAAATTATATTATTGGTACCTCATACCAATAACTAAAATATATGAAGTTATTTTATTATTTAAAATATCTAAAATATCTGAATCACCTATTTTATTATTTAAATGAACAATTTGAGTGCGTTGTAAATTATATTTTTAAACTGTAAATGTTCCTAAGATTCAGAATCAATCAAATATAACTGTTTGCGACTATTTGTGTATGAGTAAAAGCTTAATTTCATAGCAGTATTTGTTACGATTTAAAGAAAAATCTTACCTTTTTGACATGCTGTTCAGCGTCGCTTCTTGAAAGCAATTTTATATCTTATCAGTCACAAAATAATGATTAATTTTTGCACAAATATAAAAAGGACAGTGTGACCAATTATTTAAAAATAAAAAATCTTTTTAAAATCTAACACAGCACTATTTTCGATAAAATAAGTTTGGTATGCCGATAACTATACCCTTGCCAATAACTGTATGGTTTATCCTATAAGAGCCCACGACGGGAAATCATCGATCCCTCGACTCCGAGTCCGAGTGGATATTTGGTTAGAGTCAATCACTACTTTCGGCCACCTTTTTACAAGGAAGGCTTAAGAAGAACCGGTTCCGTTTCCACGCTTCGACAGTCTACTATTCTCGCACTCGCCGCCGCTGATTAAGACGTTCTGCCGCCGCTGTGTACCTAATAGTGGTGGGACCTCAATTCGGACAACCGGAATATATCCGGATAGTTAAAATTACAAAATCCGAATATTTGCGATTATCCGTAGAATTTGGATATCAAAATATACTCGATTATTCGAAGATTAATAATATTGGTTCGGATTTTGGACTTTCAATGTTTATAAAGTATTTATTTTTATTGTGACTTGTGAGATGAATTTAATGAGACGCTAGGTATTTCGTATAACATGATAGCAAACTGAAGTATAATAATATAACTGTATTAGTTATAAACGAGATATCTTAATCATGTTATCCGTATAACAATAACGTTTAAAGTTCAATCGTTTTCAATTAAGTTTTTTTCAATTTTGGGCTGTCGAAGTTTCATATAAAGAAATAATTTAATTTAAGGCGCGTTTAAACGGTTCACTCTTGGTGATCATTTTGGATGAATCATCCAAAGTGAAACATTAAAAATTAAAATAAACTGTTTACATGGTTCACTATAGATGATCACACCTTTCATTGTTTAATGAGTTATCATTATTTATTGTTGTATCATCAATTTTTTTTATTTGAATATTATTGTTATTAGACAGTACTGCTTCAACCAAAATTGAGTCTGAAATTGTAAGGGCAGGAATTGTAATTATAAGTGATTACCTCATAAGAGAATGTAGTAAATTTATCGAAGAAAAGAAAAACAAAAAGAATTAATTTCATTGTAAAATAAAAATAATATATTGCACTTATAGTACAATATTATACTTACTTTATTCTTATACTCTGGTACTTTTGTGTTCCACAAACATTGCCGATCTTCCAATAGACTCAATATTAATGGAGTGTGGTTGTCTTTCCATTTAAAAACCATTGTAGGTAATTATACTAATAATCAGGGCTCGTGACTTGTAGCATTTGCATATTTGTTTTAAAAAGTCCTAGCAACACCCAAGTAAGTTACAAATATGTTTCAGATAACCGGGAAGTCAAATACAAAATTTTTTATTGCATATTTTTGCATATTTTGAATTTTTGATGCTAGTTTGCTATTTTTATGTTTTTAGCGCTATTTTACGTTTTATCGTCATTTTAAAGACAAAAAATGAAAATTCCATACAAAGTCTTTTTCCATCATAATATTTTATTTATTTTTTAATTATTAATGATACCCTCGGCAACTTGGGCCCCTATATTAATATTATATTTGCGTTTATCAGTTTATACTTCGGTAATTGTCATAAAAGAAAATGATATTAACAAATAATGTGATAATTGGCATAGGTACTTGGTAATTCCATTGAAAAGGAGGCCTATATTAATAATAAAATGATTTTATCGTTGATCTAGTATTATCAGGTGGGTGTCGCTGGCATCCGCAGGTTAAAAAAAAACACTAACAAACTGTACCAATATTTGTTATATAATTTGTACAAATTTGTAATCGTGTTTTTGAAATTAGTACACCCGCAAAAACCATAGAAAATCGATTTTGAATTTCGGATGCCAGTGACACGTTCGCCAGCATCCGCTTTTTTTATTTTTATCGTAGACACTCAAACCCGGTACCAAAATTTGTTATATAATTTGTACAAATTTGTAATCGTATTTTTGAAATTTGTACACCCGCCAAAACCATAGAAAATTGATTTTGAATTTCGGATGCCAGTGACAGGTTCGCCAGCAATCGCTTTTTTAATTTTTATCGTAGACACTCAAACCAGGTACCAAAATTTGTTATATAATTTGTACAAATTTGTAATCGTGTTTTTGAAATTTGTACACCCGCCAAAACCATAGGAAATCGATTTTGAATTTCGGATTCCAGTGCACAGTGGTCCTAAATTTTAAAAAAATGTTGAAAATGATAATTAAAATTAACTATTTGCGATAACCAGATATAGTATTTTTCGTACACTCACAAAACTATAAGTACTCATTTCTTCCCGACATTTGTTCGAAGATAGTTAATATTTAATCGACATATTTGGTACCAGTGGAAAGCTTGTAAGGTAAGGAAAATAAATTTACTAAAATTTATATTTTTATTTACCTGGAACATATTATATTTATTAGTTAAATTATATTTAAAATACGTTTTTTATTGTACATAAAAATCTAAACTAATCGTAGGTTTTAAAAAAAGTAGCATGAAGTAGTGTGAGAGCGTAGGTTAAATATAATTCTATAATTTGTCCTAAATAAGATTTCATAATTTCCAGCTGCCCGTATTTGCCCAATTTTTTATAAATATTTTTTGTTTAGAATTTTTTTAATGAAATGGAGTCAAAATTAACACACCGTGATTTATACTTCAAAATATTAGATTTAAAATCTAACAAAAATTATAAAGTTGAGGCCCTCTATGATTTTGTTCGATGTAAACTCACCAAATCACAGTACTCTTTAATACGATTACAGGCAAAACAGAGAAATGCAAATATATATCCTGCATACGATAAAATACTCGAAGCGAAGTCCCAATGTTATCCCAAAAAAGACCAAGTATTAATTACAGAAATATCTGCGGAAGCAACTCTACAATCGTTATTGAACCATACTGTACAACGGATATTTCAGTCTATTGAAAATTTATCAGCATACGAATTTAAAATTAATACAGTTGTTTTGATTAGTAAGTGGGGATTGGACGGGTCATCAGGGCAGGCTCAATATAAACAACAATTTAATGATGTCCAGAGTGCGAGTGATAGCAATATTTTTTTGACGTCATTCGTTCCAATTCAAATTATTATGTATTCAGATGAATCAAAAGAGGCATTAAAAGAATTTATTTGGAAAAATCCAAGAACATCTTCAACCAAATACTGCCGACCAATTCATATATATGGATTCATATTCATGTGAATCCTCATTATCAGTGTCTACATATTGAGGTTCTTCATCTTCAGATGATTCAGGTACCTAGTTGAAATAAAGACTTTTTTACTGTTTTTCTTTTTAATAATTTAGTGTTTTTTGTTTTATTTTTTTCCAGCCGTTTTAATTTTCTTTCTTCCTTTGCTTTCATCAGTTCTTCTTTTAAATTCTTTTTTTTTCAAGATGATTTTTCACTGGGGAACTCGTAATTATCATAGATGGCAGCTTATCTATTTTTCTTGTACTTAGAGTCCTAGTTGCTGTAGGTAGGTTTGGCAATTTGGCAGGTTTAGGTTCACTAACAACAGTTTCATCAAAAGTTAGTCCGTCCCTGTTACTAGGACCAGGTTGACACAAAGACATTAAGTCCATTTCATCTGTATTGGTTGCTTCACATTGTTGAACTTGTTCCAAAACAATAGGAATATCAGTAGTTTCATTAGTACCACTTGTAGCATATAAATCTGTTGTAGCAGCTGGAGCAAAGTCGTCATCAGGGAAAATCAATGGATTAAACGGTTCAATCCCACATGCCTTAAATCCATTTAAAGCTGTTATTAGAGTAGCTGATCTTGAGTATGCTTCCCCAAATAATTGGCCAATCATTGATTCAGTTATAATATGTCCAGCATGACTTACCATAAAGTTGTCACATACTTGGTTATAATATGATTTTAAAGGACCAAAAAAAGCAACATCAAGTGGCTGTAATTTGTGGGTGGTGTGTGGTGGAAACCAAGCATAGTTATAAAATGTAATCTGCAAAATGTCATTGCTTCTAATAATGTATGTGAAGCATGATTATCAAGAATTAATAAAATAGGATTGTCAACACTTGGTTTTGCATATTTGACAAAGTGTTCCAGATATAAAATAAAATTATCATTTGTCATCCACCCACTTTCGTGTGCTATTCCTTGACTGCCCGGAGGAGATCCTACCATAAATTCTGGACGCATACGTGTCCGTGGAAAAATAAAAAAAAGGTTGGATATAATGTCCTGATGAGCTCATACCACATAAAACAGTTACATTCTTTCCCCTTTCCCCAGATGAAAATTTTGCTACACGCTTTGTGCCCAATGGTGGTAAATATATTCAAAATATAGCTAATAACATGCAGTTTCTTAAGGGGATCGGTGGCGGACAGCTATTTTAGCCAAAACATCCAAATTTTATTCCATCATACTGATCGATGTAGTAATGCGATAATACTTTTTAAAACTGATTTGAATTTGTTATTATACTTGAAATCGGTCAGTCTATTTTTCCCAATTTCACCCCCCTAACAACCAAAAATTTAGTTTGAATATTTTGAAATTTCGGCATTTTCAAACGTTGATTATTCGGAATATATTCAGAAATCTTAAAATGTGAACTGACCGATATCAATTAGACATTATAATGAATTCAAATCAGTTTTTAAAAGTATTATCGCATAACTACAGCGATCAGTATGATGGAATAAAAATACATAGTTTTAGTAAAAAAAAACACACGTTCTGGATCGTTCATGCGCGCGACAATGCGACAGTGACTTGTACTGCGAGTGCTGCGTGCGGAAGAGTTCCTCCGCCACTACAGTTCCTTTACCGATATCGCATGCCACGGTCTGCTATAGATAGATTACAAATCGTAATTATACTATTCCAGGTATTACTACGGTACAATTATAAAATTAATAATAAGATATTTAATATCTTACGTATATTGATAATTTGGTATGAATGAAATATAATTTAATAATATAACATGAAAATATGAAATATTGTTCATTTGAGCTTCGCCTCACGTCATTACTACACTTGGACTTGGTATATTATGTATTTTTTTCGCTAGTGTAAAATAGCAAGATTTTTACGCACTTTAGTGATTAAAACTTAGATTTTGTAATTATAAAACGTGATTTGTTTTATTTATAATAATTTTGTAAAATGGGAAATAAAAAACAAAAACTATCCAAAGTGAAAAAAATAGAGGTAATGTTTCATCACTTTTAAATTGGCAAACTCATCGCATACAAAAAACAGTAAGTGAATATACTTACTTAAATGTTTGTTTACATATAAATTTCATTTTTTATTTTCGTAGGATAACACCGATAGTTTGACTATTCCAATTGAAGGTCAAAATAACGAGTATGTAGTACAAAGTAGTATTGAATTGATCGTAATAAATTTTATTTTTTTTGTATATTTACACGTTTTGGGCTACTGATGCAATTTTTTTTTTCGTTATTTAGAATAACACCGATGATGTAGAAATGGGTTTTAATATTTTATCTCCGTCGACATCAAATATTAATCACAATATACTTCATTCGAAGTATAAATTGCTTGTGACAAATACAAACGAAAATAAACAAGTAAAGTAAGTAAATAATCTTTATACCGAAGATAACAATATGTTTCTTACACAATAATATAATATTAGGACTAGGTGTGTCCCCGTGCAATATTGTATGTTAGAGTAATTATTTTAATTATTTTAATTAGATGTTAACAAAAAATAGGATTAAAAAATCCAATAAAAAAATTGTTTTGTGGTTAGAAATTTATTTTATAACATGAGCTATTCACTAGTAAATTAGAAAACGATTTCACATTTTTTTTTTAATTTTAAAAGTATTGTTTTTGCATGGTACAATTAGGAAGGTCGAAGATTTGTGGACATAAAACACTTCTTTAATTCTTTAAAAAATATTAAACACGATCCTTTTAGTTGTACATTTGAAAATTTAAATTTAATAAATGAAAGAAAACATTTTTTTTTTTCGGAATTTATTTTCAAATGTGATTTATGCAATAAAATTGACATTATATCTAACGAGCCTAAGACAACTGACATTTCGTTATCTATTAATTTATGTTGAAATATATTTATTTAGTTCGTAGGTAAGTCGTAAAGTTAATTTAATAATTTAATTAGTTTAACATTGTTTAGCAAACGTGTTCAAGATGAACCGATAGTATCATATGCATAATTTGATTTATTACAGGTTAACATACATTATAAAAAAAAATAACGAAAAAATAAAAAACCTTAAAAAATAATAAAATTTGATGGTGATAGTTCTGTCACAAAGAAATTAAATTTAGCAATGCCCTATGGCCCAACACTTCCAGTTAAAAAAATAGAATGCAAAAATCACATTTTGAGAAATTATAGTAATCGACTTAAAGAAATGTCAAAAAAACGTAAAAGTACAAGTGGTGTTATTGTTCCTGGTTATCTCCGAAAATTACTGAGTGATAATAAATTAAGAATTCGGTAAATAAACTATTTTAGAGTGAAGTCTAAAGTAGTTCTGAAGATTTATATTATTATTTTTTTAGATATGGATTAACTAAGGTAATAGATCATTGGAAAAACTTGCCAAACCTCACGCAAAATCAAAAAACCAAGTTTTTAAAACGTGATATTGAAAATGGTCCCTTTCACGTATTTGGTTTCCATAAAAATTGTGATCCGTAAGTGTAATGTGTTACACAATGAATTGCTATTTATTATTTTAATAATTTCATCTCATTCGATTTCGAATATAGATATTTTTGTAAAGATGACTCCTCTTCCTATAATTATGTTCCTGAAATGGAGGCGTGCGGCAGGGCCGGATTATGGTCATAATTTAAGGGGGGCTATTACTTTTATTGAGGCCCTTTCACCTACAACAATTTTCTTTTTTTCTTCTGATTTAGGAATTTGTAATAAATATAAATTAAAATAAGTATTAAAATAAGCATTGTTTTTAAATAACATTTCATTCTTATATTATATAATACATTTTTCAGCATATTCAATAAAAAAAAAAAAAAACCTATATTATTTTTAATCTTATATAATATGTTTGAAAAAACTTTTCCCTGGATTTTTCCTGAGAAAATTTTCTTATAATATCTTCAAATGAAATATTCATAGTCAATTCACATTCTATTGAAAGAATTGATAGAGATGTCAGTCTTGATTCACCCATCACACAACGATATTTATTTTTAATTATTGTTAGTGCAGAAAAGATCGTTCACTTTCACAGTTAGTAACTGGTTTACTTAAAAAAAATTCGGAACGCTACATAAATATGTGGAAAAACGCCCGAAAGATCATCTTCAACAATAATTTGTAACATGTTAACCGGATTTCTTATTAATTTATTATCTTCCTTGACTTTAACCATACCAATGAATTGTTTCAATTCGTCGTATAGACTTTCTTCTAGATCACGAGAGTAAACTTTGACTAAATTATTCACGGATTTTTTCAATAAATTATCATTAATCGCGTCCAAACGAGTCAAAAATCCAAAAAGGTTTGTTATTTTGTCATAAGCTGAGCTACGTTTTTTTAATTCGGTTTGCAATTTATCAATGATAACAAAAAAAGTGTTGACTCTAAATGTATCTCTACCTTCTAAACTCTCATAACCTGTAGTACCATCCGAATATATTTGAATAATTTTACGTTTGTTTTTTCCTCCATTAGACCATTTTTTATTAACTGAAAGACTCAATATTTTTGCTTCATCTTCAATTGCGTCAAAATCATTTCTGAGTTTATCAACAAATGTTATCAACGATTGTAGCATAATATTACCAGTAACCATATCAATTTCAATTCTTTGTAAATAAACACTTGTAGCATTGAATCTGCCTAGTACGCGTCTCCAAAAAATAGTCATAAAAGCTATTTCTAATTTTATTAACTTTTTCTTAATTGAATTGGCTTCATGACGAGTGTCAGCATTTTCATTCATATCTTTAGAAATGTCAGATAACGTATTATATATCTCATCATAATTACCAGCTAATGCTTCAATAGCATCATTACGACAAAACCACCGTGTACTGGAGAGACTTTTTACAGTCTTACTACTTTTTTTACTGTGTCTTAATAATACATCCCATCTATGTGTAGAGGCTGCAAAAAACGAATATAATTTTTGAAGAATTGAAATAAAATTGATTGCTTCTAAACATTCTAATTTTCAAGGCTCTTCGTTTTGAAGCACCAGATTCATGTTTTCGGAAAGACATGATTATTAAATCACACTAATAAATTCAATTAATATATAACGTTTTAAAAGGAGCTTTACATATTATTATGTGATAATAAACAGTCGGAAACCTCAAGCGAGCATCTGCGGTCTAAGCTAACATAATCAGTACTGCACCTGCAAAAGTATGTGTTTGTCATTTATTCATCGAACGTGTAAAATTTACTACGTAAATAGATTTAAAGGTACGCGTTCCTAGGTGCGTCTAGACGCCGCGTCAGACGCAAGTGTACTGACCATGTGTATTTTCCCGAACTGCTTTCCTAGACGCGTCAGACGCTGTGCGTCTAGCGTCAAGACGCAACTTTACTGCTCCGATTGGAGTCAGACGCAACAGACGTGATGTATTTTATTGGGTAATTTAAAGGTTTTCAATAATTGTTTCATTTTTAAGTAATTATTTCAATTTTATGTGTGACGTGTACATTTATTTTTTATGATCAATTATTATAGTTGCAGTGAGATCTTCACATTGCTAGTCACTTGCTGGTTCCATTTTACAAATACATAAAATGCAAGTTTCGGCTGTTCAGCATTAATATTTAGATTTGTTATTTTTAAACTTGATTAACCTATTGGCTATTATGGCTTATATCATTTTTCACCAGTGACAAAACAAAAACACCCCCCTAAAAGAAGATTTAAAAATATTACACCCACTTAATAGTTCTAACTTGCTAATTTCAAAAAGTTGACAGGCATAAATAAATAAAAGATAATTTCACTTATTGAATTAACAAAATTAATTCTTTGTTAAAAAATAAATAAATACTTACCACATAACAATTCATTAACAACAGTTCCAATTGTTAAATTATCAACATCTTTTTTTCAAAAAGTATAGGTAAAACATATAAAATAAAACATTAAAATAAAAACTTAATAATCTTTATTAATTATAACCATTTAAAATTAAACATAAAAATAATAACTTAGGTCTTTTTTAATTATAAGCCATGTTAAATAAAACATCAAAATAAAAACTTAACAATCTTTGTTAAATAAAACCATTTAAAATTAATCATCAAAATAGAAACTTAACAATCTTTATTAATTATAAGCAATGTTAAATAAAACAAAAATAAATCTTAACAATCTTTGTTAATTCTTAAGAATAGGATTTAAGCAAATAAAAATATATAAAATGGATAAAAATATCCAGTTTAAAACATAACAAATTAAATTTTAAAATCATTGTTCGCTCCGCAAACAATTTTTAAATGTTAAATGTTCCCGCCGACGCAATCCGATCTGTATTCGTTGTTTTCTTGTAGTCGTAACGGTTGGTATCGTTCGTCGTTGCGGTGCTGTCGATAATGGCATCAGCTGTTGTGTGCTGACGGCCCAGCGCGTGCGTTCCGCCGTTACGTAATTTGTTTTCGTTATTTAGTATCACGTGTGTGTGTGCTAAATAGTTTTCGGTTATGTTTTCGTGAATTTAGTCAAGTCATTGCCCTCAGTGTCACCGAAAGTTCCTAAGTTCGTGTGTTTTTCAATTTATGTAGGTGGCACTGAGTAATCGTTTCGTACTTCAGGTTTTTGTAGAGTCCGGTTCGTTAAAAACGTTTGACGAACCGGCTCGCCTCTCGTTCTTGTCTCGTCGCTCACAAGGAGCAGATCTCCGTGTTTTAGTCGTCCATTGTCTGCAGTAGAAAACCACATTTTGTGAATTTGTGAATTGGCTGCTTGGTAATTATCGTTCGAACAATTTTTATTGTCAACGTTTCTAATTTTTCATTCCCCAGTCTAGGGCGGTCAATATTGTACCAGCAGTCATTGTGAGTTGTGGTTTTCGTGTTCGCGCGTTGTATTGTGTTGCTGCAGACAACATTGTGTTTTTTGAGTTCGTCGTTAGTGACTGTGGCCTGGTGGTCGTACGTGCGCGGGGTTGCGTAATTTTGTTGGTTTAAATAGTTTTCATTTTGTATTATACTACGCTTCCCCGGCACCGTCGCGTGGGATGAAATCCGCCATCGGACACAGTCACCTGTTATTGTGAGTATTGGTCGATCACGTGAGTTATTTAGTTTCATTTCGTTTGTCTGGTGAACAGACGTGTTCACCAGTACTTTATTTTACTTTATTTATTTATTACTATTATTATATAAATTATTTTTTGTTAAATTGAAATTGTTGGGCCAAACAGGCCACATATATATATAAACATTGTCGGCACATATATACTATTATTTTTGATTATTATTATTATTATACTGATTTGGTTTATTAATTATTATTATCATTATTATTACTTATTTGTCTAAGTCGTGAAGGCACCCTTATAATTATATAAGCGCTGAGCGCGACAATCATACATTTGTAATATTATGCTACAATCGTTGATAACATTTGTTGATAAACTCAGAAATGATTTTGACGCAATTGAAGATGAAGCAAAAATATTGAGTCTTTCAGTTAATAAAAAATGGTCTAATGGAGGAAAAAACAAACAATCAATTGGTTGTCCATCTCGTTTCTACTGATAGATGCTGAACCATGACATATAGGACGATTGGGATTTTTTTGTCGCTCACAAACCAAAGTTATTCTATTGACGAGTAACTTTTTTTTATAATATTTATATCCAAAATTATCAACATAAAATTTTGAGATGAGCCGAATGCCAGGGATTGTCCCATAAGTTCTTGCTTGTGGTTGATCTTGTTGTTGTTGTTCTTCTTGTTGTTGTTCTTCTTCTTGTGGTTGATCTTGTTCTTCTTCTTCTTGTGGTTGAACTTTTCCTTCTTCTTGTGGTTTAACTTCTCCTTCTGCTTGTAGTTGATCTTCTTCTTGTGGTTGATCTTCTTCTTCTTGTTGTTCTTGAATCTGAATGACAGGACGTTGGGCGTAGGTGTGATCTTGTAGGAAGAGGTTGAGATTTGGAACTTCTTCATGATTGGTTGGAATGACGTAGTCGTGGTCTCTCAATGCCATTTTAACAATTCTACACAAAACTTAAAAAAAAATTAAACAAACAAAAGAAATATATGTATAAATATAAAGTTGGTTGGTCTTGAGAAAAACCGTTTTTCTTTTACTTACAGTAAAATAGCAGAGGTTGGTCTTAAAAAAAACGTTTTTTTTTCTCGTAGGTAAGTGGCAAGTAAATGGCAGGTAAATAGCAGATATAACAGTCTATATAATAAATTAAAAAATTTATATTAGTATCACAGTTATTCACAGATATAATAAAATATCTATTTGATTTATTTGATTAAAAACAATAGAATGACAATATATTTTATATTAAATGCATTTGGATAAACTTATGCTAAGCTACGTTATAATAATAATGATAATAATAGTTTTTTTAAGATGATAAAGATTATAAAAGCTATGAGGGTTAATTTTAAATTTAAGACCTAATGGAAATTTGAAGTGTTATTTGTAACATGTAAAATATTTTATATTTACATTGTAAAAATTAGGAAATTATTTACTTTATAAGTTAGTGATAAATAAGCTGTTAATATACAAAATACAAATAAATACTAAATAGTTATGTTGAAAGTTGTTTTATAAAAATGTAGTATTTGGGTCTATAGTTATGTCAATGAGTAAAATGTAGTACTTCCTAGTCGAAAAACTTATTAATTAGGAGTGCATATTTAATTAATATCTTATAAACAATAAGGTAATTTATTATATTACAAACTGTACCAAAGGGCTCCTAATGTATGGTTGGCCCGCAAGGTCGGAACACTGGCCTCAATTAGACCCAGAGGAACAACAGTATATAATAAAAAAAAGAACACACTTATTTTGTATTGATGGGCAACAAACACCCACACTACTATTGACAAATAACTAATAATTAAAAATACAAAATTAGGGCGCCCTCTCACAATGAATTGAAATATATATGTATATAAATTACAGAAACATATGACATAAATAATAATACTACACGGTATATAAAATGGCAACTTAACCCGGTCCACAATTGACGGCAATAATCAATAGCGCAACACCAAGTTGGATCGAACAGAACGTCCGACGACAGGATCCACTCCGTGGACGTATCGGCGACAGATCAAAGTGTATAGCACAACGGCTACAGGAACGACCGGCGATAATGCACAACGGCAAACGGGAACGACCGGCGATATTGCACAACGGCAAACGGGAACGACCGGACCCCTGTGAAGTTAGCCCCCCCACCACCTCAGAATCGATCCGGACAAATTGTAAGTTGAAGCCCTTTATTTGTAAGTAATTGTAAGTTCACTCTCGCAATTTGTAAGTTGATCGTTTTGGATATATGGGGGCCCCTAGATATTTGCCTTCAGCCCCCCCACCACCTCCAAATCGATCCGGACAAATTGTAAGTTGAAGCCCTTTATTTGTAAGTAATTGTAAGTTCATTCTCGCAATTTGTAAGTTGACCGTTCATCGAGGGGGGGCTTTTGAAATTTGGGCGGCAGCCCCCCCACCACCTCAGAATCGATTCGGACAAATTGTAAGTTGAAGCCCTTTATTTGTAAGTAATTGTAAGTTCACTCTCGCAATTTGTAAGTTGACCTTTCATCGAGGGGGGGCTTTTGAAATTTGGGCGGCAGCCCCCCCACCACCCCAGAATCGATCCGGACAAATTGTAAGTTAAAGCCCTTTATTTGTAAGTAATTGTAAGTTTATTCTCGCAATTTGTAAGTTGATCGTTTTGGATATATGGGGGCCCCTAGATATTCGTCTTCAGCCCCCCCACCACCTCCAAATCGATCCGGACAAATTGTAAGTTAAAGCCCTTTATTTGTAAGTAATTGTAAGTTCATTCTCGAAATTTGTAAGTTAACCGTTCATCGAGGGGAGGCTTTTGAAATTTGGGTGGCAGCCCCCCCACCACCTCAGAATCGATCCGGACACATTGTAAGTTGAAGTCTTTTATTTGTAAGTAATTGTAAGTTCATTCTCGCAATTTGTAAGTTGACCGTTCATCAAGGGGGGCTTTTGAAATTTGGGCGGTAACCTTACTATACCACGGCCAAATCGATCCGGACAAATTGTAAGTTGAATTCCTTTATTTTAAAGTACTTGTAAGTTCACTCCTGAAATTTGTAATTAATATCTAACACTAACCATTCATATAGTCGAACTAATTAGCCAGTAGGTGTGCTAAATCAGTCAGTAACTTTAAAGTAATGGATCCATACTCATATATAATTAATTGTTTATATTTAAACAAATATAATAATACACATATGAATATAATAACAAATAAAATAATAAACTTCAAGTTTCGTCTCTGATAATTTCTACAGTACCCAAATTAACCTATTAACTAATCTCGAAGCAATAGCGATAACAATACACGGAAAAGAAACAATTACCATATGTAATATATATTTGCCAAACCAACATAATTTCAATGAAAACGATATACTCAAAATAATCAAACAACTCCCTACTCCTTATATTATCACAGGCGACTTTAATAGCCATAATGTAATATGGGGATCAATATCAACAGACCCAAGACGTAAAATAATCGAAAAAATATTAAACGAAGACAACATTACATTATTAAACACGGGCGAAAATACCCGACTAAACCCACACAACGGCAATTTCTCAGCCATAGATTTATCTTTCTCAAATTCTGCTTTAGCTCAACGACTACATTGGTCAGTGGACACCGAAATACACAGCAGCGACCACTATCCAATTAACATCTCAATAATCCCAAGAATTCACGATAACAAAAATACCATACCACTTCATATAGATGGAACTTAAAAAACCCCAATTGGCAAAAATTCACAGATACATTACACAAAGAAATCGAAACACAATTTTCATTAAACAATAATCAACCACCTGATAAACTCATTGAAAAATTTACTAAATTAATCATAAATACAGCAGAAAAAATAATTAAAAAATGTCATAACAATAATAAACCAAAAGTTCCTTGGTGGAATGAACACATTAAAATTGCAATAAAAGAAAAAAACAGCGCATTTAATAAATATAAAAAAACCAAACAATTAAATGATTTCATTCAATTCAAAAAACTTAGAGCGAGGTCTAAATATCTCATAAAATTAAGTAAAGCTAACTCGTGGAAGGAGTTCACATCCAAGTTAAACACAAAAATAGAACCTTCTAGCGTCTGGAACAAAATAAAATCGCTAAAAGGACTTAGACGTAACCATCAAATTAATATTCTAAACAACGAAACAAACAACTTAGTAGAACCACAGCTAACCGCAGATCTTTTCGGCGAATTTTTCCAAAATAATAGCAGCAACAACAATTACACGTCATCATTTTTACAAGCTAAAATAACAACCGAAAATATTCCCTTAACCTCCATTGTTGACCCCAATAACATACATCAAATACAACTTAATGAAGAAATCACTATGAACGAAATAGATAATGCGTTAGCCAAATGTAAGAGCAAAAGTTCAGGTCCTGACGGGATCCCCTATTCGTTTCTTCACCACCTACCTAAAAACGGCAAACAACTATTACACCGCATATTCAACGAAATATGGAAATCTAGATAAATTCCAAAATGGGTTCCGCCAAAACAAATCAACTACAAACAGTCTCGCATACATTCAAACAGAAATTAACAAAGCGTTTGATGAAAACCAATCAATGAGCCTAGTAAGTCTGGATATAGAAAAGGCATATGATACAACCTGGAAACACAGAATATTAACTAATTTAAGCTCAGTATTATGCTCTGGCAACCTACTAAACTTCGTCTCAAATTTTTTAAAAACCAGAACATTTCAAGTCAAAGTAAATAACACCCTATCAAACACTTTTACACAACAAAACGGAATACCTCAAGGTTCTAGTTTATCGGCCACACTATTTTTAATTGCTATAAACGACATCAGTAAATGCATATCAAACCCAGTGAAATATACCCTATTCGCTGACGACCTCAACATCTTCTTAAGAAGCAAACAAACACAAACAATACAGAATATGTTTCAGTCAACAATTAACAACATTTCTAAATGGGCAAACCAAACCGGTTTCAAATTCTCTCCAAATAAATCCCAAAGCATTTGTTTTACAAAAAAAAGAAATATACAACCCCCAACACTACAAATAAATGGATCTACAATTCCCAACAATAATACCATCAAAATACTAGGAATTATATTCGATAAAACACTCAATTGGAAAACACATATAAAACATTTAAAAAGAGAAACATCAATAAGATCCAACATTTTAAAAGTTTTATCACACACAAATTGGGGTTCACAAACTCAAACACTCATACAGATATATAAATCACTTATAAGATCTAAAATAAGTTACGGATCAGAAATATACTCCTCAGCTAAAAAACAAATATTAAAAATTATTGACCCAGTTCACAATTCAAATTTACGACTATCCATAGGAGCATTCAAATCTAGCCCAGCCGAAAGCATATACATAGTAGCTAACGAGGCCCCACTCTGGATTCACCGAATTAAAACTTCCCTCATTTATGCTGCAAAATTAACTAAAAACAATCAAGAAGACATAATACCTAAACACATTAAACGGATAGCAAAATCAAACCAACTAAACCTATCAAACATAATTAAACATAAAATTATTCAATCACCTCCCTGGCACAATAATATCAACATAATTTCCGAGCTTAGTAAATTCAAAAAAAATGAAACAGATCCTAAAATTTTCCTTAATATGTTTAAAGACATAAAAATCAATTTAACAGGCGAAGACATCTACACAGATGCCTCAAAAAACGAACATGGAGTAGGCATAGCAGTCATTACTAAAAATTCAAATATATGTTACAAATTATCTAATCAAAATTCAATATATACAGCCGAAGCATTAGCCATTATAACAGCCCTCAAATATATTAAAACAAATCCCATACTAAAATATAACATTTACACAGATTCATTAAGCACCATTCAGAGTATACAAAATAATTTCCAACTCAATGATATTTCTACAATAATAATAAACAAAATACAGTCATTAAAACAAGTCAATAAAATTATCAACATAATGTGGATACCAGGACACTGCAATATACATGGTAACGAAGAAGCAGATCGACACGCAAAAAACGCAGCAACAGTAACTGAAACACCTAATTTAAATCTATTAACATTTTCTGACATAAAAAAATCCATAGCTATAATAATTCACAATATCTGGCAAAACCATTGGACAAAACAAACAACAAAATTAAATATGATAAAACAAAATATTGAACCATGGCCTCAAATTATCACTTCGAGAAAAATTAACTCAATAATTAACCGATTGAGAATTGGACACACTCGACTAACACATGGTCATTTAATGAATAACAAAGAACCAACATTATGCTCCTCGTGCAATGTAAAACTAACAATTAAACATATAATAACAGAATGCCGCTCATACACCACTGAAAAAATCAAATATAATATCCATCCAAACTTGTACGAAACAATAGGACCAATGATATCCGAAGCCTTCATCCTCTTCCTCAAAGACACCGGACTGGACAAAACGATATAAAAATAAACAATAATTATCAAACATAACCTTTAATATGTAAATACCTAACACAATACACTGTTAAACTCAAAAAAAAAAAAAAAAATGTAACTAATGGCCCAAGCTGCCGAAGTTGTAATTTTGATCAATAAAAAAAAAAAAAACTTCAAGTTTCATTAAAATTAGAGGTGTTAATAGAAAGTGTTTTCTAGTCATATTGTGACAAAATAATTATTTAAAACTTTTAGCAGAATATATTATACCTAGTAATAATGAAATATATCAATCAAATTTACCAACTACTTCATTATGCGGAAATTTTTATTAGTAATAATGATGCGAAGTTTTTCAGTTGATATTGAATTATAGAATTATTATGTATACATTTATACATACATTTCAGTATAGGACGTATTAATATGTCAACTGTTTTCTAAATATTATTTATTCTCAGATAAACAATAAGAAGAGTTTTATGTATAATAATGCATCAAAAATGAAACGTTAGACTCTGTATACTGATCCACTTACGCCTCATTTTTCTTTTCGAGATATATTGGTACCCGACCATCAATCCTGCAGCGGCTATCGACTTTTTTTTTCTCGAAGGCATATTATTATGTTTATTCATTATTGTAATATACTATATAATACTAATAATTATAATACAAATTTTCAATATAATAATTGGTATAATATTATGTTATATCAATTCTATACTTATTTAAAATGCATGATTATAAAATAACATTTTATTAACACATAGATTTTTCTGACACATTAAATGAGTGATAACAACAATAATAACTGATAAACCAGCTGTAGTTCGTTGTATAAATCCGCAGATCTTTCAGAACGTCTTGAAAGACCATAGGACTCGATTCTCGGCATAAAAATCAACGGATTTCCTCCACTAACCAGCGGACATGGTCTGCCGGTGGATTCGATCCGCGAAAAATAGCGGACTTTTATTTTCACGTTAGTGGACACATCAAAGGACCTAGTCCGACGGACCAAATCCGTCGAGGACCTAAGGATTTAGTCCGTCAGACCAAATCCGTCATGAAATCCGCTCGTGTATGGGTACCTATTCATTTTATATTTAATATTCAAAATTTTAAAATTTGCATTCAAATTGTATTTATGTTGCATACATTTTCAGCAATGCTTAAATTATTTTTCCATATAATATACTTATTCCGTGTTCATTAATTTAAACATATCAGATAACAAAATAATAAATATAATACAATTCATATCAAAAACTTCTTATTGTATTATAACTTATTATAACTTTCTTATATAAAACTCTTCTTATTGTCTATCTGAGAATAAATAATATTTAGAAAACAGTTGACATATTAATACCTATACTGAAATGTATGTATAAATGTATACATAATAATTCTATAATTCAATATCAACTGAAAAACTTCGCATCATTATTACTAATAAAAATTTCCGCATAATGAAGTAGTTGGTAAATTTGATTGATATATTTCATTATTACTAGGTATAATATATTCTGCTAAAAGTTTTAAATAATTATTTTGTCACAATATGACAAGAAAACACTTTCTATTAACACCTCTAATTTTAATGAAACTTGAAGTTTATTATTTTATTTGTTATTATATTCATATGTGTATTATTATATTTGTTTAAATATAAACAATTAATTATATATGAGTATGGATCCATTACTTTAAAGTTACTGACTGATTTAGCACACCTACTGGCTAATTAGTTCGACTATATGAATGGTTAGTGTTAGATATTAATTACAAATTTCAGGAGTGAACTTACAAGTACTTTAAAATAAAGGAATTCAACTTACAATTTGTCCGGATCGATTTGGCCGTGGTATAGTAAGGTTACCGCCCAAATTTCAAAAGCCCCCCTTGATGAACGGTCAACTTACAAATTGCGAGAATGAACTTACAATTACTTACAAATAAAAGACTTCAACTTACAATGTGTCCGGATCGATTCTGAGGTGGTGGGGGGGCTGCCACCCAAATTTCAAAAGCCTCCCCTCGATGAACGGTTAACTTACAAATTTCGAGAATGAACTTACAATTACTTACAAATAAAGGGCTTTAACTTACAATTTGTCCGGATCGATTTGGAGGTGGTGGGGGGGCTGAAGACGAATATCTAGGGGCCCCCATATATCCAAAACGATCAACTTACAAATTGCGAGAATAAACTTACAATTACTTACAAATAAAGGGCTTTAACTTACAATTTGTCCGGATCGATTCTGGGGTGGTGGGGGGGCTGCCGCCCAAATTTCAAAAGCCCCCCCTCGATGAACGGTCAACTTACAAATTGCGAGAATGAACTTACAATTACTTACAAATAAAGGGCTTCAACTTACAATTTGTCCGGATCGATTTGGAGGTGGTGGGGGGGCTGAAGGCAAATATCTAGGGGCCCCCATATATCCAAAACGATCAACTTACAAATTGCGAGAGTGAACTTACAATTACTTACAAATAAAGGGCTTCAACTTACAAATTGTCCGGATCGATTCTGAGGTGGTGGGGGGGCTAACTTCACAGGGGTAACGACCGGCGATAATGCACAACGGCAAACGGGAACGACCGGCGATATTGCACAACGGCAAACGGGAACGACCGGCGATAATGCACAACGGCAAACGGGAACGACCGGCGATATTGCACAACGGCAAACGGGAACGACCGGCGATAATGCACAACGGCAAACGGGAACGACCGGCGATAATGCACAACGGCAAACGTTGTCGTCCGAGCAGGCGGACACTCGATGGCAGACGTGGGAAGGTCGAGAGTGTAAAATGACCGTTAAAGTTATTATAGACGGTTATTTACTATTTAAAATTTTAACGAACGGATAAATAATGTATCTGGCTCTTGGGACCAGGCTGAGAAATTCATATACTCAAAAATCGTAGTGGAACTATTTACAAAGTCGAATGGTTGGTAATAATATGAATTTTTGTATTTTGAGGTTAGTGTTCGAACTCTTAAAAACCTAAAATTCCTTATCACTGGGCCGAACTCTTATCACGGGGCCGAACTGTACTCATCCCGTGTTCATAACATCATGTTTGTAATCGGTTACTAATATCCTTAGATCATACACAATGGATGTAGCCATTGAGCTAATTCTTGAAGCCATAATAACCTAGACCTAGAGCCCCGACTGTTTGTGCGTACACAGAATAAATTAAATCAGAAGCGTCACCTTTGATAACGTTACATTGCTCTTATGGGAAAATGAAAAAACGGTCCGACATATTGGAAAGTGAATCAGTGTGACCATGAAAAAAAATCTTAAATATCTTTAAGTTATTTACGTTTCCGAACATATTTACAAGCCGAAATGTGATATCACTCTAATCAATTATTAAATTAAGATACATTAAATAATAATTTCTACTTTGTGAAATTCATTGTATAATTTAGATTTTATATTGTGATTATTCATTAATAAAGTTGTTTAAATTAATTTAAAGAGAACGTACAACCAGCATTTATTTTTTGTCTATGCATTTGTCGAAGATTGAAGTTATAATGTTCGGAGTTCTATATTTTTCAAAAGGCAGTAATTTTGTCTGTTGAGCAATATTTTTTACAAAAACGACGTTCCTTCGGAAGTAGCCTTTATTTTTAAATTTGTTATAAGTGTTCATACTCTCATAATCAAACATTAATAACAGTCAAGTATTCAATGCCATCCAAAAATTAACAAATAATTGAAGGGCTCTGTGCAAGAATCAGACAGCTCCATATTTGTATAAAACTGTTTTTATTTTAGATTCTAGTACAGAAAAATAATGTCTATAAATCTGTGTTTTTTATTATAAATTTTTGTTTTTAATTCTAATTTGTTTTGTTTTAATATTTATTGATACTTAATAAAATATTTGAAAGTTCACTCAGGTTTCATTTTTATTTTCCTAAATTAATGTTTTAGTTTGAGTTTTAAAAGGTTTTATAAACAATTAGGAAGTTAGGAATGGAAACCATTAAACAAACTTATTTTGTTTCCGAAATATTTAAACCAGTTTTAAAGTAATTTGTATGATATTTTTTTGATCTATCATCTTTATCAAATCTTCAGTTTCCTGAAAATTTTTAAAAAGTGGAGCTGTCTAGTTCTTGCACAGAGCCCTTCAATTGTAGTATGTCTGTTGTTGATATCATTTTTTTCTTCTTTTTAATAAAATAAAATCATTGGAATAATCTTGTTCTTTTTTTTTTATGAAATACCATAAAAGAAATATTTGATGGTTAATTGTATGTTACCATTATAGGTATGGAAATTAATATAAATAAAGAAAAACAAATACAAATAGATTTTACTAGTATAATAAATTAATTTATTAAAATAATTAATAATTATAAATATACATTAAGAAGAATAACAAATACAAATAGATTTTACTAGTATAATAAATTCATTTATTAAAATAATTAATAATTATAAATATACATTAATAAATAAAATAAAAGGAAAATGCATGCATACATACTAAACTTTAAGTACATGTAATACAAATAAATTTTATTATACAATAAACATTAAATAAACATGAAGATTAATTATCTATAGAATATGAAATAGTCGATTAGCAATGTGAACAATTTAAAATTGTAGAGGTTTATTTTAAAATGTACCCAACTCCCTAATTCTTAATTTATTAATTTTTTTTTTAGAAGTCTTTAAATGGATTTTAAAAAATTTAGATGTAGACTTGGATAAAATAATATACATTCCCTTCTCAGAAAAGCAAACAAATGTGAAAAACTACATTATTATAATCAGTCTATGTTCTAATGAATGATGGTACATGACCACTAGAATACTAGTAGTGATTTAGATTTATAGTAAGTAGGATACACATAAGTATACTTTGTCATAAATATATTATGTTTTACAAGTGGGTAAGAATGGCTAATTTTCTATTTTTTAACTTTTTTTCTGAAATTAAAGATCTATTTAAAAATTTTATTGCTGAATAAATTCTAAATCTGATAAATAAATTAATTATATAAGTTTTATTGAAAGATTTGCAAGGATGATTAAAAGGAACATTACTAATATCTATCTTCAATTTGGCGCCAACACCGTCATCGTAAGAAATGGAAGGGAAGTTATGGATGAAAATATTTTCTAATTCATATATGAAATTATAAAAGGTGTCATGGGGCATCATTAAATTACCAAAAGTTAAATTTTGACGAGTAGGGTAAGCTTTAAAGTAGCATAAAAGATTTGAATGGTCTAACTGCTTTTGATGGTAAGCATAATCACTACAAACCTGACAATTATGATTTTCTAAACATTTTTTCATTAAATAGCCACAAACGTAAGTGAATGCATTACGCTTTGGAATGTTAAGTTGTCTGTAATCAGCTATACCAATATTTATACATTTAAATTTAAAAAGATTTTTATCGGATACATCAAAATTAATAATTTCTTTAGGCTGGGGTAACTGTGAAACTAAAATTTGATCTAAATCTTCAATGCAATTTGCACCTGAGGAATGCTTGAAATAATTAGCACAAAAATGTTTTTTAAAAGACCGAGAAAAATAAATTGGTGTAGGATTTGTATTATTACCATGTTGTTGGCGGAAATAACAAAATAAATTTTCTAAACAATCTTGATTTAAACGTCTAGTGTTAAGGACATAACTTTGATCTTTGGTTGGATTTAAAGAATGCCACAACATTTTTAAAGAAGATATTGAAATTAACCAACCATTAATAAAATTCATTCTGTGAGTAACATCTAGTCCATTAAATTTATTGATAACTCTTATATTTCTAAAAACTTCAGCCATTTTATCTAAATGATTAAATTGTGAATGGGTATATTTAAATGGTCTATTGTATTCTTTAAGATTGGGAGTTTTTGATGAATTAAATATATCAAACAATTTGTCCATATCACTGATGAAATTAATAGTAGATTGTGCAGAAGGAGGTAAAATTCCAGATGATAAAGTTACAGTCATACCATAAGCTACACTGGAACTGAAAATTTGACTGGCTAAATACACACGCATTTTTTCAAAAGGCCCAGGGTGAACATGTGCATATTTTAATTTTGGAGCTAATCGAAGATTACATTCAGAATCATAATTATAAAAAGAATCAAGATGTGTTATAGTAACTATGGAATCATTTATTTTTATGTTATGTTTAAAGAACAAATTACGTGTAGATTTTAAAAGATGAGGTGGATCGAAAATATAAAAAATTTGTTTTCCTTCTACTTCAAAAAATGGCTTGTCTGGAGAAACATAAAAGCTTTTAGAAAAATTTGCAAAATTGGAGCCTTGATCAGTAATGAAAGCACAAATATTAAGTTTTATATTTTGGAGGCGACAAATTGTTGATATAATAATATCTTTTAGATCAATACCGGTACAGCTACTAGAGACAAGAAAATAAGCTATTGATTGTTTCCAATTTTGATTTATTCCTCTAAGCATGAGGACTAAAGCATATTTGGCAGGTTCATACTTTTTATGAGAATTAGATTCATGAAAACCTATAATCTTATCTTTGGAAACGTTATAAAATAGGTTTGTTTTTAAAGCCATTTCATCGGCACAAAGTATGCAATCTAGCACATTTTATTTAAAATTACTAATTTTAAAAGATACAAAATTAAAAAGGAAATCATTAAAACCTGGATTTATTTCAATGAAGTTACTCGTTGAAGGGTTCGAACAGTATGAAGGGAAAGTGGATTTTGCAACAAATTGTAAACTCTTGGTCCTAGAAAATAAATGCTTAAAGCGATTTGTATTATTTCATTAGAGTACCTGAATGCTCGGAGAGTTTTATCTTTATTTCGAATTTGAGATTGGATTATCATGAAGAGGGTGGGGGACAAGAGTTCTTTACATACTTCAAGGCAATTTTTCAATTTGTTACTTGGTTCGTTGGCTATTTGTTGATTCAAATTAATGATGATGTGTTCCAATTCAGCCCAAACCCGTTCACTTTCTTTTAGTTTCTCTCGTAGAGCAGCTTTTCGGGGAGTTTTTGATGTGAGATGACCAGGTGTTTGAACGCCCAAGACACTAGATGTAATTCCCGTTGATGTTGATGCATCTGATAAATTTGGAGAGTTTATAGATAAGCGAGTAGATGAACCTGTAATCATATTTGATATTTTTTTGTCTTAATATTAAAATTACTTTAACCCTAGAGATAGGAATGCACTTAACTTGTGGTAAATATGGTGCGAATAAGCAAAACAATTGTCAAAATATGCACCAAAATGCACAAATAAATGCAAAATATGCTCAATTACATTTCTTTTATATCTCAGTATATTTATAATAAAATATTATATGAGACGTACCAGGTGTAGAACATGATGAATGACTTTCGTGTACTTCGATATTCGTTACTGGTTCATTTACACACTGCTTACTATCAACATCAAACAATGTTGGAATTGCATCTTTATAAAGTTGATTTTTCTGAAAATTAGAAAACATTTTACTTTCAAAATGTAAAGAACATAAATGATACTTCTGGTTGAAACCCAAATTGGAGATTGATTTAAGTTCATCACATGTGCTGTTCTTGATCCACATTGCTGATCTGACCGGATCTTTAGGAAATAAAAAAAAACTAAGACTTTCCTTGTCTACCATTAAGTGGCTTTTACAGTTAGTTATATAACATTTTGCGTATTGTTTAGGACGTTTATGAATATAAAACTCTTCCATTTTGCTGACGCAAACAAAAAAACAAAATAATAAGAAAAATGAAATGGTTCACGGCGTCTCGTAAATAAAACAAATATTGAAGAAATATATATATATATATTATATTATATTATTTAATAACAAACTATATAAATATATACATAAATAATTAATGCAGAATAAAAATGTGGGAGGTAAGTATAAATTCAAAAAATGTACGAATAGCGTAAAATCCACGTCCAACTCGTACAAGCGTCGAAAGCAGAGAACCTTTGTGTTCTATGATTTCTATGGTCTCGCCGAGAAAAAACCGTTACGAACAGTGTTTTTAAACGCAACATAAATATGAAAAACATTAATATTCGATGTGTGGTCACACTGATTCATTTTCCAATATGTCGGACGATTTTTCGGGCGGCCAAGGTGACGCTTCTGATTTAATTTATTCTGTGGTGCGTATGCGTGTAGTTCTCATTGGTTAATCAATTATCACATTATTCAAACTACGCCTGCGTAAATTCAAATCAACCCACTTTTAACTGATAACAAATTAACGTTTTTATTATGTATTTGTGAATTGTGATTTGTGAACTAATGTGTAATGTGTATGTGTCAACGTAATTAATTTTTGAATATTATAATTTTTTGTAATATATTTTATAAATAATAATAATAATAATAATAATTAATATTAATGATAATAATATAATAAATAATCAATGAGAAATGTAACAAGTAATAACTATAACTATTTTACACTATCAAAATTTAATGTTTGAATAAAATTAGTTCTTAGAAATGTATTAACAGTCACAACTTACTAACTATTAAAATAACTGTTTATCAACAACCTAACTATTGATTTTTAAATAATATCAATTTAGTCAAATTCCTCCTTACATTTTTACCAGTGATAGATAGTGTATGCATTTTGGCATAGTGGTGCAACCTTAATGTTAAATAATAGCTGATGATCAATTTAAGCAATTGACTACGATGATTATCAAACATATCTTGATTCAATATATGGTCCTTCATTATTTGAGAATTAAAAATTGTGGGATCTTGGCTGACTTCATTTATTGTTTTCAAGCACAATATTTGGTGTATATATTTTTTCTTTAGAATTTGATCAGAATTTAAGCGTATAATATATTCAGCTGCTAGGCATATCTTATGGACATCTGATGATGAATTTATTAATTTGCCTCGAGTTTTTAATTGGTATAGTATAGAACTGTTTTCATCATCTTTCTCAGTTAAAAAAAAAAAACAAATATTACAAATATTTTTTGCCCTTTTCATTTTGCGTACGATGAATCCACAAGTATATTTTACAATATCTATGATAAAATCTTCTAACTCTGGATCTCGACATTCATAGTCATGTTCAAATTCCTCAAATAAAATTTGTTGATCAATATAATTTGAATCATTTATATCATTATTACAAATAGCATCATCGTCCATTATTTTATTGGCAGATACAAACAATATATTTTCTGTATCAGCATTATCTAAAATAGTACAATTACCATGAATAGATCCACTAATTTCATGTCTAACAAGAAGCCGTTTGTACGCTGATCTAAATTGTACTACATTTGGGTTGTTGTTGAAACCTCCACGACTTCTAATGGCACTAAAAAAAACTTCTAAATAATCTTGGCTTAATTTATAGCTCAAAAATGACAGATAATTTTCTTTTTCAATATTCTCAAATAAATTAATTATGTTTGTGAGACAAATAATAATTCCTAAAAATCCCGTTTTTCTTTGACTATTTAATAGTAATTCTCCACTTGGATAAGTTTGGTTACTTTCATATCGTAAACCTTCAACATACATTTTAAAGTGATATAAAAAATCTTTGATACGTGATAAAGTTCCTTGATTTATTGGAAAAGAATAGTCCCCCTTTGATAATTTGTTTCTACAGTTGCATAAGTCAAAAGCATCATTAAATATTTTGCAAAACTCCGCGGTGCCCTCAACTTCTGTTATATAATTCAGATTTTCACATAATAACAAAGCATGACTAACACTTGAACTCAGGGTTTGTACTGCAAGACGAACATTCATTTTGTTTTCATAAAAACGTATATGTTTTTGTTTTATCTTGTTTGCAGCATGTAATCCTTTTGACTCTTGTATTGCTTGTAACATTTCTATATCATTCCATTTTATTGGTTTTCCATTACTATTTATCAAAACTTTCTTATCACCTAGAGTGTTCCTGACCAATTTCACCATATGGGCAGCATCCCAAAATATGTAAATAAATTCATTTAGTTTCTCAGGAAATGCTGGGTTTTGTATCCAAGGTTTAAATTGAGTAGAAAAATAATCAAAATTTTCCCCTAACATTTTACACATAGTCATATTACTTTGGGCTCCGTCAAATGTTATTGATCTACCTACATAAAGCGCCAGTTTCTGAAAACAATTCTAAACACCTAGTAAGTAAGTTGGCCCTTTCACTACCGGAAAAACTGTGTATTAAAAAGTACCCTAGAGGAACTTTCCAATGACCATTCAAACATACAGTAAGAAAATCCAATACATTTGTAGCCTCCTGTGTATTATCTTGATCATAGTCGTTTTGAGTACCCAAGTCAACACCACCATAAAATTTGTTATTCATAAATATTATCTGTTTTCTTATAGCCATCTCATCAATAACTATATTGCACACAATAGGTTGTGTTGATGTATTCTGTTTTACTCGTAAAGAAATTGTGTTAAATGTTTCTTTGGTGAAACCAGGTTCTCCTTGAACAACAGAATACCATTTTTTAAGAGTTGAAGGATGAGAAAGTAAATTTTTAAATATTTTTCTAACGTAGCTGTATGCTTTAGAGCAGTGGTCTCAAACTCAAATTACCTACGGGCCATATATATTTACTTCACAGGTTCGCGGGCCAAACACTTTTTTTTACTCAGTTTAATAATAAATCTAAAATAAACAAAATAAATTAAGGAAAGATGTAATTATTTTATTGATTATAATTCTAACAAAGATGTACACTGTACAGTTTCTTGATTTTTTGTTTAGTAGTAATAATAGTTTTTTTTTTTATTTTCGAGCTGCACTTGATACTTGACATCTCTTATTTTGTACCAAACTGTCTATATTTGCACAAGAATTTCTGGATGCCAAATGTAGAACAGATTGCAATTTTAAATTGGAAATTTGATTTATTCAACTTCATGAGGGAAAATAATTGTTCACATACATACGTGCTACCGAACATGGATAATATGTATCAAAAATGTTTTTGCAGTTTTGGATAATTGTTTTCAAGGTATTTAAACAATTCAGGAATTCCAACAGTTTCAGATTTTGTTTTTAAATTAGTATTACATTGCAAATCTATTAATTCTAGTTGGAGATCTTCCCTTACATTCTCAACATTTATGGAAAATGGCTCACTAAAAAGTAAAAAATCGTCTTTATACTTTTGGAAATCTTCAAATCTACACTGAAATTCGTCTTTTAGTAATAAAATATGTGAAATAAATTTTTTCCATCATTATTTTCTGTAGATACCTGTTTTAATTTAGGAAAGTGTACCAAATTATTTGATACAAGTTGAGTTTCCCATAATTTAAGTTTCATAGTAAATGATGGAATCGAATCGCACATATTTGTGATAACTTTATTTTTTCCTTGTAATTGTACGTTAAGAACATTTAGGTGTGTAGTAATATCAACAAGGAAAGCTAAATCTTTAATCCAATCAATATTATTCAGTTCCGAAACAATTTTATTTTTAGATATCATAAAACAATTAATTTCTTTTAATAAATTGAAAAATCTTTGTAGCACTGCTCCACGACTAAGCCATCTCACTTCACTATGATAAATCAAACAACCATACTGAGCATCCATTTCCTCAAGTAGTGCACTAAATTGTCTATTATTCAATGCATGAGATCTAATCCAATTAACAGTTTTAATGACTATATTCATAACGTGTTCCATTTTCAATTTTTTCGAACATAAGGATTCTTGGTGAATAATAAAATAAGTCAAGGCTTTTGATTTTAGTCTAGAAACCAATCCCGCTTTTACACCTAACATTGCGGGAGCACCATCAGTAGTTATACTTGAAAATGTTTTCCAATCTACTTCTAATTCATTAAGACATTTCTCCACACAATTATATAAATCACTTTCTGTTGTAGTGTCAGTCATAGGAATTAAATCTAAGAGCTCTTCTGTTACATCAAAATTATCAAAAACTCCACGGATAAAAATAGCTAACTGTGCTGTATTTGTAATATCGGTACTTTCATCAATAGCAAGAGAAAAATTAAAAAAATTCTTACTTTTTTCATGTAATTGTTGTTTAACATTACTTGCCATTTCTTCAATTCTTTGAGCAATAGTATTTCCATTTAAACTTATATTTAAAAATGCTTGTTTTTTTTCGGGACATATAACTTCCACCGCACTAACAATACACTCTTTAATGAACTCGCCATCACTAAACGGTTTTGAAGCACGAGCAATTTTTTCTGCTATGATATAACTACATTTAACTGATTCGATATTTTCTTTTCTTATATTATCAAACAATTTTGTTTGATGTAAAAGACTTTTTTTTAATTCTTCAAATTTTTCTTCACGTAACTTTCAAACAAATTTATCGTAAATCTTACCATGATTAGTGTCGTAATGTCTTTTAATGTTATACTCTTTGATGACTGATACACTTTGTTTACATATTAAACATATTGGAACAGAATTACAACTGGTAAAATATGCATAGCCCCATTTTTCTTGAAAAATACATCCTTCTTGACCGATTTTACGTTTAACACTTGACATTTTATTGAACGAGTAGCGCACACAAACTACATTCACGAACTGAGTATAATAAGAAGCCGTACCTACACGTAATACACGTTAAATAATAACACTTATCTTTATAGATTATTTTTATCGCATTGTGCTTATCATGATCGAATTAAATTATTTTGGGAAATTTCTATTACGAATGTATATATTAAATATAAATTGTTTATAAAACAAAAAAATCAACCAATTTTTGAAGAAATAAATATTTATCGCGGGCCACATCAAAAGGAGTTGCGGGCCGCATGTGGCCCGCGGGCCGCGTGTTTGAGACCACTGCTTTAGAGGAATAAAATTGTAAGGTCAATGCAAAGCTTCGAATGGAAGGAGAGTATTTAGCATTTTTGGATTTAAATTCCCTATCCAATGTTTCTTTTATAGATTCTGAAGTATTATTCTATAAAAAATAATATCAAAAATATTAAATTATAATTAGTTACATGTGCTGACAACCATTTATTAATTTTTTAGTAATTAATGTATTATAAATAATATTATAATATAATGTGTATAAAAAAAAAAATGTAAAACAATGTTTATAGCATAAGTTAGTGGTGGCTGATATTCAGATAAGGTGGTGAATAAAAAATTAATAAGATAACTATGTAAGATGGTACAAAATTAATAATTTCGTTGTAGGTACATATCAAAATAATATACATCAATTATGAAAAATAACTAATAGATTATTATCAGTCTTGTAAAGTATTGTATTGTATTGTATTGTATATATTGTATACGGGTTTCCCCAATTCAAATAAGATTAACACAAGTAATTCACAAGTAAAAACAGAAAGTACAGATAACACTGTATAATAAAAATATAAATGAATATAAAATAATATTGAATGAATAATTACAAGGCATTTATACCACTAAAATTAAATAAAATAATTCAAAATAAGTATGATGGGTTCTCGTTGGCTAGTTTCATCATTCTATACAAAGGATTATTTTTTAGATATAGAGTTGAACAAATAGGGACAAAAATGGAATGGAAATGGTGAAGATTCTGGGGAGGGAATGTAACATTTTAACAACATTTAACAACATATTTATTTACCTACCAATATATAATCATGAGAATGATCAGTTATATAGTTATTTTTTTTTAAATGTTTGACTAAGGTTTCAAAGTTTGATAACTTGGTTTGAAGTCTTCTAACTTTTTGTTGTAACATTTTGATTTTTTTTTTCTGTTTCATAATTTTGATTTTGATAGTTTAAAATGATGCTTTGCACGTCGTGGAGTATCAAGATCTGGTGTTTTAATATCACCAACAAAATATTTTCTTGAATTTTTTTTTTTTTTTTTTTTTGGTGTTTCTAAAGTAATTAAATAGTAAAAGAAATACTTACTTAATATATATTAACTTAATTTATAATAAATCATTCATAAATATAACATACCAATTATAGAACTTTGTGTTGTATTAAATGATTTATCTACATTAGGACTTGACAATTAATTCAAAGGTTCTTTTGATTCATCAATAGTTATATGATTTGAAACATTCGGCAATAACTCTTCAGGTTCTAATTCAGATACACCACAAACATCTGTTGTTCTACTTGTATGTCTGCAATTAAAAATCAATACCTAATTGATCAAAATATTTATCATCAAAATTAATTTAATAAATTCTTACTTACAAAACTTCTGATATGTTATATGTTAATTGCTTTCTACATTTTAAATGTAGCGTAGGTATTGATTTAGGTTTCAAATATAGTTTAATGTTGCCGTTAAAACAGTCTTCCTCAAAATTCCTTGAACACAATTTTCTATTTGGTCCATAGTCGCTATCTAAAAATCCACAGGCTTTAAGCCAACTACTTCTTAAAGTGGGATTCGTTGGAAATCTGTTCAATAAAAATAGATAATTTACTAATATAGTGTACATTTATCAACATCACTAGTTTCATTAGTTTATTATAATAAAATAAATATGCATTAAAAATTACTGAAATACAATAATATACACAGCAAGACAAAGATAGAAAAATACATTTTCATTATTGTCAAGCCTAAGGGATGTACAATGTACATGTATAATATAAAATAAAAACAAACATTTTGAAAAACAATAATGAATTTAAGTATTTAACTTACTTATGCAATGAAATACCTGGATGTGATTTTGATGACTTCAAGCAAAGTAAACATGCATTCGGCATGTTGTTAAAGGCAGTAAGGCACAAATATAATATGTAATAATATATAATATGTATTATATATATATATCTGTAATTGAACTATTGAAGGTAATAAAAACAGGTAACAGGAAGAAAAATTTAAATCTTAAATTTAATAATACAGTAGTATCATAATAATACAGTAGTAGGATGATGTAATTTAATAATATACTGTACAGTGGCAGGTTTCATTGTAATTACCTAATTAAACTTTAAATGAAGTATAAGTTATTACAATTTGTTTATTAAATGCTGTTGCTAAATAATCAAAAGTACCTATGTTTACAGTGAAGATATGTTAAATAAAGTTTTTTGTTAGGTTCATGAAAAAATTCATTTATTACGAGTTGATCAAAGTAACGCAGTAAGTATTATTACAGGAATAGTTTAACCTTGTTCTTCATATATTTTTAAAATTGAATAAAATAAAGTTTACACATTTTTGTTAATGTATTTTTTTGTTACAGGCTATAAAATAAAAGCTCAATATTTTTTTTCTTTGTTTTTGAAGAACTTCTTATATTGAGCTTGGTATCATCGTATGACTCCCACCTACCATGACTTCTCAATGCACATCTACTATAGTGTCCTGTAGATGCTCGTAAATCACATCTTTCACCACTGTGAAAATTTATAGCTCCTCTAAGCTTATAAATATTTGTATTCCAAACAATACTTTTAGTTAGGTCTCCTAATGACCAGCTAAAGGCTTTAGCAAAATTTTGCTTAACTAATTCAAGTGGCATTATGTCTACGTTAACACTTGTAGATGCTTCTAGACCTGTGAACAGAGTGATAATCATAATTTAAAAATATTATTAATTAATTTTTGTTACATAAATACATAATTAAATGATATTTAAATTCATACATTAAAACGTTTTATGGTCAAAAATTAGTTAAAACAAAAAAATTGTGCTATATATATTATGGTACACGGTTTTAAAGAATAACGTTAAATTTTGCTTTTATTATATTGACTTTAATTATCCAAAACATATTTCTTGTACGTCTATACAATAAGTTTTGAGGAAATTTGAGTATAAATAATTATTTACAAACCAACTTAAATTATATACCAACTCTATAATTATACATTTTTTTGTATACATTGTTTTTATATAAAGACCTTTCAAAGAGAAAAATAAGTGGTAAAACTTTTTTCTACTACATTGGCAATACTGATGACAACAAAATAACAAAAAATACTGAAGTAGTAATCAAGTCAGGAAATTATGTAAATGCATAGGACTATTATAAAAGAAGAACTTCTTAGTAATTAAAAAAATAAATTAATTGGAAATGCCTTTAACTTATATTGAAATATATCGAGTACCTCTCAATATCATAACAATTATTTATAAAGCTTAAATGTTACAAAAACTTACCACTAGGAAGGGAACTAATTTCGATAAACTGATGTGTAGTAATTTCTGTTGTCACAGTCCTTTCATTTCTACAGGTTTCTTTGTATGTTTTCAAATATTCCTCAATTTCTCTCTGAATTTGAAATTCATTATCATACACATTTATTGACAACTTTGATGATGTCGTTTCCAATAGAGGAATTGAACAAAAGTTGTTTTCACAATTACTTTTTTGAACCAGCGAAAGCGATTCATTCATAATTTTGTCTACAATATACGCAGCAGTACAAATAACATCTATGGTTTTAAGACCAACTGCAATAGATTTTATTCTACTTTCAAAATGTTGTAATATAAGTCGTAAGTCTATTTTGATAAATTTCTTTTATTTTCTTTTGATTTATCATTTGTAAAGCTATATTAGAAGTTATGTTCAATGTGACATTCCAACCAAACACTTTCTAAATATTAAACTATCGGCAGCTGTTGTAGCTAATATTGACAAAATTGAATCTACTGAGTATGTATTAGTAATCACAAATTTTCCTAAGTCAGAAAATGAAATTGGTCTTGTATGTAGACCATTACCATTTTTTAATAGAACTACAGGAATTATATTGCCAATTTTGTTAAGATATATTAGCTCAAAACCCGGTTGTTGAACTAGGTAAGATCTAGAAGATCGATTTGTTTGGGAACTTTGAAGCTTTCCTTTTCTACACCAGCTTTCTGTTGCATTGCTTTCTGCCAAAATATTTTTTTTTTTTTTGTTGCACTCAAGACAAAGTCTGAATTCTCCAAATCCTTCTTCTGTACCAGGAATTCCAACTGAGCAGCCAAAAAGATGAACCGGTTTCCCACATTCTAAACACTTATGCACGCCAGTGGGTAAATCACTATTTTGACACATTCAACATGATGAAATTGAAGTTTTATTTAATGTTTGAGAATAAATAGGTGGTTCATTTTTTGAAATAATTTTATAATTTGCTTTGAGTGATGTTCCATCCATATCATCAATAAGCAAAAGTTCTTTGTGGTCAGTAATTGGAATGTCGTCTCCATCATTAAAGTTGTTGCAAATATCATTCTTGTTTTTTTCTTTATAACTATCATTGTCCTCACTCATATTATCGCCATTGTTACCTTCAACGTTCAATTCATTATCAAAGCCATTAACACAATCATGATTAAAATCATTTTCATAAGCATCAATACCTTTACAGTTTGTCATACATATCACTATTGCTCTCTCCTTGAATTAAAAGATGGTCACCACTATAATATAAGGTAAGTTGTTCTACAAATTTATCTACTCTTACTGGAAGGTGATCATTTTTGAAGACGCGATGTTTAATGTGGTTGAAATTACTTTCTATTCTACTACTTGAGGCGATTTGTTCTCCGGACCCAAAATTTTGTCTCATAATACCTGACCAACAGGGAAATAATTTGAAAATTCTTACAATTATAGACTCAAGTTCTGGCGTATACTGTGCATTATCACACATTCCTACTATAGACTCAACTTTAGCTCTCGATCTATTCGCAACATGTTATGACCATTCTTGAAACGTATTAGCATAGCATGAAGCATAGTCTTCATCAATACTTATGTCATCTATTAAACTATTTAATTTTGAGTTTTCGTCAATATCAACTATTTCTAAAACACTAGTTGAAATCATAGATTGTAAATATCATTTAGCTGTATAGCAAGGGGTAAAGGTATCTGAATTGTTCATGTTTCCGTCGAATTTGCTTAAAATTATAATGAATAGCGACTCTAGAATAGGTTCAGCTTCTTCAATTGATGTGCATACTACAAGTAATCCCATGGCCCGAGTAATAATTTGTTTTGTACTGGGGTATTTTGAGTTTTTAACTGGACTCCATTGTGTTACAAGTTTTATAAAATGATTTACGTCGTTCCTCAAAAAACATGTAGGTATTTCCAATACTTCTTTTTGAACAATTAATTTGAAACAGACGGTTAAGTACGACTCGAGTAAATTAAATTGAGTGAAAGCTTGTGTTAAACCAGACATCAACGCCAGTGATTGATCACATAACTATTTTAGGAGGTTTGACATTGCATCTTAACCATCTTTTCAACCACACGCTTATAGATATATTATCATGCTGCTCTGATAACATTGAAAGAACAGTGAATGACCTGTTATTTAAATTCATTTCGCCTTCATATAAAAAAATATTACCACTGACACTACTGTTTTATCTCTTAAGCTTTTTACAACATCCGCCAGTTGCGTCAAATGATATTGTTTGTCACATTACTTTCGTTGTAAAATTGTTTGTAAACTTGCAACTGCAAATTGCTCCAAAAATGTACAAAGAATTTTTTCTATTCCTATATCGTGGATAGATGTAGTATTGTTCTCCATTATTTGTAACAGTAATATAGGATCTACATGAAGTCTAGTAGCAGCAACTGCTCTATGCTTTAAAGATCTTAGTGCGCTAATAGTGGGTATTTGAGCTGGAATCGAATCACCTTAAAGAAACCAAAACTAAAACTTAAGGAATACGTATTGAAGTCGAAGAATAATCTTCTAAAAATTATAGTTCCAACAAAGTTTTTAATACGGGCAGTTTATACGATAAGATAGAAATTGTGGTTTTTGGAAATCATGTAGTTTATCTGTAAAGTTCGGGGCTGGCTGACAAAATGGCGGTGCCTTGTGAAATAATTTATAAAAGGTTTCACTTAAGAGAAACATGGTGAAGCCTAATCACATAACATTATTACCTATCTTCAGTTTAGCTTGTCCAATGTCCATACAAACTATACATATTATACACCTTTAAGAACAGTCCAGTGTAACTTCAAACAATTGTTACCCAAAAATATTCAAATACCTTCTCTCATCAATAAATTTGCTTGATTTCGAGTATAAATCGATGGATCCATTCTTTGGGTTAGCATTGAGTTTAAAGCACATTCTTTTTCCGAGCCCATTAGTCTCCTCTTTTTAAAATGTTTTCCATGATAATCACCAGAGTAGATGCATTTCATAACAACACTAAATTAATAATAAAAGTTGTGAAATATATTAAATTATATTTTAGCCAAAGCAAGTAAGTATATACAAACCGAGTATCTACTGCTGGTACTGAATCAATGGTACCGTGAAATGAAGAGCTACATTCTGAGCATTTCCCTTGTATAGCGAGAAAAACGATACCAGAAAAGCTGAAGAATGGTCTTTTTTTAAATGTGACGCAACATGGCAATCTTGTGTGCAAAAAAAAGTGTTGTTGGATAACATTGCTCCATTCATATGGAGTAAGTACATTATACATTTTGTAACCTCTTTTTTGATAATGAACTGTTTCCCGAGGTTGAATTAATTTCCATTCGTCAACGGAAAACATTATATCAAAAAACATTTTTTGAATGTTACTAGCTTTTAAATTATTTTCATCACCAGAAGATGTATCATAATAATATGTCCTCGTGTCTATACCATGTTCTAAAAATTACAATAAGAATAAAGTTTATAATTTGAAGCTAAGTAAAATTGTTGAATAAACTATTTATAGATTATGGTTCATTTAACGTAGAACCCTTTTTATTTCAAAAAGAATTGACGTTATTGAAAATATTTTTATTACATGGTTTTAAGTCGTTATAAACCAACATTTACAAAACAAAAAAATTATTTTTTGAAGTATTTTCAACCCTATTATTTTCTTAGTTTTTTGCTTTTTTAAATTATGCCATACAGTTTTAATTTAAAATTCCAAAGCAGAATATTTTTACTACTCCACTCATCTATAATTTAAATACTTTTAGCTCATAAACTACCAGTCGGAAACTTGATTTTTATGTATCGAAATACTTAGAAAAATATTCTGTTTTGGAATTTGAAATTAAAACTGTATGTTGTTATTCAATAAGTAAAAACTTAAAATTGTTTAAAAACTTCACTACTTTTTGAATTAATGATTATATTAACGTTAAATGGATCACCCTATAGCATTTTTGTATACTTTTTGCTGTCTGGGTTGACATCTGTTTTATTAGCAGGCAAAATGCCTAGAATATTTAGAATATTTCCACCATTACGAGTAACTCGAATGCTTATTGATCCGGGTGTAACAACATCTTGAATCCCTTCACTTACATTGAACGCTATTCTTTGCGACACTTCTGCATTAACACCAGCTATACCTAATTAAAACATAATTTTAAAAAAGCTGGTAAGTGAGATGATGGTTGTGGAAGTACGTCCTTCGTCCCTTCGGTCCTCGGAGAACTTTGGTACTTTACATTTGAATGCAATGAAAAATCAATGCATTCGAAAAAACGATTCTGAGCAAAGCTTCAGTGTAATATACAAATTTATAATTTTTACCGTATTCACACGTTTTTTTCCAGTTTTTCCCCTTTACTGGAAAAACTATTGAGAAATTCGAAAAATATCTAAAGTACCACCCCAGTCCAATTTCGAATCAAAAAAGTTGCTGAACGAAACTTTTGGTCCAGGATTTCTATACGAAAAAGTGTTTACAGACAAGAAAAAAAAATTAAATGTAAATCATTGTAAAACCAATACATTCCTCGCTTCACTCAGAATCTAAAACAACGAGTAGGAACCAAACAATTTTCATAATTAAATCTATGTAAATACTCATTATGTTTCAAATAACTCCTATTAAAAATGATGACATAAAGGTGTAACTGACGTAGCATTAAAAAAAATCGATCTAAAAATCCTTTGATTTAGACGAAGATATCAGATTTGATATGAAAGTATACTTCAAACATTTTTTTACATTTTAACTAAAGTCATTACTTATAAATTGAGATGAAAAATGCAGGTCATGCGTTGATTCTAATAATTACCTGCATTTTAATGCTTTATTAGCCAATCATAATAGGTACCAGGTGATTTATTTAATTTTTTAAAAGGTCACAGAGATCATGTTGCATAAAAAACGTGATAAACTCTATTGCTACAACTATAAAGGAATATCTCTATTCAACTCTGGAAATGACGGATGGGGAAGATAGAGTCCAGGATCGTGAGGATTCGACAACGGGGATAGTGGCGACCAAAATTCTTACAGAATTGTTTAGTCATGAAGAAAAAGACTTATTTGAAACATGGTTAGGTTAATATTTTATTGAAATATACAAAAATATTAATATTGCAAATAATATAATAGTAGTTATACTTACTTTTACCATTAAAAATTTCGTTTTTATTTTTCAAAACTTCCTTATCAATTATAGATGGGTCCACTTTTGGTTTTCTACCTGCCTACATATATACAACTTAATATTAATTATTTAATATCACCAACCATATGTTATAACAAATAAAATTCAAGATAGTCAAAGTATAGATATATTTACTTTGGTAATCATAAATCATAATACTACAGTACATTACAATGATAAACAAGCGCTGAAAAACGCTTAAACGCTTAAACGCTTAAAAACACTCAAACAAGAATTTATAAATTATAAAATTAAGCTAAAAACATAAATTTTAAAAAAAAGATAAGATAATGGTGGTGGAAGTTTGTCCTTCGTCGCTTCGCTCCTCGGACAAGATAATGGTGATAAGTGCATCAGGATACAGGAGATAAGTGGAATACACGAGATGAATTGATAGATTAGGCATTTAAGGATAGATTTTGGGATTATTTTATATTATAAAAAAAACGATTCTGAACGAAGATCAGTTGAATAATTTTAGCCGTCTTCGAATAGCTAAAAAAAAGTCAAAACTATTCAAAAATAGTACCACGTATAGATGGTGGCAATATAAACATTTGGTGAAAGTTTCAAGTCTCTACGGCTTGTACTTTTTGAAAAATAACTAAAGTCTATTACATGTTTAAAGTAAATCGTTATTTAACGCGTGAATTTTTGATTTAGTAAAAATTACAGCATCAGACGCTCGTTTAAAATTTTCGATTGAACCTATCGCGATATTTTTTATATTTTTTGCAAGCAAAACTTATGAACAACCTTCTATTAAATTTTCATTTCTTAACTTGGAATTTATTAGTTATTCCTATAGGAATACTCTATAATAATATTATACCTATACTATATAGTATATACTCGTACTTATTTGAGCAAGTAGCAACAATATAACAATGAAATGTACAATTGTACAAAGAATGTACAATAATAATATATCAATCAAAGCTTAATTTTCAGCTTTACGTCATGAAATGATTATAAAAATCATTACTATATCACCAACAAATTTATTTCTTAGTAAAATAATAATAATATTAATATATATAGGTGCCTATATATTATAATAATACGAGAAATGAGGTAGGCGGCGGCCGCATTTCTCATATTCATATTCGCCTAATCGTTGTATAGCATTCAACGTAATATACTAATTGTTAAACCTAATCTACGTATTAAGTATAATTTTTAATCGTATTTAGACACATCAAATACTATAATATGATACATTATTCAAAAAAGTTAATTTGAATAACAATAATAATATTATGATTAATAATACCATTATAGTGACGGTGAAATTTAATATTATTATAATGACTGAAATAGTGAAATACACAAAATAAAAACTCAGAAATCAGGGTATCTGATCACGATGAAATTCAAACGACAACAGACAAATAATTATTTTTAATTTGCATTGAAGTCCAGACCAGAATAACTATTTATAAAAATTGAGATGGTATTTACAACGACAACCGTCAAAATTAGGAAAAACCAACAAAATATATGCGGCGCGTGTATACGAGGTCTGTTCAAAAAGTACCGGCTAATTACGGCTAATCTAGGCACGATAACGTTTTAAATCATAAATAGATATATTCCCCACGTTATAGTGATTATTTTAAACAAAACCCGATGTTGCTATCTTATCTCAGTTTAAATTAACACATGGTTAAATCGTGTCACTTTGTTTTGCTTGGCGTTTTCGATATGTCCGAAGTTAACGAACAACGTATGTGCATCAAGTTTGGTTTGAAACTCGGTAAAAATGCCACGGAAACGTATGAAATGATTAAAACAGCTTTTTGGGATAATTCATTAAAGGTCCTTTCACACATATCCGATCCGGGTCCGTTCCAAAACCGATCCGACAGGCCATCCGTGTTTTCAGGAATATGTACTTCTTGTTTTTCAATATATGTATTCACATACGTCCGATCCGAGTCCGTTCCAAGCCTTCCGAGCTCTCTCCGATCAAAAAAACATTGTTTTATTACCGATTTCTGTCCGATATCGGACAAGGTCGGACACTGAATGGTGCCGGAACGGACACGTATGAACAGGCGTCCGATTTTATTTTGACGTATTTTATATTATATCATACACTATTTAGGGTGAACAGACCAGTTATTGAACACCCTCCAGTAATTGAACAACGTCAACAAATGCTTTAAAATTAAGAAAACTAGATATCTTATTTAATAAATAATTTTTGTTTTCAATATTAGACATAGTGGTCATACTGTATAACCAAGATTTAATAGTTAAGATGTGATAACAAAAAAATGATAAATATACAAAATCACTTTAATCAAAATTTCTTGAGTTTGAACCGAATTTGTTTAAGTAAGTACTCTAAATTACTTTCTGTGGGAACTGAATAACTAATAGAATATTCATTGTATATTGCTATTATTTGTTTGCATATGTTAAATAGGTACCTAATTTTGTATCATTTTCTTGCTTAAAAATTAAAAAAAAGTCCTTTTCTTGACTAGTTATGTATGTGTTCAATTACTAGTTACTAAAATTTAACAAAACCTAGTAATTGAACACATGTTCAATTATTGGTATTGCTTAAATATAATTTAATCCAGTGATTGAACAGGTATATTAATATTAAAAAAAAAATATAGTACCTACACATTTTTTATTGCATTAGTTACCTAGATACCTACCTAATAATAATATATATAATATATATTAATATATTCTACAAAATATGTTTTCAATATTTAAGTGTGGACTTACAAAAATATTATACAGCATTAAATAGAGTATATTAAAATAATACCAAAGATAGTCAAATTTATAATTATGGTTTCTTTCAGAATGGCTAATAAATTTAAATACTCTGAAGAACAAATGCGATTGGCTTTGGAAGATGTAACTTCTAAATCATTATCATTAAATAAAGCTGCAGTTAAATATAATATACCAAAATCAACTTTATCTATGAAATTATCAGGGAAGACTCCTTTAATTAGAAAAATGGGCCCTTGTTCGTTTTTGAGTAATGAAGAAGAAAACCGAATAAAAGCTTGGATTTTAAATAATGCTACACTTGGTTTTCCTTTAAAAGAAGAAGACGTTAAAGACTCTGTTCAAAAAGTGATCAAAGATTTTCCCAGGACTACACCGTTCAAAGATTCCAGACCTGGAGAAAAGTGGATGAAATTATTTTTAAAAAGAAACTCAGAAATTACCAAAAGAAACACTGAAGTAATTTCAAAAGCTCGGGCAGCAGTAACGGAAGAAAAAATTCGTGATTGGTTTCAAGAGGTAGATAATTTTCTGATAAACGAAGGTTGTCGGGATGTCTTAGATGATCCAAGTAGGATATTCAATTGTGACGAAACCGGTTTGCAAACTTGTCCTAAATCTGGCAGAGTATTAGGTCCAAGGCATATTAAGGACTTTTATGAAATCGCACAAGGACACGAAAAGGGATGCATAACCGTATTATGTATTTATTCTGCAGATGGTACTGTTCCACCACCAATGGTAGTTTACCCATACAAGAGAATCCCCACTTCATTAATGACAACATTTCCTAATAATTGGATGATTGGAAGGTCAGATTCTGGATGGATGGTCAGTAGTACTTTTTTTGAATTTATTTCAAATGGTTTCTTTACATGGTTAGTTAACAATAAAGTAAAATTTCCTGTGATACTATTTGTTGATGGCCACAAAAGCCATTTAAGTCTGGAATTGGCAGATTTTTGTGCTCAAAATCAGATTATTATATATTGTCTTCCTCCAAATAGTACTCATATAATGCAACCATGTGATGTAGCCATTTTTAAGCCTCTAAAAGCAAGCTGGAAAAATGTTGTTGCAAAAAATAAAAGGTCTGGTAATTCAATAACTAAGAATAATTTTGTAAACCATTTTCAAGAAGCGTTTGACTCTGTACAAACAAGTTCAATCGTGAATGGTTTTAGAAAGTGTGGATTATATCCTTTTAACCCCAATGCCGTTGATTTTTCCAAATGTATTTCATATCGAAGAAATATACTGTTTCCAACTACAAATAATGATTCGAGATTACAAATTCCTGTTAAAACTTCATCAGAAGAATATAAAGCTGCATTAAAAGTGTTTGAAAATTATATTGGGAGAGCAAATACTGAAATATTTGAAAAAAAATTGCAAGACCCTCTTCTTGAAGCTGAAAAATCGCCATCCTTATTTGATTTTTGGGTTAAAACTAAAAAAAGTACTGAAAATCTTAATATTGAAGATATGCCAGTTGAAATTGCATATGATAATAGTGATAATCAGTTGTACAAATGTGATTTTGATTTATTGGAGCATCATAACATGATCTATGGTAACTATTTTTTAATATTTTAAAGATTACATTCTTATTAATTAACCAATTAATTAATGTATACATTTTTGTTTTAGAATTTGAACAACCTAGTGCTGGGAGTGCATATACTGAAAATAATAATATTAATAATGTAACAACTGAAGGTGTGGAAATTAATTTAGATGATGTTTTTAAAGTAAATGAGACTGATAATATCATATTTGAAACTGTAAATGAGATGAAAGATGTGTATGCAACTGTGAATAAGACTGATATGTTTGAAACTGTGAATGAGACTGATATGTTTGAAACTGTGAATGAGACTGATATGTTTGAAACTGATGAGACTGAAAATAATATGAATGAAACTGTATTATGTGATATTGAAATAGAACCTAAAAATATAATAGATTGTAGTGTTAATAAGACTGATAATGTAATAAGTGAGGGAGTTATAGAAGTTAATATAGTTGATAAGTGTCCAAATGAAACCATTCAAAAAGCAGTAAGTGTAAATAAATGTAATTTAAGTCCTGCAACAATTGAAGAATCATGGAGCAAACATTTGTTTTGTCCAAAGCCTGACACAAAAAAGAAACAAAATAGAAGTCATGTAAAATTACCATTTGCTGTTACAGCAATTAAGTGGAGGGAATATCATGCCAGTAAAGAACAAGAAAAACTTAAAAAAGAAGAAGAATTGACACAAAAACGAAAACGTAGAGAGGAAATAAAAAAAGAAAAAGGTCTTAAAGTTGTCAAAAAAATCACAAAAAAACAGAAACCAAAAAAATCAAAAAGTGCAAAAAAAATTAAACCAGGATTGAATGTAATTATGGGGTCTGAAGATGATGGCTCATGTTTGTACTGTAAGGAACCTTACACTTTGTCAAAAAGTGGTGAGCCATGGATTAGATGTTGTGGATGTGCTGAATGGGCCCATGAACTCTGTGCTGGTTCTGAAAATACAGTTGCTTATATTTGTGAATACTGTCGTTAAGTTTTTTTTTTTTACTTACAATTGTTAATTTTTAAATGCTTAATATACAACTGTTATATATAGTTGTAACATTGTTACATTCCTACCTACACAGATATTTATTTTAATAGTTACCTAGTTGGTTTTCACTAATACATTTATTTTAGTCATTGGTAAGTTATGTTTGTTTAAAATTGTTTTACTTTACTTACAATTGTTAATTTTTAAATACTTAATATACAACTGTTATATATAGTTGTAACATTGTTACTTTTCTACCTACACAGATATTTATTTTATTTTAATAGTTACAAAGTTGGTTGTCACTAATACATTTACTTAAATCATAAGTTATGTCTGTTTTAAAATTGTTATTATAATCCTGTTACTATGTTTGTAATTAGGTATAAATGTTTTTAAATTATGTTATTTTGTAATAAAGGAACTACATTTTATTCATGAATTATATTATTAATTATATATATGAATTATATATAAGTATTTATTAAATACAAATTATTTAATAAAATATTAGTAGGTGTTCCACAGAGTAATAATATGGTGTTCATACACTGGGTTTGAAGTGTTCATAGACTAGTATAGTGTGTTCAATCACAAGGATTTCACTTATTTATTCAATTAAACTAATATGCTTAATAGTAAATTTATCTAATATAGTTTTATCAATGTTAGCTTAATAATAAACAGTTGTACCAATCTTAAAATCTAAAATGTGTAAATGTGATGCTAAAAACCTAATTATGAATGCATTTTTATTGCAAACAAATCCTTAACTGTTCAATAACTGGTCTGTTCACCCTACTATTTTTATCTTTATAATTTTTCACGCATACCTACCATATACCATGTTCATCATTAGTTTGTTATTTATTATCATCAGTTTACAATACGCAATTGACAAATACACACATAATTTTCATTTTTCTTATATTATATTATTTTCATTCCAATTATGGACAGCGAAAAGTTAAGGCGCCCGGTGCCGATGCCATATTGTCCTCAAAAATACACACTGCGAGAATAACGATACCGCCTTGTAGAATCATCCAAATTTCATAATTTTTATTTTAATTGTTAGAGAAAAATATTCTATAGCCCGCATCGATCTCTGTTTTTCAATATTTTATCCTCAAACTTTATAATATGTCTAAAAAAATACAAGATAAAAAACATTTTTTTTAATTTGTTTTATACTATTAATTGAAATAAAATACAAAATCGGAGATCGATGCGGGCTGTGTAATATTGTTGTTTATCGATTAAAAAAAAAATTGTCTAAAAATATTCAGTTTTCATTAAGTTATCCATATCCCCGTAAAGTCATTTTCGTCCGTTAAAACGGACGACTAAATATTTCGTAATAATGAGATTGTTGACTTGTACCAGCGATTGCGTACGCGCACCGCGGTCTCTGCGAGTGCGGCCGCGAACCTCGGCTCTACTCATCACCCCACCCATATCCTTATCGCGTATAAAAATAACTATTTATATTATATTTGAATACTATTGGGAATTAAATAATATTATTATTTATTATTGTCGCGCGGCGCACCACTGCATCAGTCGGTTACTCGTGTTTAGTTTTTGCTGGGAGTACCGATACTAATACGCGTAATGCGTATTTAAACGTAGGTATGTACATAATATGTTTGTAATTTAAAATTTGAATCGTTTAATTTATTATTATTTCTTATATTTACTTATTATTAAAAACTACATAAATACATCTTTTTTATAATATGATCAGAAAAAACGTTTGATACCGGAAAAAATAAAAAAAATAATTATCTAATAAGTAAAAAAAAAATTATAATTTATACTATAATACGTAAACTGTTTTTATCGTAGAATCTCAGGATTCACGATTTCTTTCAACAAATGCTTATTGTAAAAATCTACAAGTTGAGTTTCCATTTTATTTTTCCAAAACTCGGTATCACGATCAATTTTTTTCAACAAAAATATCTGTAAAAAGTGTATTATTTTTATTAAATCTGAATGTTATGATTTTTAAATAAATATATTTTGTTATTAACTATAATATAATTATTTGTATATGAATTTATTTATTATAACATATTATGTTTTTTAATCATTTGCAAATACTAAATACAAATAAGTAATAACAAAATAGTTACCTTTCGGAGTCCACACTATAAAATAACACGCATTTTTATTGGCTACCCTTAGTTGACCCTGGACTTGATAGTAATAATTATCGTTTATTTTCAATTTCATTTTTCCATCTAGATCATCAATTGTGAGAAACTTTATTTTATTAGCCAATATTCCTTCTTTGGGTATCATGTCTTAAATACTATGAGGACATTTAATTTCCACTATATCATTATCTCCCACTAATCCATCAGGAGAACAAGCCAAAAAATTATATTCTGCATCTACAAATAGGCCTGCTGGTAGAACTTTTAAATTACATTTTTTTTCAAAATCATGTTTTGCCATTGGTTCATATTGAATTCCATAACTAAAAAATAAATAGCTATTACCTACTAATCATTTTAACAATAATTAATTAATTTTATTTGATTATATTTTTACGTCATTGCTGCTGTTGTTGGTGTAAATACTTTACTGTATAAAATATATTTTACTGTATTTATCCTTGGTGTTTGGTTTCTTAGTTTACACACTCGACCGAAATTTGAGGCAGTGAGGCGGTATTTTCGTTCCCTGTGCCAATCATCGCTTTTAGTTTGATAGTAAAAATCAATGCACTAATTCTTTATTAACAAAAAAACATAGTGCAGATGTATTAGAAAGACGGCTTGTGTTACGAAGAATAATAGATATTATTAAATTTATTGGGATTCAGGGTTTGGCATTCGGAGGAAAACATGAAGCAGCATTTTCACTTGAAAATAATAATATTAATCACGGAAATTTTCTTGCACTAGTTTTACTTCTTGCAAAATATGATTCTGTTCTTGGTCGCCATGTTGTTACATCAATAGAAGCAAGTAAAAAAAGAAAAGAAACCCATCATAATACTAAAGGGCGTGGAAACTTGGTAACTTTTTTATCTAAAACAACAATTAATAAACTTATTAATATTTGTGGTAATCAAATTAAATTAGCCATCGTTTCTGAAGTAAAAGAAGCATGGAAATTTAGTTTAGAAGTAGATTCATGCCAAGATGTAGGAGTAATAGATCAAGTTGCAATTTGTGTTAGATATGTACGAAATGGTATTGTACATGAAAGATTATTATGTATGACTCCTATCCGTAATACTGCTGGAAGACAATATTTTGAATTGGTCAAAACTATGTTGAATAATTTAGGATTAGATATTAAAAATATAATCAGTTCAGCTTTTGACGGTGCTAGTAATATGTCTGGAAGAAATTTGACACAATTCTTATAGCTTTTGTTTTTAAAACATTATTTAAATACACTACACCTATAAGTAAATATCTTCAAACTGTATTATTGGACTATTTAACAGCACATCAAATATTAAAGAGTTTACAAAAACAATTATCTCATATGGCAAACGATTCAATATCAACATTTGATAATATTTTTAGAGCCGCATTATCATTTTCAACTTCTGTTAATGATATTTTAACTAAAAATGAAATTGAATTAGAAATCGAGACAACACTATCACAACAACGATCACGGAAAGTCAAAAGAATGTATGATGAAACTGCAACAGATGAGTCAGTAAGTGCTTTTGAAAATGATAAACACAAGTTTCGTGTTAATGTCTATCAAGTTGTAATTGATACTGCATTTAGACAAATCAGTGTAAGGTTTGGTGATTCAAATGAAATTATGCAAGATGCTTCATATTTAGATCCTAGAAATTTTAAAAGATTAAATGAAGATGCAAGTGTGATCCCACAAGGAGCTTTAAAGTCTTTGGCAAGTATAAGTGGTTTGGAACGAGATGGTTTAGTTGATCAATTAATATCTTTTGCATCCATTTATCATAATATTTCAAATAATACAGAGTATGAAGTCACTGCAGTTGAATCTGAAAATAACAACTCTGCAGATTCTGATTCAGAAAATGATGAAGATGAAACTTTAACAAATTGTTCTATTGATCGAAACTGTCAAAAGTGTATTCCATGTGCAATTAAATTATTTGCATATGAAACTTTATTAACACTTTCTTTTACCCAAGTTTCATGTGAACGTTCTTTCTCTAAGCTTAAAATTATCAAAACACGACTCAGGTCACTTATTGGTCAAGACTTGTTAGAATCCTTTATCTTAATAAATTCTGAGGCAGATATTATTAATGAATGGAACTATGAAGACATAATCGATAAACTAGTAAATACATCCAATGAACTTAAAAAATTGTTATTTTAGAATTTCTATCCTAAGTAATTACCACAGAAGATTAATTACTAACATTAAATAAAAATAAACATGTTGTTTTGAGTAACCATTTAAAAAGTATTAAGTTTATTTATTGATCATAATTTTTGGTGAAAAACAAATAATCATCCTTTTCAAGTGAATAATTATTTATGACTATAATTTTTGAGGCCCTTTGTAAGTGAATTGCCGGTGAGGCCCATACTAGCCAGTCCGACCCTGATATAATGATTGGCAATAAGTATCAGTAACAATAAGATTTGTACTTACAACTCCAGATAAGGCATTGTAGTTTGTCCTATAACTCCTTTTGGACCAAGTACCATCAGCTATAACTGTTATCATAGGAATTCCGTTTTCATTCACATCGCCATTATCGATAACTAATTAAGCCTCCTCTTTAGCTGCAGAAGACATTGACTCCCAAGCAGTATTATCAGTAAATGTTTTAACTTTTTCGTGAAGTTTTTGATACAATTTATTGCTCATGTTCGGCATATTTAATAGAGCAGAGAATGTTTCCAATTGTACAAAACCTTGACCCGAATTTATTGCTGCTGTATTGACGTCCATTATCGATGTATTAGGATCTTCAGATTCAATTACTTCTTTCTTACAGCACATAGCACAGTTGAACATACATTCACTATACAAACCATTTCTCTTCTCTCCGACAAAAACCAAATTTTTAAAAGAGCAGTCAAAAGGTTGATGATTAATTTTTGATATTTTTTCGAAAATATATGCAATATTAATTAATCGTCGACCGTATAAAAGTGATCTAAATATAAAAAATAACGTGTGGAGTGAAAAGGTATTTAGAAATGAAATTTTCAATGTAAACAAAATTTACTTTTCTTCTTCAGTGTTGGAGTTAGTTTCATGTACTATTGATTTTGGTTTTGTACTATTTACTATTTGTACTATTGATGAGTTATCTGTTATTGATTTACTACAATGTAAATATACAAAAATGTATAATAATTTACAATCATAAATAATATTGTGATATTAATATTTAATATCAAATTGATATTATTTTTATATTAATTATTAATATTTTAATATTTTGTTATGATCTTTTCAAGGCAATGCTATGGATTTTAATTGAATTGTCATTTTAGATTCTGAACGAAGTGAAGAATGTATTGATTATACTATGATATGTGTTTTTTTTTTTTTTTTGTGTCTGATACCTGAGTACGCCAGGCATGTCAAACACGCGGCCCATTGCTAATTTTTTGTGGCCTTCGGGGCCTTGGGCAAAATATAAATAAATTATAAAATATTAATTTCATGTCACAACTATCACAGATTCTAGACCTACAGAATGGCATATTTGGTTTACATTATTACACTGTCTAATCTTCAAATGTAAATTAGAATGAAAACACAATTACAAAATGAAGATTTAATTTCCCAACTTACTTGACGTAGGTATAAACAAGTAATTATATCATCCAATTTTCTACAACAAATATTCAGAAAATAGTATAATAAGTTTGAAGATTGAATTCAAAAATAATTTTCAAGATTTCAAATATTTAGGAAACGATTTTGCCATATTTGCGTCTCTTTTCTCAATAGACGCAATAAAAGTTCCGCGCGTACCTATATATATCTAGAGTCACATTTATTTGAATTTAAAAATGAATTCAATGAGTTTGGAGTACCTGATTTTTACAATTTCGCGCTAGTACGCGTGACAAGTAGAAATTCGTTTAAATTAGCGTTTAAAATTGTTTAGTGCTTATATAAAAAAAAATTAATTTATTTTACCCATTGTTGTGTTCATAAAAAATAAAATTGAAATATACCTATATAAATATTTTAATTTTTTTGTTATGTAAATGTTCAAATGCGGTTAAAGTATTAACCAATATCACGATTAATATTAGAAGATATAACAAGTCCATAAATACTAAATTCGTGATACTTCAGCAAGCGGCCGCCGTACCCAAAATTTATGATCCCTTGCCATTCAAAGTCCTTGCCAAAAACAACTATCAATCCGCATCTAGTATTGACTCACCTATTTTCCTCATCCGGCTTCTCGAGTAATGTATAAGAAAGGGTAAAATAGAGCCCAATGTTTTATATAAATACCGACTCTATTTTACTGTAAAATTAGATTAAGTCCGATTCCCAAGCCTCGAACACTACCTGGTTGTAGCCCCGCGCGGTTACATCACCGCCAGCTCTAGTGTTCACGAACCCACTTATTCTCGGGCAGACCGTAACGTCTGTCCTCACATTTCTTGTATTAACGTAATTATTATAAGTTACATTTTGTCTTTATATTTTAATAAACATATTACTAATCTCCAACATTGACTTTGTGACTCTTTACCTCAACCTGTCGAAGAACACGCTCAGAGCCCTCAGTCTAATAAATATTGAGTATAGTGACTAGTCTCCTGGTTCACTACATACTTTTGTGGTGTCAGGTGTGTGGTCACTACACTACCCAACATAGAGAATGTCAAACAGACCTAAGCGATGTAAGACCACCGGTGAGAAAAGATTCATCCCGAGACCGCACAAGGAACGAAATCAACGGAGCCATAACCGAAATCATGGACATGATAAAAAAGCAGAACGACGAAATAGGGAAACTGGCGGCCCAAATGGATGCACTACAATGGAAACAGCATCAACCGGAGTAACTTGGTACGCACGATCAAAAACTAGACAGAATCATCGAAGAACTACAGCAAAGAAACACCAACGACCAACAAATAGCGCTCCCTGCACGTGAAACAACCAACGCAGAAAACGTAACTACACCCGGAACCGAAGCCTGGAACACAGTTGTAAAAAAGAATCGGAGGGCACAAAAGAACAACACAGTCGCAACATTTTCCTCATACACAAATGGAGCCCAGCCCGAAAACAAGAAAGACGAGCGTACACGAGCTAGAGCGCGCCCAACTGCGAAACCCAGGAAACCACTCCCCGACTCTATCGCGGTGAAACCCAAAAACGGGGAAACATTTTCAGACATCCTCCAAACCATCAAATCCAAAGTGGATATAGAGACCATCAGGTCTCAGGTGTCCTCCATAAAGGAAAGCCAAAACGGGGAAATACTGATTAGACTCAAACCCTAGGACAAAAAACGTAAAGAACTGGTCGAGGCGCTGAAAATGAACCTAGAAAGTCGAGCAGCTGTAAGGGAACTCGTCAGGCATGACGACATAGAGATCCAAGATCTGGACAGCGTTACAACAGACGTCGAAATCGAAGCCTGCATTAGAAAATCCCTAGGACTATCCCCGGATGACCCATCGGTCAAGGTCAAACGCATTCGCAAATCCTACGATGGGACCCAGGGAGCCACCGCTAGACTAAAGAGCATAGACGCGCTGAATCTGACAAAGATGGGACGCATAAAAGTTGGTTGGATACATGCCAGAGTGAAAATGAAAATCACCGCCACTAGATGCTTCCGCTGCCTGGGGTACGGACACACCAGACACGCATGCAAAGGCCCCGACCGAACCGAAGCATGCAGTCTTTGTAATAACAATGGCCACAAAGCATCCGATTGCAAATCGGCACCGAACTGCGCAGCCTGTGCTGACCTAAAAGAGTCCACAAACCATTATCCTGGCAGCAGCAAATGCACCGCACATCGGATCGCACTGACAAAGAAAAGAACGCCTGAAGTAAACGAGCCAAGGGAGCCGGCAAAGGAGTCTGGCGCCCCTAAACAACAACGCCATGCCTAAGTACCTACAGATAAACCCGAACTGCTGTAAAGCAGCTCAGGCTCTGATGCACCAGGTGGCATCAGAGAAAACAGTCGACTTCATACTGACCAGCGAATCCCACCAAGAAGAGGGCCCAAACTGGTACGCCGACACAACGGGCAGAGCAGCCATTATTAACACAAAAAACACAAGGCTAGACATCGAAGGTACACGAGAAGCAGGCTTCAGATGGGTGTCCGCCCATGGGCTGAGACTTTACTCGTGCTACTGGTCGCGAAACACGACAATCGGAGAATTCAAGGACTTCGTCAACAGGCTCGAAAGTAGTATAAGGAGCGAGTCATCCGAGGTCCTCCTCACGGGAGACTTTAACGCAAAACACACAGACTGGGGATGCCCCTACAACGATAACAGAGGAGAGGCTCTAATAGACATGATCAACTCCACGGGGTTGGTAATCTGCAACAAAGACAAATCAAGCACGTTCAAAAAAGGATCAATTATCGACTTGACCATAGCGTCTCCCCACACAGCACAGAAAATGTCAAAGTGGAAGGTTCTCGACGAAGAATCCCTAAGCGACCATTTCTACATAATGTTTGAAACCAACTCTGGACCCCCAAGCAGCGAAACTTGCAGGGTACCGAAAATAAATCCAAAAATGCTGGAAGAACTCCTAACATCTGACCGGCTCCCCAAGGCCCTCGACGGCCTCGACGCGGACCAAAGCGCTGCGATTCTCACGGAAACCATCCATGAGTGCCGCTCATCCCTCAGAGGCGGAACCAAGAACAGGAAATCAGTGCACTGGTGGAACCCCGAGATAAGTGCACTCCGCGCCACAGCTAACCGCCTTCACAGGATCTTCCAGCGAAAGAGGAAACGGCACGGCACCATAGGCAGCACAAAAGAAGAAACGGAAGCCAAGGCAGCTAAGCGAGCACTAGTGCGTGCGATAAAGCGAGCAAAGGAAGCCGCATGGAAAAGCCTATGTGACCTAGTCCAGAAAAATCCCTGGGGCCTCCCCTACAAACTGGTCATGGAAAAACTCACTAAACCACCACCGATCCCGGAACTCGATACCCCAGGACGCATCCAACATATCGTCAACGGACTATTCCCCCAACACCCAGCAAGGGCCAAAAAAGACTGGCCCGAAGCCATCAACAACGAAAACAGCTGGAAGATCGACATAGACGATCTCAAAAACGCGGCGCAGTGTCACGCAACCCAGACATACTAATCGGAGTATACAATACCTGCCTGGCAAACGGTGTCTTCACTAAAACCTGAAAAATTGCCAGACTGGTCCTTATCAGAAAAAGTGACAAACCGCTGGAATCACAGTCTTCATATAGACCTATATGCCTCCTCGACTGCCTTGGGAAGCTTTTCGAGAAAGTACTGGACAACCGCCTGAGGCGTTTTCTGGACGAAAACGACGGACTGCACAGCAGACAATTCGGCTTTCGCAAAGGACGCTCCACCATCGACACCCTAAACGTCCTAAGAGAAACCGTAACACCAAACCGAAAAATAGGTATCCTCACCCTCGACATTAAGAACGCCTTTAACACGGCTCCCTGGAACGTAATCCTAGACGCGATGCAGGAGAAAGAAGTTCCCAATTACCTACAACGGATTGTCAGCAGCTATCTGGAAAACCGGAGTCCCGCAAGGGTCCGTAATTGGCCCTACATTATGCAACTGTCGAACCTTCTCTCCTCCTCAGCACAGCGAGTACACAGCTGGCTAACACGGGTAGGACTCTCACTTGCAGTCCAGAAGTGTGAAGCTATGATCGTAACCAGAACGAGCACATACAACGGCCTGACCATTACAATAGACGGCCACCAAGTGCCCTCCAGCAATTGCATAAAGTACCTGGGGCTAACAATCGACAGCAAATGGAAATTCACGGAACACGCCAGGAACGTAGCGGCCAAAACAGGCAAGGTCGTACAAAGGCTGTCTCGCATAATGCCTAACATCAGTGCCGCAAAATCAACAAAAAGAAAACTACTTAGTAACGTCGCTCACTCCATCCTACTATACAGTGCACCGGTCTGGACAGACGACATGAGCACCACAGGATGGACAGCCCTCCTAAAGGTTCAGAGGCTAATCCTCCTAAGAGTAGCCTCCGCCTACTGCACAGTCTCAAACGACGCGATCGGGGTCAACGCGGGCATCGCGCCCCTAGACTTGCTAGCCAAAGATCGGAAAAGCACTCACGAGAAGCGAAGAAATCCAACTGCCACGCCACCAGACGAAGACACAATGTCCATATGGCAAAGAAGATGGGACAACAGTGAAAAGGGCAGATGGACTCACACGCTGATCCCGAAAATTGGCCCATGGATAAACAGAAAACACGGAGAAACAGACATCCAACTCACTCAGATCCTGAGTGGACATGGATGCTTTGCAGATTACCTGAAAAGGTTCGGGAAGCTGGATAGCTCCGACTGCTGGTACTGCGGGAACCAAGTCGACGACGCAGCACACACCATCTTTGCCTGCGACACATGTCACTCAAGAAGAAGCCGGGTGGAGACCCTGATAGGAAGGATTCTCAATCCTGAAAACATTATTACTACCATGCTCGAGTCCAGGGAAAACTGGGCAATGGTTGCAGAGCTGATCAACGGCATTATGTCAAGCAAAGAAGCCTAAGAGAGGAGAAGGCAGGCCGCCCAAGCTGCTCAATACTAAAACACGGTAGTTAAGCATACTCATGTACGCCAAAGGCGAATTTTCAGAGTGGCTAGAGGCCCCCATTTTCCTTCGAGCTTATACAAAAGTACCAAATGTAACACCCCCCCTTTGCGATATAACAATAAATGATGGGGCATTGGGGTGAAATAATCGAAAGCTTTGTACCACCCCATGTCTCGATATAATAATAATAATAAAAAAAAAAAAAAAAAAAAAAGTTAGGTTAGGTTCCCTCCCATGGGATCCGCCTTGACGTGACGGGGGGGCTTGCGGGCTCTTATCTGAGTCTTACCAAGCGATCCCGGTCTGAATCAGACCTACCACAGAGCCTGACCTCAACTGGTTGGGCAGGTACTATCCACCTGCAAGCGCCTACAAACGGACATAGGTGAAGGTAACACCGACCTAAAATCCCCCTGGTGGTAGGGGTAAATCACAAGGGAGAGGCATCCTTTTAAAAACTACTTATGGAAGTCGTAGACGGAAATTTGGGTACCGCACCAGGGAATTCGGACCCCCAGGTGCCGGCAGTAGTAAATGGATCCGGGGTCAAAGCCGGATCCAACGTAGCGGGCTCACTACGGTCGTCATCTAGCGACCGTGAGAGTGCGGGGGTGGCCAGCCAGGCTTCCGCTACTCATAGTATTACTAGAGCTGAAGAGGCAAGGACAGTCGCTGCTTACGGAGACCCTGTTCCAGCCAGGCAAGAGAGGAGAGTCATTGACATTGGAAGCCTTGGAGATGACGAACTTCTTAAAATGATCCGAGGACACATCAACTCCATGGTAACGTTTGCTCAGAATACCAGAAACGTCCACAAAAAATTAAAGGATACTCTCGCCAACACCAGCAGGGTCATGGCGCAATACCTACATGTCAAGAGTCATAGGCCTACCATGGACGTACGGAGCAAGGTGCTTGAGTCCAAGGGCACTCAAACACTAGACTTTGACTCATCCAAGGCACGAAATACAGGTGAGGCCAGGCATGTTTCAACTTCGGATTCAGGGAGTGACACTTCCAAAGAAGAAGAAGAAGCAAACGCAGCAGATCCAGCCTCAACCAAGGAGGCAGCAGCAGCAACAAAATCAGACAGAACAGCAGCAACACAAACAACAGCAGCAGGAGCTGCCGAAGCAACAGCAGGGTCACATACCACAGATCGAGTCATGGACCAAGGTGGTTAGAAGAAGGAAAAAGGGTCCGGCCCCACCACAGACCACTATCAAACGTCCCAGACGAACTCCACCAGACGGAATTTCCATCAAGCCTGGCCCAAACCATACGTTCGCTGACATCGGTGTCAGCGGTGAGAGAAGTTGACGTGGACAAGACAGGGGCCCACATCACCTCCATTGCTGAGAGTCGAGGCGGCGAAGTTTTAATAAGAGTCACCAGAGACGAGGCCAAGAGGAGTGGTCTCGAGGTGGCAATCAGAGATACACTGGGTGATCGAGCTACTGTCAGAGGGCTCGTTAGCTACGCCGACCTCGACATCACCGGGCTGGATGGCGTGACCACCGAAACCGAGGTCGCGGATGCTCTCAAAAAAGCTGCTGGGCTAGCGAGCAACGACAACTCCGTCAGAGTAAAAAACGTCAGACCTGCCCCCAACGGAACGAATGAAGCTCATCGATATCCCAAGGATTACTAGGGCTGGCAAAATACGCATAGGCTTAGTCTGGGCAAAAGTCCGCCTGCGCAACAAAGTCATCAGATGTTTCAACTGCCTTGGCTTTGGTCACGTTAGTTCGAAATGCACTAGGATAGATCGACGCAATGCCTGTAGTCTGTGTGCTGCCACTAGTCACGGCAGAATGCAACAATCCCCCAAGATGCATGGCCTGCGAGGACAATAATGACCCTACAGACCACTACCCTGGTAGCAGTAGGTGTGGTTCCTACAAGAAGGCACAGTCACAAAGCGGGCAGGCTTCACCAAGCCAGGCCAATGCCAACTCAATGCAATGACTGTAGTACTGCAGATAAACTTGAACTGCTGCAAAGCTGCTCAAGCACTTATGCAGCAGATGGCTGCTGAGAAATCAGCCGACTTCCTAATAGTCTCCGAATTCAATAAAAAAGACCCCAGCTGGCTCGTGGACAGTAACAACAAAGCCGCAATCGTCAATGTGAACCATGCTACCATCGGCAGCGCCGGTACCAGTGAAGCGGGGTTCAGGTGGATGGCGGCAGCCGGGATGAGGATTTACTCCTGTTACTGGTCCCCCAACACCTCCCTCACCGAATACAATGACTTTCTATTCAGGCTGGAAAGAAGCATCAGACTTTGTACAGACGACATCCTTCTCGAGGGTGATTTCAACGCCAAACACATAGACTGGGGATCCCCTAAGAGCGATCAACGAGGAGAAGCTTTGGTCGACCTAATAAATGCCCTAGTGCTGGTTATTTGCAACAAGGTCAATAGAAGCACCTTCCACAAAGAACGCATATTGGACCTGACATTAGCAACTCCCAACTTAGCCCGCAAGGTCTCAGGATGGAGGGTGCTAGACGAAGAGTCGCTCAGCGACCATTTCTACATCGCCTTCGAGGTACTCCTTGGTGCTGAGCATAATGCTGCACAGAATCCTAGATTTCTAAAAATCGACTTTAAAAAACTGGAATCAGCACTAACGATTGGAAGTCTTAGTCAAGTCTCATCCGGTAAAGATTCCGCAGGAAGTGTCCTGGCCCTCACAGAGGCAATTCACGCCTGCCGTACTGTAACTCCAGCCGGAAGGAGAGCTAGAAAGTCAGTCCACTGGTGGACCCCTGAAATCGGCATACTCCGGAAAACTGCCAACCACCTGCGCAGGGTTTTCCAAAGAAAAAGGAAACGGGTCGGTCCTCTGAACAGCGTAACAGAAGCAGAGATTGCGAAGACAGTGAAGAGGAATCTTGTACACGCCATAAAGAGGGCAAAGGAAGAAGCGTGGAGGAAGCTTTGTGATCTAGTAGAACATGACACCTGGGGCTTGCCATACAAATTAGTTATGGGTAAGTTGTCGAGATCGCCCCCCATTCCGGAACTCAACGTCGCAGGACGAATTGAACACATCGTCAACGGACTATTCCAACAAAATCCAAGAAGAGACAATACCACGGAGTACCATTACCCATTACCGGACGAAGACTGGAAGATAGACCTCACGGAACTAAAAGTTGCGGCTAGCCGACTGAGGAATAACATAGCACAAGGCATCGACGGCGTCCCTAATGAGGTGGTGAAAGTTATTGTTGCCCGCAACCCCAATGTACTGCTCAGCATCTTCAACTCATGTTTGGTGGAGGGGATCTTCCCACAAAAATGGAAGACGGCAAGACTGGTCCTTTTACGAAAGGGTGACAAACCTCTTAGTGAACCATCCTCCTACAGACCGTTATGTCTACTGGACTGCTTGGGAAAACTTCTCGAAAAAATCCTGGACACTCGTCTGCGAGATCATCTAGAGGTTTTCGGAGGCCTGGACGATATGCAATTCGGCTTTTGCAAGGGTCGATCTACGACGGACGCAATGAATGCGCTGAGGGCTACTGTCAGGACCACAAAGTTAAAAGTAGGCATCCTCACTATGGATATCAAAAACGCCTTTAATTCTGCCCCCTGGGAGGTGATTATAAAGGCCGTACACGAGAAAAGTGTTCCTAAATACCTTGAACAAATGATCAACAGCTACTTAGACAACCGCAGACTACAAGTTGACACAGGTGACGAGGATACCAGAGAGATTGAAGTATCGTGTGGAGTCCCGCAGGGTTCGGTCCTCGGACCAACCCTATGGAATATATTGTATGATGGGCTTCTGAGGACTAGACTCCCCACAGGGGTCAAGTTCCTCACATTTGCGGATGATGTCGCACTGGTGGCCGAGGCCGCAGACAGTATCCGGCTGGAACAGTTGCTTACCATCTCAGCCAATAGGGTCAAGGAATGGCTATCAAATACAGGACTGCAACTCACTCTTCAAAAATGCGAAGCAATGATAATCACTCGCACAAGAACGCATAATGACATGCGTATCACCATCGGTGGGCACCAAGTGAAGACATGCGAAAGCTTGAAATACCTTGGTCTGCAGCTAGACAGCAAGTGGTTGTTTTCAGCACATGCAAATACAGTTGCGGCAAAAGCTGGTAAAGTCGCACAAAACCTATCTAGAATAATGCCCAACATAAGCGCAGCCAAATCGCGGAAGAGGAAGCTACTCAGCAACGTAGTACACTCTATTTATTTAATATTCTATATTTAATTTGGTCCGTGCCAAGAGGTTCCACACTCACGCCGGCGCTGACCTTCACTGGTTGGTACCGGCCTTGTCTTGTCCACCTGCTAGGATAACCTGCTAACCTGACACGGAAGGACACCGTAAACCACCACTGGGGGAGATCAGGGCCAGGGATCCGGCAATAGGTCAGACGTCACGAGACTGGTGACGTCAGTGGCGGACAAGTCAACACACAAAAAATCTATGATGGACACAAACACAATAGCTAAGGTTACTGCTACAGGGGGATCGGAGACCCCAGAGCCGGCGGTTGGGGTACGGTGCTCGCCCCAGGTGTCGTCATCACCCGAAGGCACTCAAAGTGCGGAAGTGCTGAGGCAGGCTTCCGCAGCCAGCAACGGTGCTGGTACTGCAACTGCTGGTAGTGCTGCGAAGCAGGGCACTACCCTCGGATGGAGACCCGAGTCGGAGACTGCAACCGGATCTCTGCCGGAGGCGAATAAGGCCCTCCGCACACGGTGCACCTGTTTTGCAACGAGAATCTCAATTCAGTTGCGTGAGCAACCGTTTGGCGATTTTGCTTGTCTAGCGTAATAGGAAACCGCACACTTGTCGACCAAAACCAAATCGGTTTGTAATCAGTTTCCAACTGGTGGCGTGCAACTGTGCTTGCAGGTCGCATTTCGGTTTCAGTTGCGTGGTTGCATTGTAATAAATGATTAATTTATTACTTAAAATGTATTAAAATTATTATTTTATTATTATAATTATTATATAATACCTGAATATTATATTTTGATAAATTGATAATTCATTCACAATGAATGAGCAGTTGGCAAACATTAAATTTGTCGAGGAGGTAGAAAAACACGAAGTTTTATATAATTATAATCTTCCTGGATACTCAAGAAAAGACCTGACAGGTATGTAAAAATGTAATTAATATAATATGTTCCTATATACACTTAATATACACGGAGTATATTAAAAACAAGTCTTTTAAAGAAGGGCCAAATAAACGAATGCAGTATTTAGAATAATATTTCAATATGAATTATTACGTACATTCTGTAGAACGCTATAAACTTGGTATCAGTTTGATTCAGTTGTTCTGCTGCTATAAACAGCCTGCATATCATATTTTTCTCTATATGTGGATGGGTCCAATATTCCCTTCGTACTAATTTTCGTTGTCTACGGTACTGATAGTAGTCAATTATATCATCTTCATCAGAACTACTCGACATATTGCAAAAGTTTAATGTTTAACTATAAAAAAACTTTGAAAAACTTTGAAAAAACGCACGTTCTTTCCCAACATCAATTCGCATACAACTGCGTACACTGGTCGAAATTCGATCGCACTCGTGTGCGGAGTAAATACATAAATTGATTGCAAACCAATTGCACAACAATCGCTCACGCAACTGATTTGAGATTCTCGTTGCAAAACAGTTGCACCGTGTGCGGAGGGCCTAAATCACGGGCAGAACGCGGAAACCAGAGGACAATTAACATAGCGGTCCTCAATGAATCAGAACTTTTAAATATTTTTCTTAAAAGACGCGAAATTTCCATAAAGAACTAACACAGGATTAGTTCTAAACCAATACTTGAAGATTAAAAGTTCAACATTAAAAGGGAAAAAGGTCAAAAATATTTGTTTTTCTCAGACGGAAGACATACCCATTGACAATGCACAGCCAGAGACTAATCTGAGCAGGAAGGCGAGTTCTAGGGACGTATTCACGGACACTCCATGTTGGTGGCCAACGCAGTGGGATTTGGGGTCTAAACCAAACCAAAATGGTTCACAGATAATTAAGTCAAACAGGCAGCAGTTGCAACATCGTGAGAAAGTTAAAGAAAACGGAGAAGAGTTCATAGATGTAAACCACAAAAAGAATACGATGAGACCTAAGGAAAGCCCATCTTCAAACGATAATACAGAGACCGCTAGGCAAGTACGATGGCCTCGCCTGAGGAAGCAAGCAGTCATCCTCGATCGGTCTACGGGAAATATATCGTACGCAGATATGGTTAGACAGGTAAAGAAGACGGTTCACGATGGAAATTTAGAGATCGATATAATGACGAGAAGATCTAAATCGGGAAATATTATACTTGAAACTCAGAATATAGAACAAGCAGACTCATTAGCGGAACTCCTTAAAGGGAAGTTAGGGGATACAAACATAAGACGTCCTGCACAGACCATCCCTCTATTTTTCATGGGTATTGAAGAGTCGGTGGATGAGTCTGAACTCAGAGGTGCCCTGGAAGCTTTTGACGAGGAGTTAAAAAATATCAATAACATTGTTATAAGAGAAAATAGTAGTAAACTAAGAACTGCAGTTATTCGAGTACCATGGAGAGCTGGGCGTAGACTCATTAACGCTAAAAAAATTAAGATAGGGTGGGGCATGTGCAGAATAAAGGAGTTCAATATGCGTGAGCAAGCATGCAATAAATGCAGGGAAAAGGGTCACTTCGCTAAAGATTGTCTCGGAGCCGAAAGAAGAAAGTGTTTCAACTGCAAAGAGTTGGGCCATCTAATTGCTAATTGCAGACAAGAAATTAAGAGAGATGATGCTAATAGCAAAAACGGGAGGCATACGGGAGTCACACTCTCGCACACTATACTTCAAATAAACGTAGGGATGGGTCGGGCGTCACAAGGCCTGATGAAGCAATTGGCAGAAGAAATCAATGTTGATGTGATGGTGATTAGCGAGCCAAACAGAAATGAAGGAGAAGACAACGCATGGTATCCGGACTCAACGGGTAGAGCAGCGGTGGCGGTAACGAACAGAATATCAGTGGAAATCCTAGGTCAACCGGAACGAGGCTTCAGGTGGGTCGAACTCTCAGGCATCCGCCTTTATAGCTGTTATTGGCCCCCCCATTCTAGTTCGAGCATCATAGAATTCGCTGACTTCATAGAAAGACTGGAAACGAGCATAAAGGAATCAGCGCTACCTGTGATCGCTGCCGGCGATTTCAACGCCAAATCAGGCTTCTGGGGCAGCAAAAAGGAAGACGCCCGAGGCGCTTTACTTACAGATTGGATGGCGTCATTGAACTTGGCAGTGTGTAATAGAGGAAACAAACCTACCTTCGTTCGGGGAAATTCAGAGTCACACATAGACATAACTTTTGTATCGAACAGCATAGTCAACAGTATAACTAATTGGAGAATTCTCGAAAAGGAGTCACTCAGCCTACACCAATATATAACATTTGACATAGACGCAAACTCAGGAGAGAAACATCATCAAAAATCAGGACCAAGATGGAGCTGGAGGAAATTGGATGACAACAAACTGAAGGCGTTCATAGAAAGAACCACGCTTACAGCGGCAAATCATGCGCGGCTGGGGGCCGAGGAATTGGCAATATATTTAGAAAAAGCCTGCGACAACAGCATGCCGAAAGGAACTTATATGGGAAAAAAGAAACCGTTACATTGGTGGACGATGGAGATCGCAGAGTTGAGAAAAAAGTGTTTAGGGGTTCGTAGAAAACTAAAACGAGCGGCCAAAAGGAGCAACAATATCCAGGCTAGTATCGAGCTCCAAAATTACAGAAACGCACAAAAAGAACTCAAAAGGGAAATAGAGAGAAGCAAAAACAAAAGTTGGGAATTATTATGCAAACAGGTAGATCTGGACCCTTGGGGACTACCCTATAAAATAGTTACGAAAAAGCTAATCGGCAGGAAACCAATACCAGGAATTTCGGTTCCAGGGCGAATGGAGGCTATAGTGGACGAATTATTCCCCAGTAAGAACGAGGTAACATGGCACAGGACACAAGAAAGGATAACATTCCCAGAAATTACACCTTCAGAAATAATAGACTGTGCCAAAAAAATACCTTTGGGAAAAGCACCCGGCCCAGACGGCATTCCCGACGGGATCATTAAAAAGTTGGCATTTGAAAGTCCAATGGTATTCGGTAATGTCTACAACTCTTGTTTAAAAGAAGCATATTTTCCAGAGGCATGGAAAGTAGCAAAATTGGTTCTTCTTAGAAAAGGCAGCAAACCCTTGGATGAGCCAAAATCATACAGACCAATTTGCCTGTTAAACACAGTAGGAAAGTTTTTAGAAAGAGTAATAAAGAGCAGGCTAGAACAGTATCTAACCACTTCCGAAGGACTGAGCGAAAGACAATATGGTTTTCGGAAAGGGAGGTCTACGATAGATGCCATAACGAAAACCATGGAGTTTGTAGATCCAGCGTCATCGGGGCCTCTACGCAGAAGAGAACTGTGCGCATTAGTGGCACTCGATGTCGCAAATGCGTTCAATTCGGCAAATTGGGATATCATAGTAAAAGCACTTCGAAACAAAGGAGTCCCGGAGTACCTAAGAAACATCATACGAGACTATTTGAACAACAGGTACCTACTTTATGGCGAAGGCAAGAAGAGGAAAGTAACATGTGGCGTACCGCAGGGGTCGATCCTTGGACCGACTCTGTGGAACATTATGTACGATGATCTGTTACACATTGACTTGAACACTCAATGTCTAGGATTGACGGGACACTCGTCGGCCGGACTAGTAGCTTTCGCGGATGACGTTGCACTTATAGTGACTGGGCGTACGTATATCATGGAAGAAAGAGCGAATGAGGCGCTGGAAAAAGTTTCTACATGTATGAAGGCGAATGACTTGAAGTTGGCCGTCGACAAGACTGAGTGTGTAAAGATAACGAAGAAAAGAGGGTACAAGGAACCAATATTCACACTCAACGGCACCATAGTTCAACCAAAGGAGAGTCTTAGGTACCTAGGAATAGAGCTGAGCAAAAAACTTGGGTACGGTACGCATATCCAAGCAGCAGCGGTCAAAGCAGAGAAAACCGCGAGTGCCCTACAGTGGATTTTACCAAATGTAAGAGGCGCCAGACAATGCAAAAGGAAAATTATGGCGTCAACGGTTCAAAATTACAGTTACAGCCTTCACAAAGGTTAGACGTATATCGGTGGTTCGTCTCTTATCGCGTTTAGATTGGCTGTGCGTCGTGTTAATCATACCGTATAATATATAAATAATGTACAAATCGTATTAATCGTTTTCCGTTTGGATTTGTTGTGTTACCATCGTTTTTGATAAGTGTTCACCCATATATTTTTATATTTAATACTCGTTCGAATTGAATTCTTCACATAACTTTATCTTTTGAGTTTTCGACCTCGAAGCTATTTATTATTTACGTATAATATTTTATAATGAATAAATCACCTACTTCTAAAACTAAAACTGGAGCTAAACAAGATTATTCATTCACGGATATTATGAACACCCTGAAATTTTTGCGGAATGATATTCAAGCAATTAACACTAAATTGTTAACACAGGAGAATACGTCATCAGCTATTTTAGCTCGATTGGATACTCTCACAATCGAAATAGGTGCTTTGAAAAAGGAAAATGAGGATTTAAAAAAAGATATAGATAATCTCAAAAAAAATTCTTGTAATCCATCACAGTCCCTAAATCCCATATGTGATTTATCTAGTATAGATTTAGTTGATGAAATCCAAGAACGAGAAAATAAATCATGTAATATAATAATTTTTAATATTGATGAGTCTAATAGTAATGAAGAAGAATTGGCTGTTGATCTTATTAAGAATTTAAATATTAATGTAAATATTTCATCAGCTACTAGGTTAGGTAAACAATCCAATAGACCTAGACCTATTAGAATCACTTTTGATTCTCCTCGGGCGGTCATATCGGTCCTAAAATCCAAGAAATCACTACTGAACGTTCCTCGCTGAAAAAAATGCATGGATTACTACAGATCTAACCAATTATCAAAGGAAATTTTTATCATCATTGAAGATGGAACGGGATCGAAGAAATGGGCTTGGCGATGGTATATGGTTCATTAAATATATTCGTGGATCACCTAAGCTTGCTCAAAAAAACTAAGTTATGGCTCAAGTAAACCTAAAACCTATTTTTCCTATTATAACGATAAATTTTTAAATGTAAATAATATTGCTCGTAGTAAGATTGATTATAAGTATAATAACTTGCCCTTAGGTTTCTATCAAAATTGTCGGGGTCTTAGGACTAAATTATCAAATTTTAAATGTAATTCTGCTTGCTTTGATTATATATTTTTAGTACTTACAGAAACATGGCTTAATGATGTAATAAGTAATAGTGAATTAGGTTTAAATAACTATAATATTTTTAGATATGATAGAAATAACTTAACCAGCACTCTTACAAGAGGTGGAGGTGTACTTATTGGCATTCGCTCTGACATTTCTGCACATTTAATCACTAACATTAATGTAAATATTGAACATTTGTTCGTAAGTTTTATCTTTAATAGGTTAAAATTTATAATTGGTGGAGTATATCTGCCTCCAAACTCGTCTTCTCAGTCATATGAGCTCTACATGAATACTGTAGCTGACTTAATTTCAGAACATGTAGACCATACGTTTATTTTTTGTGGTGATTTTAATCTCCCAGGAATAACTTGGTCTAATGATGATAGCGGTCGTATCTATTCTACCAAAGCCGGCTCCCGAATTCATTGTGTACCTGAAACATTTGCAATTAATAATTTTTTCCAGGTTAATAATGTCCTAAACTCATTTGGTTCACAATTGGATCTTATCTTTAGTAATCATAATCATTTTAATGTTTGCGCTGCTCCAATTTCTGTTGTACCTGAGGATCACTACCACCCAGCACTATCAATTAACTATACTCCTGAAATCACCCTTCCACCGATCTGTTCATCACACTCTTTTTTCAATTTTAATAAGGCAAATTATAGTCATATAAATAAATTCCTAATTTCATTTAATTGGGCTAGTACTATTTCACACCTTGATACCGATCTTGCAGCATCTGCCTTAATGGACGCACAGCAGTACTCAAATTTGTTCCGCAAGTAAGTTTTTACTCATCGAACTTTCCTGCTTGGTTCTCTAAAGACCTAATCGATTTAGTTTTTAAAAAGAGGAAAGCCCATGCTGTGTTCAGAAGAACAAAGAATCCTGTTGACTATCGTCATTTTTCATCTCTTCGAGCAAAATACAAATATCTATCCAAACAATGTTATAAGGAATTTATTAGATCCACTGCATCTACTTTCTGTGCAAATCCTTCTAAATTCTGGGATTTCGTTAGAAAAAATAAATCCTGTCGTTCTATACCTAAAACTGTCAAGTATAACGGTATAAATAGTGTTAATAATAATGATGTTGTGAACTTATTTTCCAAACATTTTAATTCAGTTTATTCTGACTCGAATAGTAATTATATTCCTTCTACTGCTACGTATTTAGACCACGATCTTCCAAAAAACTGTTTTTTTGATATATTTCAAGTTGAAAATGGCTTATCCAAAATAAAAAATAGTAAATCAGTAGGTCCCGATGGTTTGTCTGGCGAATTTTTGTACGCTATTCGTTCCTCGCTTTGTTTTCCATTATGGCTTCTTTTTCGTAAAAGCCTTGACTCTGGTGTTTACCCGGAGATATTTAAACTTAGTTCTATAACACCAATTTTTAAGTCCGGTGACACCTCTGATGTTGTTAATTATCGCCCAATTAGCATCCTTGGTCATATCCCTAAACTTTTTGAATCCCTAGTTCTAAGTAGTATTCAACCATCGGTTAACGCAATTCTCATGAATGAACAACATGGGTTTCGCCCCGGTCGGTCAGCCACCACATGTAACCTCGTATTTGTAAATTATGTGTTTGATGCATTTAAAAATGGTTACCAAGTAGATGTCATTTATGCAGATTTTAAAAAAGCTTTTGACAGGGTAAATCATATAACGCTGATACAAATTCTAAAGAATAGTGGTTTTTGGGGAGCCATTATTATCATGGTTTAGTTCTTACCTAACAAACCGTATACACTATGTAAAAGTGCTAGGTACCAAGTCCGAAGTAAATAATATCCCGTCTGGTGTCCCTCAAGGGGGTCATCTATCTCCAATTCTTTTCTCTTTATTCATAAACAATATAAAACATATTATTCAAAACAGTCATTTTCTGATGTTTGCTGATGATTTAAAAATATTTCTCGAAATCCGTAGTGTTAATGATTGTTATCGATTACAGAGTGATCTTGATTCACTAAGTGCTTGGACTACTAATATTGGCTTAGAATTTAATACTTCAAAATGTCTTTTTATGTCCTTTTACTTTATTTGGGGGCTACCATATAGGCTGGTCACCGGGAAAATCATCAAGAACAGTCAGATCCCGGGAATAAACACACCTGGAAGACTGGAACAAATAATAGGAGCACTATTTCCAGAACACCCCCCAAGACAACAAACAATAAATGACTTGATAACAGCCGCTGAACACGTCACAACCGAAGAACTGCAGGACGCTGCGGCCCAAATGAAAAACAAAAAGGCACCGGGCCCTGACGGATTGCCAACAGAAGTGCTCAAGGCCGTGGTACAAAGAAACCCAAGCATGATAGCCAACATTTTTAATAAATGCATCGATCAACGAACGTTTCCAAGACATGGGAAGACAGCCAGGTTGGTCCTCCTGAGAAAAGGTGACAAACCGTTAGAAAACCCATCATCTTATCAACCACTGTGCATGATAAACACAGTAGAAAAACTACTGGAGAAGGTATTGGACAACCGCATCAAAAAACACTTAGAAGAATCACAAGCACTAGCGACAAATCAGTACGGATTTAGAAAACGGAGATCCACCATAGACGCAATTAAAAAATTCCTAGATATAGCCAGGTACAACAAAGGACGTGATATAGTGGGAATCCTGACAATTGATGTCAAGAACGCATTTAACTCCGCGAACTGGGGATTGATATTGAAAGCAGCAACTAATAAGGACGTACCAATGTACATTTGCGAAACCTGAGAAACAGAAAAGTGACATACACCGACGAAGAAACAGACAAGACGATACAACTAACGAGCGGAGTCCCACAGGGGTCGATACTGGGATCCACGCTGTGGAATATCTTATATGATGGATTACTACGAGAATCCATGCCACATGACGTTGAAATTCTAGCTTTGCGGACGACGTGGGAATTGTGGCAAGATCTGCCGTCAATTACAAAGTGGCTGAGCTCCTGGAAGAAGCAGCGGAAATCGCTCTTAAATGGTTAGACAAGGTCGGGTTAGAAGTGGCGATAGAAAAGTCAGAAGTAATGGCAGTTACAAGCAGGAGAACACACAATAATATCAATGTGAGGATCCGATGAACCGAAATTGCCTCCACACCGACAATAAATTACCTAGGACTACAGTTAGATTCTAAACTACAGTTTAAGGAGCACGCAATCTTAGTCACAACGAAGGCAAATAAAACTGCATAGAACCTGGCCAGAATAATGCCGAACGTGGGAGCTTCGAAATCAACAAAGAGGAGAATGATAGCCTCGGTAGTGACCTCGCAGCTATTATACGGAGCCCAGGCATGGGCAGATCTGATGAACCAAAAAGGATGGCCCATCTTGGAAAAGAGCCAACGCAAAATACTGCTACGTGTAGCGTCAGCATATAGAACTGTATCCACTGATGCACTATATGTATTGACGAGCTCACCACCGGTAAGACTTATAGCAAAAGAAAGACAAGCGGTGTATTATGCGAGATCAAGCAACACTAACCTTAACGAACTCATAGTAAACGAAAGAACAAAACTTCTAGAGACGTGGCAAAGACAATGGTCGTCAACGAAAAAAGGAAACTGGACTAGGACCCTAATCAAGAACATAGGGCCCTGGTATAATAGAAGACACGGACAAATAAACTACAGGCTCACACAAGGCCTATCTGGTCACGGCTGCTTCCCAGCCTACTTGTTCAAATACAATAGGATAGATACACCTAACTGCAGATATTGCATAAACCACATAGAAGACGCTGAACACACGTTATTCCATTGCGATGCATGGGAACATAGACGGCACCACCTAAGAACAACACTGAATGCGGACTATTTTAATGCGGACAACATGGTACAACACATGCTAGAATCCGAAGAGAAATGGAGGCTGATAGATGAATTTGTCAACGAAGTCATCAAAAAGAAAGAACAAGATGAAAACGATGAGCAAAAAAAAAGAATAGTCAACATTTAGTTAAGATTATTAAAATGTAGTCCGAAGGACAAACCGAGGGGGTTAGAGGCCCCCTGTTTTGATGTAAATAATGTTATTTCCTATGATGCAACAATGACATGTTATATGATTATTAATTTTTTTCAATAAATGATGGGGTTTGGGGGGTGAAATGACTATCGTCGGTCCCGCCCCCCAATCTCGATTCCAATGAAAAAAAAAAAGTTAGGTTAGGTTAGGTAATGATCCCCCCCGAAGGGACCCACCTTGCCGTGGTGGGGGGGCTCATCGCCTTCATTGGTCGGTGCCAAGAGGTTCCCGCTCCCGGCCTTTACTTTAATTAGTTGGGGCCGGCGTCAACAGAAGGAAACTGTAAATCCAATATGAACGTCAACGACAGAATTATTGTTACAGCATCAGAGGATTCGGACCCTCAGATGCTGGCAGTCGGGAGTGCGCAAGCAGGCTCCCGGCGGTCGTCATCTAACGACTGCAGGGATACGGGGGTGGCCAGCCAGGCCCCCGTCATCTCTCCCACTACTAGTGCTGTGACATTGAAAGACTCGGCAAGCCTCGGCAAGACTGAAAGGGCATCACCTAACTCAAGGATTCTGGCGCAGTGAGCGCACCTAACGTGGAGGAGGGCAACGCGCAGTTCTATAGGTTCTTGGAAGCGGTTTACTCGATCTCCAAAAGGCTCGAGGAAGAGGTCGCTTCTGCCAGCAACACAATAAAGGAGATCAAGCACCTAGTCGCATCGCTTGCGAATGCGACCAAGGGATTGATCAGATGGCGGAAAATGACTGGTCGCGTTGTAACAGCCCAAAAGAAAGTGTCACAGACACAATGCGCCACACAGACGACGACTGAAGTCTGCTGTAGGACTACGCATACGGAGGAAGCGGAGCCCTTAGCTATCGGAGTAAGTGAGAGCGCAGTTGAATCTCCCGATCGGTCGAAATTCGTTCTCCAAGCGTTGTTCCAAGACCTGAAGGAGTCCCTGAAGGCGCAACTGTTGCAACAGCAGGAGGTGCAACAGCAGCAACAACAGCGACTGCTGCAATGGCAGCAGGAGCCGGAGCAGCAGCAGTAGCGGGCACTGCAGCTGCAGCAGCAACAGCAGCAGCAGCAGCAGCGGGCACTGCAGCAGCAGCAGAAACAGCAGCAGCAGCAGCCACGACCGCAGCAGCAGCCGCCGCAGCAGGAGCCACGGCAGCAGCCAAGGAAGCAGCAGCAACAGCAGCCACGAAGGCAGCAGCAGCAGCAACAGCAGCCATGAAGGCAGCAGCAGCAGCAACAGCAGCTGCAGCCACGACAGCAGCAGCAGCAACCACCAACGACCGGCCAGGACACGATGACCTTCAGCGAGGTCGTGAGGAGGAAGAGGACACTACAGGTTCGAAAAGACGAAAAGATAGACCTGCTGCGCCGGAGAGCCCCAAAAACGGCGGCGGTCACCATTGACCGCCCACCAGAAGGGGGACCTCTGACCGAGGTCATGAGGAAGGTGTCCAGTTCCATCGACCTGACCAGTCTCGGGGTCAAGGTGCTGACGACCAGGAGGACGAGGGCTGGCGGTATCCTGCTGGAAGTCGAAGGAGAAGAGAAGGCTGCACTTCTCGCGGAACGAGTGCGCGTACTAATAGGGAACGGATCCAGGGTAAGACAACCAGAAAGTCTTACCCCCATCCTCCTTTTAGACGTGCCCGAGTGGGTGGCCGAAGAAGAGGTGGTCGAGAGCCTACAGAAGGCAAATATAAACGTGGGCGCGGATGCCAGATCGGCCGTCCACAAATGGAAGAACGCTGGTGGCCGAGGATGCTTTGTCGTAAGGATAAGCCTCCCTTTCAAGGAGTCCATCAAGCTGGCCGAGATGAAGGCAATCACGATCGGGTGGACTCGGTGCAGGGTGAAACTGATAGAAGCAGCACAGCCAAGGTGCTTCAAGTGCCAAGAGAGGGGACAACTTACAGCCGAGTGCAGGAACCCGATAAAACCGCGCCTATGCCATAACTGCGGAGGAGCCGGCCACCTCAGGAGGGAATGCCGCCAGCCCGAGAAGATGGGTGCGGACGAAGCAGCGGAGCAGCCAGGAGGGAGCATGGTGCCGTCAAGGAAGGCGCCACCCACTGACGGGCAGGAGGCTTTGGCGGTCATCATCGAGGAAGAGGACGAGGAGAAGGAGGAGATCGTGGGGTTGGCGTCGCAGAGCGCAACCACGTCGCAGCCCGATCGCATGCCGTGATGAAGCAGAGGTACGTGCAAACAAACCTCAACCATTGCAGGGAAGCTCAGGACTTGTTCAGCCTTACGGTGTCGGTTCCGCTGGCAGGCACTTGGACTCTTTGGGTTTGGCCACCTTACGAGTTCTCGGCAGGGGAATCACACTCGGCGACGTCGAGACAGGCGAGGGGTTCGTGTCGGCAACTGTGGGAGGCGCGATTCGCGTCCACAGTTGCTACGCGTCACCCGCCCTATCGGTCGACGAGTTTGAGAGTTTCTTGAGTCGTCTCGAGGCGTCCGTGAGGAAGTACCGCGGCAGCGATCTCGACCTCGTCATCGGTTAGGATCGGTTATTATCGTCCGGGCGGGAGATCAGTCCGGATGGACGCCGACCTGCTGGCCGTATCGTTGATCGCCGTGGAGTGGGTGGGGACGACTTTGCCCCGGGTACCCGCAGCCGCCGACGACGGCGCCGAGGCCGAAGCCGAGCGGTTGGTGGAAAGCGAGACCGCGGCCTGTGACATAGATCTGCCGCCGAGGTCAACACACCCCGGCGGTTGAACGCCGGTTTTCTGGTGGAACGGCAGGATCGCGGATGCGCGGACCGAATGCGTACGGAAGAGGCGGCTGTTGACCAGAAGGGGACGCAGACGGGGTGCCGACCGACCTCGTCGAGAGACCTACGGATGTATCGGAGCTGACGGTGGCAGAGGTGACCGCTGCGGTCGGTCGCTTCAGGTCCCGCAACAGGGCACCCGGCCCGGACGGTATACCGTCCCGGATCTGGGTCGTCTTGCACGCGGGGAGGCCGGAGTGGCTTACCGACGTGTTCAACCGCTGTCTGAAAGAAGGCACATTCCCTGGCCAGTGGAAGCACGCTCGGCTTGCGCTGATCGCCTAACCGGGAAAGCCGGTGGGCGAGCCGTCTTCGTACAGACCATTGTGCATGCTCGACGACGTCGGTAAGATCTTTGAGTCGTTGTTGGTCGTCCGGGTCAACGCCCACATGGCCGCTACCGGGGTCGGACTGTCGGAAAGGCAATTCGGCTTCCGGAGCGGTCTGTCCACGGACGACGCTCTGCGGCTGCTGCAAGAGCGGTTGGTAGCCGCAGTAGACAAAAACCGTCTGGCCGTGGCCGTGAGCCTTGACATTCGGAACGCGTTCAACACCATCGGGTGGGACATCGTGCGGGAGGCGTTGATCCGTATGGGCTTCCCGCCATACCTTCGACGGATCTTGGACTCGTATCTGAGCGTGCGGGCCCTGTATCCTTGCGACGACTCCACGGGCGACCCGGTGACTATAGGCGTCACTCGGGGAGTACCTCAAGGCTCCGTGCTTGGTCCGCTCCTCTGGAACGTCGCATACGACACCGTGTTCCGCCTACCGATGCCCCGAGGCGTGATCGTATCGGGGTACGCGGACGACACGCTAGTCGTTGTCGAGGGGGACACGGAGGAGTCCGTGCAGAACCACGCGAACGCCGCGCTGGCGTCCGTCGCCGGTCATATCCAGCGATTGGGGCTGCGGCTCGCCGTCGAGAAAACGGAGGCCGTGGTGTTCAAGAACCGGTATCGGCCGGACGACCTCAGATTGCAGATCGAGGTTCAGATCGTCCGGCCAGGCGAGTCCCTCAAGTTCATGGGCGTAGTCCTGGAGAACAAGGGGAAATGGTTCGGGGCGCACTTGCGGGGCGCGTGATCGTGACTCTGTCGAGGTTCATGCCGAATGTCGGGGGGTCCCCGGGAGGGAAGGCGGCGCCTACTGTCGAGCGTCGTGCACTCCGTGCTCCTGTACGGAGCTCCGACATGGGTGCCGACCCTGCCGTACAACACGCGGGGCGTCGAGGTCTTGGCCACCATGAAGCGGAGGGCCGCGATCGTGAGCCTGAGTGCGTACCGCACCTTGTCCTATGACACCGTGACGGTCGTCTCTAGCACGGTGCCCATCGACCTCATGGCCGACGAGCGATACAGGGCGTTCGAGGCCAGGAGGTCGTCGAGACCAGCGGCGACTTTAGGATACCGCGTAGAGGAAACTGCGGCATCTGCGCCGCTGCCGATCGGACCTCGCGAAATGCGGGATCAGACGGTGGCGAGGTGGGCGTGGAGGTACAGGCGAGTAGTATATAAATGCTGGTCCTGGCGCACTTTTGATATTTTTCACTTAAAACAAATTAATTGATCTTTTTCACTTAAAACAAATTAGTTAATATTTTTCACTTAAAACTAATTTATTGATATTTTTCATTTAAAACAAATTTATTGATATTTTTCACAGCCATTATTTTACCATTAAGCTCATCTTAGAATTTCCCTATAACTTTCTTGTTTACTAATGGGATATTATAAATATTATCCAAAGGATAATCAGATGTATCATAATGGTCTATATCATTTTTCATACCTTGATAAAAATCATTCGTTTTCACTTCCATTATTAGAGAATCTGTATCACAATATAATAATCTTATTTTATCACCGTATTTCTCCTTCAAAACATTGTAATAAATATCATACATTATTTTTTTAGAAATGTCTAATATAGTCATCCCAACATAAACTGGCTGAAACAATTTAGTCGAAGTTTGTTTGCGCCGTAAGTTGGTCGCGGTGATCTACTATTTAGGCGCGGTAGTGGACTGTATAAATTTGTGTTTTTATTTTTGTTGATATCGTACAACCGTGTAATGAGGTAAATAGCTCAACAGAAGTGGTCAGGTTCGCCGGGCAAGACTGTTGAGCTATGTTGTGATACCGTGTGTAAAGAGTGTATATATGTATGGTGTGCTTAAAACTAGTAAAAAGGGTAACTAGAATAGAAATAAATAATGGCAAATGAAATATGGTAACTCGTGTTGCTGTATTATATACAAATAATTAAATTAAAATACTACACAAATATAAAAATCACAGCAACACGCAAAATACAAATAATAATAAATTGCCTGTTTGGCTCACCAAAATAAATAAATAAATAATTGATAATAATATAAATAAATTAATTAAATAAAAACTCACAAATTGTTGGTGCACTGCTGGCCAGCCGCTACCTAAACTTAAATCTAAGGAACATAAAATTGCACACACACTTAATAGTAATATAACACACAAAAGATTACTACAATTCACAAATTTCGTGGCAATTAGCGTACACGTAAAATAATATTGAATATAATAATAATAATAATAATACGGCAATTCGTGCACGTATAATAATAATAATAATATAACAAGGCGATCAGCGCACGCTTAACAATAATACTAAAAAATAACAATAACAAAAAACTATAAGAACTCAAGAGGTCTACTCGTTACGGCGATTGGAGATAGACAAGATAAAAATGTTCACTGTACGGCGATGGGCATCGTCCGTCGGCCCTTTATAAATAATTTAAATATTATATAACGGTTATATAATTCACAGTGATTTACATAAACTTATATCTAATGTGTGCGTGTGTGTGGCCGCGATATCAGCAAAGGCATAATTAGACCGCGGCCGTGAAAAGCTATAACACCGCGGCCCTACTTTCAATTTTAATTTAAGCGCAAACACAGAAAACATCTATCTTATTATACAACATGGTAAATTCTCTGAGATTTTGTATATTAAACGCATTCCAAACTTCTTGAGCATTTTTATAATCATCGTTTGTTATATGTTGTTTTTGTAAGAGAACTATAGAAAAGTTCTTTGGGAGGTAAACCTGTTTCACTATACTTTTCGATGCAATCCATATACTCATAAGGATAAGATAATTTTTTAGATATTAAATCTAGATGTTCTCTTGGAAAATGTTTTCCGAGTTCTTTAAACTAGTTTTTCTCTAGATTATTAGCTAATTCATCTAAACTGCAAAATAGAAATTTGAATGAATCTAAAAATCTTATCTCGATTTGATTTTTACAGACAATATTTGTTATACTTTTTTTACAGAATTTATTCAAACATTTATTTTTCATACAAGCAGATGATTGGTAGTCCAAAATATTTGAAAAACATACATATTTTTCCTCATTATCTGGAATCAAGTTTATTCTTTGATTATCGCCGTTGAATTCTTTTATAAATAAATGTGCGTCGTAACCTGAAAGGTTGTGGAATAAAACAGGAATAAATCTAGGAACTTGATGATTTAAATTACAATAAGAATGTGCAGCTCCTCTATAATTTCCAGTTAAATGATCGTGATCTCGAACTTTTCTCATATTATTTTTGAATACAGTATCTTTTTCTTTTTTTTTCATACACTGTAACAATTGTGGAGGTATATCCTCCATATTTCTCTCACAAATATGACATGTGTTTGCGTTTTTAAAATTGTTCCATTGTTATTTAGTCAACTCGTTCATAGGAACTTTTACATCTAAATAATTTTCAGAAATATTAAGAGCTTTTTCTTTTATTTTTTGAACAAATACCTTAGGTGCATCCAATCCAAAGTATTCTTCACTTTTCTTAAAACTCCCATCAGAGTATTTTATATAGAATACGAAACTTATAGGAGTATGTTTTTGGTATGGGTTTATATACGAAGTATTATCACAAGGTTGACAATTCTGTATTTTTTCTAACATACACTCAAAGTCTGCGTAAATCGAAACGGGTTCTTTTAAAGAATGATTATAATGAGAAAATTGAACAATATTATTGGAAGGTTCAGGTAAAACGACCTTGGGAAATTTATTATACATACAGTAAGTTTTATGCTCGTTTAATTTATGTTGTGTTTTATGACTGATTAAACACATTTTACACAGAAAACGTTTATGTTCATGTTTGGAAATTTGATCATGTCCTACTAGTTTCCATAAATCTTTCCATAAATCTTTTATCCAACAATAATGCTCATTATTTTTCTCTTTAAGATAAAACAAATCAATATATTTCGCCTTCTCAATTTTAGTTATTTTAAGGGGAATAACTACTGGCTTGAACTCATCAATACAATATACATTTATAGAAATATTTAATCTATCAACTATTTTATGTATATCTGTTAATTTAACAGGAAATTCAATATCTTTGAATTCTTTATCAAACACACTTTTCCATTTTTTATATTTGGAAACTGTCGTATATAGTAGACAGTCATCAAAATATTACTTAGGTCAGTGAAGCATATGTGCTGAGACAGCGATTAAATTACCATATAACACCGCCGTACAGGCGGGCACGGGAAGTCCCGTTGTCGCTGAGTGAATCGGCGAGGAAGTATGTACTCTGGTTGCACGTGAGAAACGTCAATCATAGTACGGGCTATTTTAATCGAATTAGTTAATTATTTACTTGTGTTTTAAAATATAATAAAAGTGTTTCCGACCTGAAAACCCGAGTATTATTTCAAAGTCTTTCTTCGTTCTTACCCTTAATATTGGAACAGTGCTCAGACCCACACACCTTAATAGTCAATGAGGTATTTAATAACCGAACAGTGCTCCGGTTGTGGTGTCCTAATAGTAATTCCAATTTAAGAAACGAACGGAGAACGACAAAAACGCACACCGTCGTACCTCAAAGGTTAACAGTGCTAATCTGAATTTTTTCCAGAGACAGTCATTAACCTAGAGTGTACGGGGGTAAGGTAAACAGTTGGTTTACCGCGTATCATCCGATACGGGTGATACCACAGAGTGGCGCCCAACGGGGTTACTTATCCACGGTCGGAGACATTTTTTTTTATTTTTATGCCCTGGTATCTCAACCTTGGCACGTTTAATTTTTCGAAGTGTTTTTTTTTGTGTTTTGTGCCGCGTAGTACAATCTGGCAACCGTGCGTTTACACGTATACGCCAAGATGCTGATACTATTGCTACTGTTATCAACTACAAAAACTGAAGGCAAAACAGAAACAGGAGAAGACACAAAAATTACGATATCACCCAAGGCATTCTTCAACGAAATTAAAGAAACCATGATGTACGACAAAAGTATACCACTCATATATACGCAAGACACGGTAAAGGGTAATATAAACGATTTCAGAGAAACCTGGGAAATAGAAAAATACTGCAAAAATAAAAATAAACATGATAATTACTGTAATATCGTACAACAATCAATCACGCTACTAAAAAATATAAACAAAAACATAAATGATAACGACATTGATACAATGGAATTCTTAAAAAGGACTAACACCATCAATACTAAAGACAGGTCAAAAAGAGGAATACAATTTATAGGAGATTTCTACAACTTCTGTTGCAATGTAGCAACGGATAAACAAATTAAAAATTTTTATAATAATGAGGAAAATTTAGCTAAACAGGCAGAAATACTTAATGATATATTTGTCTCTGACCACAAGGACCTATCACAGATAACCTCACAGTTAAATAATTACACGACGACCACAGGAAATAGAATAGAATTATTAAAAAACAATTTTAAAAATGTTGTCAAAGAAGAAAAGGACAACATGATGTTAGAAAAAATTAACTGTAATAATCTAATACAAGGCACGCAAGAAATAATGTTCAATATTGCAACCAGCTTAGTAAGATTTATTAATTATGAAAGAGACTCCAGTACACAGCTACACTGCAAATTAGGCAAAATACCTCCACGGGTAATCAATACCGAAGTATTATTTTACGACCTAAACAAACTTTCAAAACTACTAATGGAAGACGGATACGAATTAGTAATCAGTAGGATATAAAGGGGGATTCTGGAACCGCCTCCGCCTCATAACGCCTCTCTGCCGCCTCATAACGCCTCTCTACCGCCGCCGCCGCTCGACCTGCCGCCTCCCCCGCCACTCCTCACCCTGCCTACTGGGCGCCGCCTCCCCCGCCACTCCTCACCCTACCTACTGACCACCGCCTCCCCCGCCACTCCTCACCCTACCTACTGACCACCGCCTCCCCCGCCACTTCTCACCCTGCCTACTGGCCGCCGCCTCTCTGCCACCACTCCTCACCCTGCCTACTGACCACCGCCTCCCCCGCCACTCCTCACCCTACCTACTGACCACTGCCTCCCCCGCCACTCCTCGCCTTACCTACTGACCACTGCCTCCCCCGCCACTCCTCACCCTGCCTACTGGCCGCCGCCTCTCTGCCGCCACTCCTCACCCTGCCTACTGACCACCGCCTCCCCCGCCAATCCTCACCCTACCTACTGACCACCGCCTCCCCCGCCACTCCTCACCCTACCTACTGACCACCGCCTCCCCCGCCACTCCTCACCCTGCCTACTGACCGCCGCTTCTCTGCCGCCACTCCTCACCCTACCTACTGGCCGCCGCCGCCGCCGCCCAACCCCAGTGTCACGTGGGTTATTCTATAGACAAATGAAATCGAACAATAATAAGAATAGGGTTGTAACATCTTAAATCTTAAAATCGAAAGTGACACTAAATGCCGTGTCTTGACCTCTTTTTTGTTATAAGAGATGTATAATTCAAAAGCAATAACATTGTCCAGAGATTCAATAATAAGAATAGGGTTGTAACATCTTAAATCTTAAAATCGAAAGTGACACTAAATTCCGTGTCTTGACCTCTTTTTTGTTATAAGAGATGTATAATTCAAAAGCAATAACATTGTCCAGAGATACAATAATAAGAATAGGGTTGTAACATCTTAAATCTTAAAATCGAAAGTGACACTAAATTCCGTGTCTTGACCTCTTTTTTGTTATAAGAGATGTATAATTCAAAAGCAATAACATTGTCCAGAGATACAATAATAAGAATAGGGTTGTAACATCTTAAATCTTAAAATCGAAAGTGACACTAAATGCCGTGTCTTGACCTCTTTTTTTGTTATAAGAGATGTATAATTCAAAAGCAATAACATTGTCCAGAGATACAATAATAAGAATAGTGTTGTAACATCTTAAATCTTAAAATCGAAAGTGACACTAAATGCCGTGTCTTGACCTCTTTTTTTTGTTATAAGAGATGTATAATTCAAAAGCAATAACATTGTCCAGAGATACAATAATAAGAATAGTGTTGTAACATCTTAAATCTTAAAATCGAAAGTGACACTAAATGCCGTGTCTTGACCTCTTTTTTTTGTTATAAGAGATGTATAATTCAAAAGCATTAACATTGTCCAGAGATTTACTCCAAGGACATTTAACAGACCTGTAGAGATTTGTCGTAGTTTTTACTGTTTTCAATAATAACCTGTATGTAATGAGTTTAATGTAAATTCAATATTTTACAAATTAGGGTAATATGTATAAATAATAATAATATTTACAAAAAATTATAATTTTTTAACATAAAAATATAATATTCTGGGTGAGAATCGAACCGGGTATATCGGTTTTTAACCTGATACCTTTACCCCGATTAGACTCTCACGGCCATTAATGATGTCATTGAAAATCTTTATTTTAAAACTGTTTCGTGTCTGTCAACACAATTCATAACTGTGTAAAGTATTTTTAAAAATTCCATCATTTTTTCTGTGTACACACTAAACAAATGTCGACGAATGTGACTGTACATGGTCTGTATCACTTACAATGGGCGTCCTTTTACATATATATGTATTTTTACATTAGACCCCTCACTGTTGTCCAACGACCTTTTCTTCATGAAGCGCAATTTATACACGTATACAATGAATACCCTGTACTACGAAACCGTCAAGGTTGGACCATGGGCGGCACCGTTGTAAATTAGTACTCTGTTTACACTGATGCGCACTCGTTTAACGCGAACCAATGACTTTATTTATGCGTCCGACTGCGTGAAGTATTTTTAAAAATGTCATCATTTTTCTGTGTACACACTAAACAAATGTCGACGAATATGACTGTACATGGTCTATATCACTTACAATGGGCACCCAAAGATTAGTCGTAGCATATGCCTCGGTCAGTCTGTCGTCAGCCTTCTCACAATTTACTCTCGTCGCGTCTTTAACAATTTTTGACGTTGCGTTTATAAAATAAATTTGAAGTGTTTTTTATTTTATCGTAAAAAAAATGTTCAAGTGTAGCCAGTGTATTAAGCAGTTCAACCGTAAAGATCTCTTAACAAGACATTGTAAGGTGCATCTGAATAATATACGATATTCATGTAACAAATGCATCAAAACATTTTCACGTATAGACAACTTGATGAGACATAAAAAATTCACTCATGGTATGTACGAATTAATTTAATATATTAATTATACCCTGCGTTTAATTACGGTTGTAACGATGTAGTCGAACCATCACGCGCCGCCGTAGCCGGGCCATCGCGCGCCGCCGTAGCCGGGCCATCTAGCGCCGCCGTAGCGGAAACATCTAGTGCGAATGACATTGAGTGGATCGAAGACGGGGGTGAAGAATTATTAGCAAACAGTACTGAGAGTTCTTATTTATGCAATAATATATATCTTTTATTAATCACTTTAATATCATATTACAATTGTGCTAGATGACATAAATGTACAGCCGGGGGTCATAGAGCTAGCCCCAGGAATTTTCGTGCCAGACCAACCAGCCGGTTCGTCTACACATTATGAAAACGTTCCACAATCCTCCGATGTATTATGGGGTGAAATTGATGAAGCCGATATGATTGAAATTTATAATGAGAATGAATCAGCTGGGTTAATTACTAATAACACTGGTAAGAAGTTTTTTTTTTTTTTTTTTTTTTTTTCCCTATAATATCGTATAAAACAAGACTCTATTTTTTTATTTATTTATTTATTTATTTTTAAGAATGTTCGCGTAAACGTAAAACTGATTTACAAACTTCAGCAGTTCGAAATAAAAAACTTCGCTTAAGTATTGTAAACAGTCCAGGGTTTGTTGAGATATCGTCCACAATGAACCGTAGAGTAGTTGTTTACTACGCTAAAAATATCATGAATTTTAATGACTATCCATCTTTCCTCGAGTCAGTGAAAATTAATCTGATTGAAATTTTACGGCGGCATTCAAGCGTTGAGCCCATTAAATATAACCTGAAATTAGAGGCATCTTACAACAAACCTCTAATAGATTCGTCGACACAAAATAGAGATTTTAAAACTTCGGCTAAGGTGATTTTTGCTGATACAGACATAGCTCAGTCGGTGTCTGATGACTATTCAACATTAATAGCCGAAGAAGACAAATATATGGAACGAGGAAGTGGTTTTACTTTACAGAAAATCGATGGTATATCGGTATCTGTATACAAGTATACACCGCTTGGTGGATCCTCATACATCGAAACACCGGTTGACATTATAAATAAAAAATCTACAATAAATCCGCAAAATAATGATCAACAGTGTTTTAAGTGGTCGGTTTTAGCGAGGCATGTGACGGGTGATAATAAACACCGAGTAGGTGAAAACTATACTAAACACGAGCAAAAGTATAATTTCACTGGTTTATCATTCCCAACACCACTCAGTGAAGTTAAAGGCATATTCGAAAAAAATAATTGTAATGTTTCGGTCAACGTTTATGGTTTGAAGCAACGGAAGAGAAATAATGTAAATTATAATATATTGTTTCCACTTAAAGTTGTAAAAAATGAAAAGAAGGTTCATTTCGATCTTCTTTTACTCTCTAATGGCGAGAATAATCATTACATTTATATTTCGAATTTTAACAGCCTCGTGAGAAGCCAATTAACCAGCCACAAAGAATCGATTTGGATATGTAAGAGCTGCTTCACATCTTTCGACGATAGGCCTAGAATAACAAAATCACATGGACAGGTAGCACTCGAAGAGCATAAATTAATCTGTAGGGAGAATAAACCTATCCGAGCAATTATGCCTTTGGAGGGGGAGAATACCCTCGAATTCAAAAACTGGGCCAACACTCAGAGACACCCCATAGTAATTTATGCAGATTTCGAGGCTTTACTTGTTAAATGTGATGAAAGTAAAGGAAAATCAACATCGGCCTTTCAGAAGCATAAACCTATGAGTTATGGCTTATATGTGAAAGCAGCAGACGACATACCCCTCCAACTACTCACCCAATACGGTATCCCCACGGCAGCAATTATATATCGTGGTTCACTGACTCGAGAGGGGGTTGCACGACACTTTGTAGAGATGGTATCGGATTTAGCCCGCAAGATTGAGGAAATGCTTAAGACGAATAAACCTATAGTTATGACTAGTGATGAAGGAAAAACACATGCAGAGTGTATCACCTGTAATTTATGCAAAAACAAGTTTTCTTTACATAATCATAAAGTAGCTGACCACTGTCACCTAACTGGACAGTTTAGACAGTCTTTATGTAATAGCAGTAATTTAAAATTACAATCACCAAATTTCGTGCCATGCTACTTTCATAATTTAACCAACTACGACGCACATTTTATCGTAACCGAGTTAGGTTACGATTCGAAATCAATTAATGTTATTCCTAATAGTGAAGAGAAATTTATTTCTTTTTCGAAATTTATATCAAACAGATTCACTATTAGGTTTATTGATACTATTAGATTTATGCCTTCTAAGCTATCTACACTGGCAAAAAAATCTGATATCGGCAAACTTTTATAAATTCCGCGAAACATCTAAAGAATTTAACACCTTAGATTTACCACTCGTAACGCGTAAGGGCGTATACCCATACGAGTATACAGACAGTTGGGATAAATTAGAGGAGACCCAACTACCACGTAAAGAACATTTTTACAGTTCATTGAAAGAAAAAGATGTAACAGAAGAAGAGTACGAACATGCTAAAAATGTATGGAGCCATTTCAAATGCAAGACTTTGGGAGAGTATAGCGATCTGTACTTGAAGGTAGACGTCATGCTTCTGGTCGACATTTATGAAAATTTTAGAGACATTTGCTTATCGGTATACTCTATAGATCCAGCTTTCTATTTTACAAGTCCAGGTATGTCTTTTGACTGCATGCTAAAGAATACTGGAGTTAAACTGAATCTACTTACCGATTACGATATGCTTCTAATGTTTGAAAAAGGTAAACGTTTTTTAAAATTATGAAAAAAATAAGTAAATAAAAATATGTAATAATTTTATAGGTATACGTGGTGGACTTACTCAAGCGAGCATGAGGTATGCTAAGGCGAATAATAAAACATCACCCGACTACGATGAGAGTAAACCCCCGTCATGGATTATTTATCAAGACTGTGAGTATAAACTTATATCAATTTTAGTCAAATGTGTTTCTGTTATCAAGTTGCGCTATTATTTTTAAATAAAGGTAACAATTTATATGGATGGGCCATGTCCCAATGAATGCCATATGGTGGTTTCAAATGGATCAAACCGACAATTAGAGGGCTCGAGTGTTTAAATAAAACTTCACCAATTGGACGGATTTATGAGGTAGACATTGCGTATCCTGACAATCTACATGATAAACACAGTGATATACCTTTTCTTCCTGAAAACACTAAACCACCAGGCTCTAATACAAAAAAATTGATGGCTACTTTGGAACACAAGACGAATTACATTATTCATTATGGAAATTTACAACAGGCGATCAAAAATGGATTAATTGTTGAAAAAGTAAATACCTCGTTCTTTGAATCTTGTTATGTTGTCAATTAATCATATTGTTAATATTACAAGGTGCATAGAGTACTACAATTTAATCAATCAATGTGGTTAAAAGAGTATATTTCGATGAATACCGAGATGAGAAAGAAAGCTAGCAACGACTTTGAGAAAGATTTTTATAAGCTCATGAATAACGCTGTGTTTGGTTTGTTATTAACATTAAAAATTATTACTTACTATTGATATTATTATTCTTTAAATATTATTCAGGTAAGACTATGGAATCGGTGAGAAAGAGGATTAAAATGGAGCTTGTTTGTAGTGAGAGAAGATTTGAAAAATTAATAAATAAGCCCACATTCAAGCATACTACTATCTATAATGATAATGTTGTTGCTTTATCATTGGAAAATAATATTATAAAGTTTGACAAACCCATATACATAGGTAAACATTCAAATAGGAAATATTATTTTCATTTAATTTATTATAATGTCCTCAGGATTTTCTGTACTCGATGTATCCAAGACGCTTATGTATGATTATCATTACAACTTCATGAAGAAACATAATGGAGAGGATATTACACTCATGTATACTGATACAGGTGAATATTTCTAATTTAAATTTAAATTTAAATTTAAATTTATTTATTTTAACATATTTTTATTTATATTTAGATTCCCTTGTATGCAATATTATAACCGATGACTTTTATAACGACTTGCTGAATAAACCAGGCTTATTAGACCGCATGGACACTTCAAACCTACCTAATGGTCATCCTTGTTTCATATCCAAGAGAAAAAAAGTTCCCGGATTTTTTTCTGATGAAACAGAAGGGCAGCCCATTACAGAGTTTGTTGCTTTGAGAGCAAAATCATATGCGTTTGCCGTTGACGGTAAAGAAAATATCAAGGCCAAAGGTATTAGAAAACATGTTGTGAAAAACCATATGAATCTCGAAGATCACAAGTGATGTCTGTTTGGAGACAACACTCTTCAAAAATACAGACAAAACGTCTCAATTCGTTCTTTCAAGCATACTATACACACTATACGGTCGAAAAAACTTACATACAACTGTAAAGATGATAAAAGATTTATACAAGAAGATGGTATACATACACTGGCACACGGACATTATCTTATACCGTATGTAAAATAGTTATTATTATTATTATTATTATTATTATTATTATTATTATTATAGATTTAAATTTGTTCTAGGAAACTGTTGGAACCTGAGGAGAATGAAATAGTCCCAGGAATTTTCGTGCCAAACTTGAATAATTCAACATCAAAAGACATATAAATGTATAATATCATTGTGACAAAATATTGTTTGACTATAAACTTTATATTTCGTTATTGTTATTGTTATTGTTAATATAGAAATTCTCTATTCTATTAAACATTATTAGTACTGTATATATTGTAATTAATAACTTTATATTTTTAATATAGAAACCCTATATTATTTGAAAAAAAAAAAAGAAAACGCATAGAGATGAAATATAATATTATTTATTTTTTATATAAAAACATAGAGTATAGTTAATGACAATTATTTAAATACCATTTTCGTAATGCAAATACTTTATAAAATGTACATTGTCTTGGATTTAAATCCATATGAAAAATACAACATGGTAGATTATCATAACATAATTGATTCAGCCTGGGGCAATCCATATCCTCAGTGTTGATGATGTGAACGTGCGGAATGAAATCTTGAACAATTTTCTGTTTCTGCTCTCCCTTGACGTAGATACGTTCGAATTTTAACGAGTTTAAAATCCTATTGACTTCATCGTATTCCACATCACCGTATTCCAATGAAAGATTATGGTAATTCCGCTCGAGCCATTTATTAACACTTCGACTTTTAGCATTTTGTGTCTCATGTGAATGTTTAAAAATCCAATGTTGAGTTGCGAACGATTCAGTATCGACTATAGACATTTCTTTGATCATATACTTATTATCCACTCCGAGGATACACTGAAGATCCAAAATCGCTACGGACGACATTCTGAACGAACGAGTGTAACTAAACTAATCTTTAAATGTCTTATTTTTCGATATCAGTAGTGTTTATCCAACTATTTTCACTGTTATCGAAGCCGAGCCACTTTACCAACAGCTGATTTCCCCTTCTGCGTACTATTTTTTCGATCAAATAGCTGTCAGGGTGTTTAGTTTTATTTATCTCTTCGGAATAAAAACAACCTGATATCGGTTTGCCTGTATAATCTTCAAGCATATATGTTGGAGGCACTGTTTTATTTATCTTAGCAACTTTGAAAATCTCCGTTGACCAGTTTGGCAAATAACCTTTTGTAAACACACCCTTGTGTAAACTTATACGCACTTTATCACCAACGGCGAATTTTATTTTGTCATTGTTAATCTTACGTTGTTTTAATACAACAGATTTAGGATTTTCATCAGCTTGCTGGGGAGTCATACCGATAGTTTTATGCTTTGTATTATTATAAGTATGTAATATTGTAGGTAGAATAGAAACCCATTCTCGTGACCCTCTGGCTGTAAACTCTCGATACATGTTCGCCTTCAGTGTTCGGTTAAAACGTTCAACAATACACGCTTTTACAGTGCTGAATGTTGAATATTTTTTTATATTATATTTTACCATCAACGCATCAAATGTGCTATTATAAAACTCTTTACCGAAATCTACTTGAAGTAGTTTTGGGGACCGAGTAGATAGTATTTTAGACATCGATTTGGAAACTTCTTTACCCGTTTTGGATTTTAAAGGTATAGCCCACGCGAATTTTGTAAAACAATCAATCACACATAATATATATTTGTAACCTTTATTTAGTTTAGAAAGTGGTATCATTTCGACTAAATCTGCCTGAAATAAATCATTTTTTCCATGCACAGTGACTCTTAGTCTGGTATATGTTTTTCGAGACGGTTTGTGTAATTCTAAAGCGATATCACGTTTAGACATGATTAGGTATACGTTTTATCACGCCGGCTTCGTATAATTCTTCAAAAATTGATAATATCTCGTTGGAGACGCCTGTATTCCCGGCCGACCTTGAAGCTAATAGTAACCGCAATCGGTTTACGAGTTCATTAGCGTCGTTCCAGTAAGTATAATTATGTTTCTGCAATGATACCGATACACCCCCACCCGAAGAAAATAATTTTTTAATGACGTTCTTATACTTTTTACCTCCACTTTTGATCGTTATACCGTCGGAATTTAAATGTGCAGACGTTTGAGTTAATATTTCACCATATGTTTTCAAGTCCTGCTCGGTTAGGATGTTTTGAAAATATTAAATATAAAAGACCCGAGGTTAGCTCATAGGGTGTTTTATCGATAATAATTGATGAAGTAGTAAATTCGATTTCTTTGTTGCCGAGTTTAATAGTACCGTTATTAATTTTTTTTGGACCGTAAAGTTTGTCTCTACCAGACGATTGTAGCCAATTTTCTATATCGAAATGAAAATTTTCGTTTGTGTGAGATGGCGGTATCTCTACTTTTGTATTTATCGGTGGTATTTCCATTGCTGCTGCTGCTGCACTTGATATTTTGTTCAGCGGGTCGATAATCGGTTTAAACGTCTGTGACACGAGCGAATGGACATCAGCTTCTCCTTTTTTTAATTCTTCGTACTTGCGTTTAATTTTATCTTTAGCTCTGACCAATTCGTTTAACACTGTACTATCTTGCGCCATGATTAATCCGTAAATGATTGTCGGTTTACAATTTGCCGCCTTATATAACGACAAACGTATCAAACCCAAGGCGATAACGTCCGTTATCGCGATCACTGTCTTTACAAATGACTACAAATGAAAACCGATCTCGATTCCAACAGTTCATACAGAAACTTTTAAACTCTTGATACGACATGTCTCCTGAAGAGTGTTCGTTGTAGACGTGTTTTAAATTCGTCTCATCTTGTTTAAATAATACTATTAAGTTTGCATTATCATGTATCAATTGCTTCGGTACTTTAGAGTAACTCTGAGCTAAATAAAATATATCAACTTTATTATGTCGTCCACGGGCAAAATATTCACGTATAACATTCTGGTTCTCGGTAATGACGTCATCCATGATAAAAATCGAGTTTGGTAGTACTTTTTCAGGCGAAATGACCGCCTCATTTTCAAAAAATGTAAATATATTCATACCGTCAATCTGGTTGATTATCTGTTTTAATAACTTGTACTTTGGTTGTTCTAACGTTTTAGAATAAATATATAAATTTTGAAAACGTAAACCGTTTTCGCTTACAAGCAAAAAATATATCAAGTTTGTCTTCCCACAACCGGACGCTCCTAAAACCAATGAACGAACAGTATTCGGGAACAGCGGTCCATGCCTCGATTCGATTCTTGTTTCGGGTGGGTCGATATTGAAAACGGGTAGTTTTAGTTTTTGTTCTAAAAATTTCATTTTGTATGTATAAATAGCACTGCAGAACGTATAAGTGTGTCATACGATGTATCGCTATCGAAGAGACAAGAGGACTAAAGGTTCAGGTCTAGTCAACTCTCTTATAAATAGTTTGCCAATCGAACTACATTTACCAGGTAATTTTATAATTATCACAATTTTCAATTAAATAGTAAAATAATTATTATTATTTAAGGTTACCAATACTGTGTACCAGGTACACATTTGAAAAAAAGATTGGCTCGGGGTGATAAAGGTATCAACCCATTAGACGCGGCGTGTAGGCAGTGCCGCAACTAGGTTTCATTGTGCCCTGGTGCTAAACAATATTATGGGGCCCCTGTACCAGTACAATATACTAAGTATATAAATAAAAATGTTGTTTACACTATTGTAAGCTGTATCTATGTGGCCCATAGGAATCAGCTTTTATAACAGAACTTGTTTTTGTTTCCTTGTAATTTGAATACTATATATATTTCAGATTAGTTTATTTACATTATTCAAATAGTCCTCATTTATTATACACTTAGCATAAAGTCAAGTAATTTAAAAATTAAATACAAACATAATTATATGACGATAATAATAATACCTGAAATTATAAATATGAATAACAGAATAAGAGTAAATGAAGTAATATACAAAGAATCTTAAAGCCAATATACATATCTAAATACTTATGTAGATAACATTTAAAACATGTTCTACAAAATAACTTTTTCTTATATTATCTTAAATATATCAATGATATACTTGAAATTTGTAGACAAAATAACTTTTTTTTTTTTTATTTGAATATAATTACAATGAAAATATACAAAAAATTTACATTTTTAATTACATTAAAAAAATACATTATTTTTAATTTTTATTTAAAATTTACAAAAAATTACTTATGAGTTGAAATAAATATAATAAATAAATAAATAAAATTATTGATGATTTTACTAATAAAAAAACAAGAAAAAAGAAAAAAAAAATTTGTAAGACAAAATTACTTACAAAAATTTTTTTTTCTTGCCTTTTTATTAGCAAAATCATCAATAATTTTATTTATATTCAATTCATGAGTTCTTGAGCTTTCTATATTTAATATACTAATATTTGATAGCCTTTCTTGTCCCATTGAGTTTCTTAGGTAGTTTTTTATTATTTTTAACTTGGAAAATGAACGTTCAGCTGACGCAACAGTGACCGGTAATGATATAAAAATGATACAAGCAGTTAATATATCTTTAAAAAGAGAAGCCATATCATTTTCTAAAATATAATTTGCTAAATCTTTTATAGTTTTCATTGTTAACAGTGAATCAATCATAACTTCCTTTAAAGATAAAATCTGTCTTGAAAAATCTGAACTTATATCTTTCTCATAGTACAAAATAAAATCATAAGTAGCCTTGAGAAGGTCATCTTCACTAGATTGTAGAATTACTTGAGGTTGTAAAAAGTTAAATTTATCGACTACTTTCTGTAAACCTATAAAGCGATTATTTAGCTGAACCAAAGCTGTATCAATCAACGGCAAAAATACTTTTACTCGGAGGTTTTCTTCTGTAACATCTTGTCTTCTGTCTCCATCTAAATCACCAAAAAAATGTTTTGAATATACTTGACGCCGTTGATTATTGTTCACAGATATTCCCCAACTATTACACAAATGTGTTGCTGAGGTGACCAGTTCTTCATATTTCTCCCTCAAATTTTGAATTATTGTAATAGCCGATTGTAAACATTCACAAGCATTATGAAGGTTAGAATCAACTGATTGTAATTTTTTAGATACCACATAAAATGGTCTTAAAATTTGTTCCCATATAGTAAGTATTAGCACAAACTCAAAAGATTCTAACTTCTTTTTTAGACCTTTAGCTCTATTCATTTCTTCTTTCTTGTCACTTGTTAGCATTATATTTATTAAGGATTTTAAAACATTTGTAACGATACTTTAAGGCAAAAACTGCGTTATGTCGAGATTCCCACCTAGTTGTACATACTTTTTTTAAGACTATTTTTGCTACATCATCACCTAGCGCCAAAGAAGTCCATCTAGGAGCACTTTTACTAAAATGTACACGATAACTCTGCACGGGAATTCGAGTGAATTGTCGTGCGATATTTTCCCGGCTTTAGAAGTAGATGAAAACACACAGCTAAGTCTGTTGAGTTTGCATACGAATAACTCTATTCCAAACATTGAAGAGGGATGTAATCAAATAGGTGTTGAAAGATTAAAAGAAAATGTTACCTTGTCTGAATCGAACGAACTTTGTTTATTTAGAAAAGAAAAATCTAGTGAAAAAACAATATATACCGATTGTAGCAAATTAGGCATTGATAAAAATGTTTATCGAGCTAATGTAGACGTATACACGTTGCCTACAGGTTCGTATGAACTCGAAAAAATTGAAGCTATCATTGAACAGATATTACCCGACGACATTTCGTTCTCATTGAGAGCAAACAAAAATACATTAAAATGCGAGATGGTATGTAGTGAAAATATAGATTTTTCTATGGCCGGTAGTATCGGGAAATTGTTAGGATTTAAAAATACAGTATATAAGGCTAGTACTATTCATGAATCAGTTAATTTAATCAACATAATGAAAGTGAACTCTATAAAAGTGGAATGTAATTTAATTTGTGGTTCATTCTCTGACGGATTGCCGAGTTAGACTATACACGAATTTTACCCCACTGTACCACCGGGATATAAGATAATCGAAGTTCCTCGAAATTTGGTTTATTATCATCTCAATACCGAATCTATAACTAGAGTGAATATAGCATTGAAAGATCAAAACGATAATTTGATAAATTTGCGTGGTGAACCTATTACGATTCGTTTACAAGTCGTTCAACATAATTATGGCTCTACAGTTTAACAGAGTCGTAATAAAAAAGACTGTCAGTAGCACCAGGAAAGTCAATAAGGTTACACGCCCACCGTCCGTGCAACTCTCTAAAGCTAATATAACATTTCTGCGCTCATTAAAAGTATTATAATCATGGACGAAATGTATTTAGATGTTACCGAAGGGAACACAGACGACTGTAAAATAACACAGATGGAATATCACTCATTTTTACCATACTCAAACACCGCCATGTCTTTAAACGATGAAATACGTATAAATATTCAAAATATGGATTCTTATACTTTGCCTTCAGAGAGTTATCTTTATATCGAGGGTAATGTTATTTTACCGACGGACGCGTTGACTGGCGTAGGTACATAAAGTTTTACAAACAATGGACTGGCTTTTCTTTTTTCCGAAATGCGATATGAGCTAAATGGTGTAGAAATACAGAAATTAAAGTCACCTGGTATATCGTCGAGTCTGAAAGGATATTGCTCGTATTCACCAAATAAAACGAATGAATTGGATAACTTTATGTGGAATATAAAAACAGAAGACAACAAAATATCAGCGAATAAAAATACATTTTCCGGCTGTATCCCGTTAAAACACTTTTTTGGGTTCTGTGAAGACTATAAGAAAATAATGCTGAATTGTAATCAACAGTTGATTTTAAATCGTTCGTCTCACGATTTCGACGCTTTATACGTCACTGGAGATGCAGTAGCCGAAAATCATGAAAAAAACAGAAGAGTAAAAATAGCACTGAGTAAAGTCATTTGGAAGATGCCTGTTATCAAAGTGTCTGATAAGGAAAAACTAAAACTGTTGAAAATTATAGACTCACGTAAATCTATTTCTTGCGCGTTCAGAACTTGGGACCTATGTGAATATCCAGTTTTACCTCAAAACACTTCTCATTCGTGGACGGTTAAATCCAGTAGTTTACTAGAGAAACCTCGGTTCATTATAATCGGATTTCAAACAAATCGGAAAAATGTGTTACATCATTCGTCTGGTCGATTCGATCATTGCAATCTTAAAAATCTCAAAGTACACTTAAATTCTGAAGTGTATCCGTATGAAGATTTTCGCGCAAATTTTTCTGCAAATATCACGGCGATATTGTACAAGGCGTATGCGGATTTTCAAAAATCATACTACAGTAAGGTAAATTGTAAACCTTTACTATCAAAAGAAGATTTTCAAAACCACGCGCCGCTTATAGTCGTCGATTTATCACATCAGAACGATGCTGTCAAATCTTCTACTGTAGACCTACGGATAGAGTTTGAAACAGAAGTAGTGATACCGGCTGCCACTGCCGCGTATTGTCTCATTTTACACGATCAAGTTATCACTTATAACCCATTTAATGGAGATGTTAAAAAATTATAATTTTTTGTAAATATTATTATTATTTATACATATTACCCTAATTTGTAAAATATTGAATAAAAAAACACTTTGATAATATTTATTTTTACCCATTACATACAGGTTATTATTGAAAAAAAAAATATATAAAATGTTTACATTATTGAACATTAAAATTATTATAATAATTGCTCGCTGTATCGGTCCACTTTGTGTCTGTGCTCGAAAAGTTGTTTGGTACTGCTTGAACTGGCGACAATGGTGTGGGTGGGGATATGTCAAATAACTATGGAAATAAAATACATGAGTAAAGATGGTATATATTTTTATGGGTGAAAATAATTACCTTATTATCGACTTCATCATGTCCATACCAACGTTCTGCGACTTGTTGAGCGGCAAATAATTTTATCTGGTCCATGAAACTGGGTTCTATCGTCGACGGGATATTACTACGTGTTATCTTTTGCTTTACCTCATTGAAAATAATCGGTATGTTTCCACTACGACGTTCGTTATTCAAGAACTCGTGCATTTCAGTGATCTGCCTCATTATTATCGGACGGATGACCACAGTTTTGTATGAAAAGCTTTGTAAAATACTTGTTTCCAAATCTTGCAGAGACAGTAGATTTCCACGATTGAGCAGTACACGACACCCGTCGTGTTTTTTCGATTCGATTACAAGGTTGTTTTCCCCTCTATACACCATTTTGGTGATAATGATCGAGTCGTCTTTTAAAAATGTATCGATTTTTATTTTCGACGGTGGGTCCAAGATAATCGACAGGATGTTTCCCATCATCGTGAATATGCGATTTAGAAATTCGTGTGTGATAATTATATGTCGAGACGCAGTTATCAAATGTATAACAACGTTAAAATCATTTGTTGGATCGATTCCGATGTGGATAAACTTACGATTTGCGAAATCTATCGTAAAACATGTTGTATCGATAAGACTAGCGGGTTGTGCTGGTGGAACATATTTGTACCTCTTGTAAACGATTTTATTTTCTTCAATTGAACCTGCCATGTTTATATTATTATTAAGTAAAATCACTTGAACAAATAATAAAAAAATATTGAAAGACTATACGCACAGACGACTGGAATCAGACTGATTTCATCTCGATTTCACATACTATAGTAGGTCGTGCGACGGTGTCGCTATAGTGGTAGAGAATAAGGGTGGGGTTGAATAAGATTGACCTTGTAGTGATGAGAGGGTGTTAGTGTGCATAACAACAGCAATATATTAAGAGACCTGTATCGACATGTTTGCTCACGTCTCTTGCACGTGAAGGACAAATATCTTTTATGAATATACCCTATTTGTGTGATACTTGTCTGCATATATATATATATATATATATATATATATATATATATATATATATATATATATATATATATATATATATATATATATATTACCAAGAGACATATCTCGACGGGTGTGTGCAAGTCTCTTGCACGTGAAGGACAAATATATTTTATAAATGTATCCTATTTATCGACATGTTTTTGCGTTGTATGCATGACAGACATTTATATATGTATATTATCGTATATGAATATATCCGAATCATCTTTTGAATATAATCGAAAAAAATAAATATAATAAATGAATATAATCGAATCATTTTTTTTTTCACAGAATATTATTTGTGTTTTTTTTTTTCTGTTAAAAACTTTAAGATATCATTGATAACAGGCTATTTATACTGCACCAACTGAGATAAGGTGGTGTGATAGTATGAAAAGCATGATAAAGAGGTCGGGTGATACAACAGTGGTGGAGTGAAGGTCGCGGGGTGGAGCGGCACAACAGGGTGGAGTGACTCGGGGTCGGGCGGCGGCCAGTAGGCAGGGTGAGGAGTGGCGGGGGAGGCGGCGCCCAGTAGGCATGGTGAGGAGTGGCGGGGGAGGCGGCAGGTCGAGCGGCGGCGGCGGCAGAGAGGCGTTCTGAGGCGGCAGAGAGGCGTTATGAGGCGGAGGCGGTTCCAGAATCCCCCTTTATATCCTACTGTAATCAAATTAGAAAATATTTTTTCATATTATAATCTACCGATTGTTGAATGCCAATTCTCAAAGTCAAAAATCTTAATTATAATTAACAATAGCAATTAAAGAAAAATCGACAAATTGGAAACTACTTCAATACATCCTGGCATATTTTAAATTTCAATATTCCATATGCCTAATATTTTCAGAAAAAACGTATGTAGCAGTAAACACAGAAAATGACGAACATAGAATAGTTTCAGGTATGGGACTACAGCACTGTGACCCCCCAATAACGGATTTATGCTACATCCCTAAATTCACTTCGGATATCCCGCTAACACCAAAATGCGTGGAAGCATTGTTCAAAAATCTCCCACTAAGCCAAATAAACAAGTTCTGTTACTTTCAATGTGTAAAACAACAAGAAAATGAAGAAGTAATAATAAAACAAATAGGAGTAAATACCTTTGCAATTACTAATCCACAGCCTACGCTAATGATAAGAAAATCAAAAAAAAATGTATACACCGAAACACAAAAACTAAAAATAAACTACACACACACCCAGGCCTAATACAGATTTCCTTACCATGTAATTATGAGCTTTTAGGAAACGGGAAAGTACTTATTCCTAAAATGTTTCCATGCGAATTAACTATTAAGAAATCTAAATAAATTCACAATACAAAGAATATTACCCACATCATGGACCAACATAAAATCATTAAACATTGGTCACGAGACACAGAACAATCAAAATATATACTTTTCAAATCTAAGCGAAATACTAAATGAAGACTGGACCAAAGAGATTCCGAACTATCACATAACCAGACAGTTAAAAGATCCCAAAGAATATTTTAAAAAGGTCGTCCTAGAAAAAATTTCTATTCCTTTTATATAAAAAAAAAAAAAAAATCAACACACACCTATACCTTACACACAATACTCATAACTATTTACAGATGAACGAAATCGAAAAAATCGCACAGAAAACGAAAATAAAAAAACTACTCAAAGCAATAAAGAAAACAAAAAAAAAACATAAAAAAAATTGAAGCTGGGGAACAACCCGAGAATAAACACCGACAACGAAGACAGAATAAGAAAAATACCGAAAACATCGATAAAAAAATCCGGGAGGGCTTCGAGAATCTTATACATTTTATCGAGTCCCTTGAATAATTTTCTAAATATCACCTTAAAACAAAAATTAATGTAACTATAAAATTTAAATTTGTTCAAAACAATATATTATAAAACCCTCTTTTAGGAAAAAATAGGTATAATTAACCAATATGCAATTAAACACAAGGTTAGGTTAAAAATTACTTTTAAAGGAAAATAATAAAATTTCAAAAACATGTAAAAAAAAAAAAAAATTGTAAATAAAAACAAAAAGAATAGAATTCAGCATAATCAAAATTCACGAGTCAACAAACAAAAGCCGTAACAATCTTCTGAGACAAAGGGCGAATATAATATTTTCAAAGTAGACAAAGAGCAGTAAACCAAATTATAAAAACATTATAAACCAATAATTATAAAAAAAAAAAAAAACTATAAGCAAACACCTTTCATACGAAGACACGAAGAAGAAACTGCCGTCAAATCAAAAAAAAAAAACAAAAACAAAAATAGATATAAAAATAAAATAATAATAAAAAAAAAAAAGGAAATACAAATCAAATTCAAAAAAAAAATAAGAAAAACTAAAACAACCAAGATAATAACAACTTACCTTATGAAATACAAAGAGAAAAAGAAGAATTAACTACCACGGAATCGAAGAATAAAATATCATAGAAAAACAACAAACATTTACTGCTATTTGTCGAAATAAAATATTATATTTCTAACTCTGAACAATCTCTAAGAAAACATTTTTCTACAAAAGAACCAATCAATACATTTTTATAACCTTATATGTATCCACATAAATTCTTGTATTTATGTTCTGAGTAAAAATTTCATACATTATAATATAGTACAATATTACTATTATTCAATTTATATTCATATAAAAAAAAAAAAAAAAAATGTATAATAATCAGTAATGTGTTTTGTAATTGCAAATTATATGTTTTTAATTATTACGAGATCCTCACATAATATTGCCATAGGTAGATTTTTTTTTCTTGTATTAAAATTTTGAGTTAATTTTATAAACTATAAACCAATCACGGCGGTTGAAATATCGATTTTTTTTAATTTAAATTGTTGTAATGTTATTATTATGGTTTTCCATAACTACACATTTTCTGCGAACCAACAACCTACCTCAACTAACAATATACCAGAAGATCTTTCAAGCAGTGACTTAGTATACTTTAAGTATGCCCCGATATCTTCAACGGATGTAGAACGAAGTTTTTCTAGATTCAAGAACATATTTGCTGAACACCGACGTGCATTTTTATTTGAAAATCTAGCCAAGTCTTTAGTAGTTAATTGTAACTCTCCAGGTAAATTTAAAAATATCTTAAAAATCTATTGCATTTGTTCAAATTAATTTTCGTTCATGACTTTTTGTTTAGATGAGTGAATGTTCAAATTACAACTCAATGCAGTTCAATACAACGTACAAAAATATTGTAAATACATTTTAGAATACATTTTTCTATTTAATATAGATTATTTAATGAATTTTATACATTTTAAAACTAAATAAATTTATTAAACTTTCGTTTTTGTTTGCATATTTTCGCATATTTTTGCATATTTTAATGATATTCAGTGCATAAATGCATGCAAATTTCGTACATTTTTTGTGCATATAATTCCGGGCCCTAATTATAATATAGTACAATATTACTATTATTCAATTTATATTCATATAAAAAAAAAAAAAAAAAAAAAAAAATGTATAATAATCAGTAATGTGTTTTGTAATTGCAAATTATATGTTTTTAATTATTACGAGATCCTCACATAATATTGCCATAGGTAGATTTTTTTTTCTTGTATTAAAATTTTGAGTTAATTTTATAAACTATAAACCAATCACGGCGGTTGAAATATCGATTTTTTTAAATTTAAATTGTTGTAATGTTATTATTATGGTTTTCCATAACTACACATTTTCTGCGAACCAATCAATACATGTATACATATTTTTTTTTTAAAACACACATAAAATAACAAATTATTAGAATAGTATGATTAAATTAACATATAAGCATAATTTTATAGTCAACGACGCGAATAAGCTGAGACAGTAATATAGTGTTAAAGTAGGTTAGTATTTAATGTAGTCATAGGAAATTGTGTGTAAATATTCATTAAAAAATGAGGGCATTTTTTTTCAAAAAACTAGGAGGACTGTCGTATATAGTAGACAGTCATCAAAATATTACTTAGGTCAGTGAAGCATATGTGCTGAGACAGCGATTAAATTACCATATAACACCGCCGTACAAGCGGGCACGGGAAATCCCGTTGTCGCTGAGTGAATCGGCGAGGAAGTATGTACTCTGGTTGCACGTGAGAAACGTCAATCATAGTACGGGCTTCTTTAATCGAATTAGTTAATTATTTTACTTGTGTTTTAAAATATAATAAAAGTGTTTCCGACCTGAAAACCCGAGTATTATTTCAAAGTCTTTCTTCGTTCTTACCCTTAATATTGGAACAGTGCTCAGACCCACACACCTTAATAGTCAATGAGGTATTTAATAACCGAACAGTGCTCCGGTTGTGGTGTCCTAATAGTAATTCCAATTTAAGAAACGAACGGAGAACGACAAAAACGCACACCGTCGTACCTCAAAGGTTAACAGTGCTAATCTGAATTTTTTCCAGAGACAGTCATTAACCTAGAGTGTACGGGGGTAAGGTAAACAGTTGGTTTACCGCGTATCATCCGATACGGGTGATACCACAAAACTCTCTGCGGATCATGTTCAGCTGGATATAATGCAGAAAGCAAGGCCCAAAGAAAACATTTATTATCCTCATTTTTCACATTTATAACGGCATGTTTAAGTTGAATAAATTGTGGAAGTTCTATATACGAAGCACCTCTTAGAGGTATAAATTTATTGATACACAATTCCAAGGAGGCAATTTTTTGAAGACACCACTGTGATTGTTTGATTTGAAACTCTTGCATTTCATTCGTTAATTTAGTTTTCACTCCAAGATAGTAATCACTTCGATCAGTCGTTTTCAATATTATTTCATTCTTTGTTTCAAAATGAGTGTCCTTATACTCCATGGTTTCTGTACCAGTAATTTTTCTCTGGTGTATACAGTGCAAAATAAAATTTACTTTTAAACCATGTTGTTTATTTAATCCTTGAATTTTACCTAAAACTATTCTTTCTACATGACTCATGAATTTTATAGTATCTTTGAACCCAAAATTATTATTAATTGTGAACGTTTTAACTCTGCTATTAAAGGCAGTATCTTTTTCCAAGATAACAGATCGATTTTTTTTGGATTTATTAAAGAGTTTTTCACTGAACTTATGGAAAACTCTATGGTCTTTAGGTACTCTTTGTTTTTTAAGTTTCTTGGTTGTTGTTATTGTTTTCTTACAAATCCTTGTTGTGATTGTATTATTAGGATCATTATTTTTGTGTTTTTTTGTTTGGCAATGTCTTGACCAATTTTTATAAGCAATATTTGTGTCGCAAACTACACAGTATTTAGAATGGTATTTAGTATTCATATCCATATCTTCCATTTATTATACGATATATTTTTTTTTTCGCATTCAATTTTTTTTTTGAAAAAATTTACAATATTTTTCCCAATCATACAATTCCCTGTGGTGATTGTCGATTTATTATACATTTGTTTTCCTTTAACTCACTGACTAATTATCGTTTGTATGACGTCATACATGACCTACTTTCATTATCATTCGAATTAAATACTCAGTTGTTTTTTAATAATAATTATATTAGATTAATTATTTTTTTATTATTTATTTACTTATCTACTATATAAATATTAGTTTTTTATTTATAATATTTATATATTATAAATAATATATGGTTTTAATAAAAATTAAAAATAATAGTATACATTTAGAACGTCCCTTGGTTAATTATGGTAATTTTTTACTAGGACTTAAGGCTTTAACATTTACTGGTTTACATAATTTAATCAGAATTGAAACAGATTGTGTAATTACAATTGGCGGTATAATAGTTACAGTGGAGCCAGGCAGATATACAATTGACCAGTTAAACAAAAAAATTAATCCTGTTGTGATAAGTCTTTCAGAGGAAAATATAGTTAAAATAACATGTAATACTTACTATCATTTAGATGAGAATTTCTGCAAATATTTGAATTTAGAGTATATAAAATTAGATTACTCAAAAATAAGTGAAAAAGAAATCAGGTATATTCCTGTTATCAGATTAGACAGAGATTGTATTATTATAGCGAAAGAATATAAACTTCAAGACAAAATAAAAAATGTAATTTTAAACACAGAATTTGTGATAACAAAAGGCATTTATTCTTTAAAACAATTTCAAGATGAGCTAAATAAAAATACCACTTATAAAAGAACAATAATTAAATTAGATGAAAATAATATTATACATTTTACTTCAAACATCTCTTTGATATTCGAAGATTATTTAAAAGAGTTTTTAGAAGTGGAAAATTACCAATATGAATTACGACACTCTGATGTAGAAATCACTCATATTGGTAATTAAACATCAAAATTTATAAACAATAAAATGTGGATATTAGAGGGAAATATTTATATGGATAACACTGAATACAATATAAAATCTGATTATTATACAATAGAAGAATTAAATAAAATTATACCAACAAATATGAAAATATCTCTTTTAAATAATTATACCATATTAATTGAATCTGATAAATATTTCGAACTTGATGAAAATTTAAACAAATGTTTTGGAATAAATAAGAAAAATTTTTCTATAAGGTCATATATAGGTTTATCACCTATATATGAAAACATAATTATTACACCTTTAGAAATTCATTGCAACATAATTGAAAAATCGTTCTCCTCTGTTAATGATATTCACCATGTAGAGGAAGAACTTTTATTCGTGTTTTTATTTGATTCTAATAATTTATTTGTAAGACCAGAGAAAATATTTTATGTTCCTGTAAGCTTAAAAACAATTAAAACTATAAACATCAGTATTTTCGATCAAAATGAAAAAAGAATTTATCCTACTCAAAGATCAAATTTTTTATCTCGATTTATTAGATCTCAACAGAAAAAATAGTTAACCAATCCTGAAAATCTTCTGCTTCATTCATTTCAGACTTTAAAACTAATGAATATAAAACTGGTTGCCAATATTCTAACCAACCCGGATGAAAAATCCGGGTTAAGAATTTTTTCAAAAAAATTAAAAAAATCAATATGCATATTGTATTTTAAAAATATAAGTATAATAAATGGAAAACTATAAAACACTTTTAAATTCAAACACATACTTCATCTCATTAAAAAACTTGGAACTTGGAAAAAAATATAAGGTAACAAACTTTGAAATTGTTATGACAAAGTATGGACAAAAATTATTAGTAATTTTAGATAATAATTTAATAGATAATAATTTTACCATACTTCTAAAAAATTTACAGTTAATGATATTGAAGAAATGAACTCGAATCCAGTGAAGTTCACTTTAATTTATAAAGGTTTGGAAAAATTGAGTAATGGTTACTCAAAACATTTAGTCATTTTTGAGTAAAATACCTTTGTTTATATATTCTTTTAAATATTCCAAGAATATTTAAAAACTCTATAATAAATATGAAAAAATATATTTTCAAGCTTTATCCTTTTGAAACCGAAACTCTAAATAAAAACGATTCTTTACTTCCTGTTCCTATTCGATGTTAAATTGTTGGAGGTTCTGGTTCTAGTAAGACTACGATGTTAAGGAATATTATCACAGAGTATTGGGTTGATTATCAACATCTATATGTGTTCTCAAAAAATCTTGAACAACCAGTGTATAAATTTTTACAAAAAATATTTGATATTAATTTTAATATTGATTCGCATTTCTCTGATCAAGATATAGTACCTGTCGACGAATGTCAAACAAATAGTCTAGTTGTTTTTGATGATTGGATTTTGGAAAAAGATCAATCATTAGTAAAGGAATATTTTGTCAGAGGCAGACATAAAAATATTTCCTGTATTTATTTAACTCATTGTTTTAGCTCGAGCGATTTAAAATTGATAGGCAATAATTTAAATTTTTTGTTTATTTTTAAACAACAAAAACACTACGTAAGTAAAATTTGGGAAAGTTTTTATAGTTCAACTCTATCTAAAGAAAAATTTGAAAAATTTTGTGCCCCACCAACATGTACCTACGCCGCGAACGGATGAAGTGCAGTCGACGCCTTTCACAAATAGCGAGATCATTGATGCCGCCCGCTCGCTCCCGAACGGAAAGGCCCCTGGACCCGATGAAATCCCAAATGAAGTAATCAAAGTAGCAGTGTCAAATCACCCAGATCGCTTCCGACAGATATTCACTAGATGTTTGGCAGAGGGCCGTTTCCCGGCGATCTGGAAGACAGGGAAACTCGTCTTGCTTAATAAGCCCGGAAAACCCCTTGACGGTCCATCGGCTTATAGGCCCATTTGTTTACTGGACGGGTGTGGCAAATTGTTGGAAAAGTTGGTTGTCACAAGGCTGAGAACACACATGGAACATGATAATGCCCTTGCCGATAATCAACATGGGTTTAGACGCGGGAGATCTACCCTCGGTGCGTTGATGAGGCTAAAAGAGATCTACCAAGATGCCACGCATGGTCACGCCATACACCACAAGATGGTTTGCATGCTCACGCTTGACGTGAAAAATGCGTTTAATTCAGCTCCGTGGGGGGCTATTCTCGAGGCCATAGACGACAAAAAAGTCCCACCCGACTTGAAAGACATAATTGCCGACTACCTCTGTGACAGAAGTATTACCGTGGCTGGCCTGTCCGGCAATTCAAGGCACGTGAAGACAATTTCGAAAGGCGTTCCGCAAGGCTCGGTACTTGGCCCGGACCTGTGGAACGTCTTTTACGACAGTTTACTGAAACTTCAGATGCCGGAGGGCATCGAATTGATCGCCTATGCAGACGACGTGGCGATCCTGTCTTCATCTCAAGTCGCTTTCTTAATTGAGGAACGCCTAGAGGAGGCATTTGGTATGATAAACCAATGGATGGAGGAGCACGGAATATCCCTGGCAGCCGAAAAGTCGGAAGCGATCGTCTTCACCAGGAAAAGAACCAGGAATGAGATAACGATTAATTGTGCAGGCCACTTAATCGCCTCACAACGTAGTGTTCGATACCTAGGAGTCCAAGTGGATAAGAAGTTTGGTTTCTATGAGCATGCTGAGCTTACAGCCAAGAGAGCGGCGTCGGCAGCTACGCAGCTTGGGTATCTGATGCCAAACATGAATGGCCCAAGACAAAAATCCCGCAACCTATTGTCTAGCGTGGTAACCTCCAGGCTCCTCTACGCCGCACCTTTCTGGTACTCTACCATGGAAGAAAGAGGCTGGGCAAGATTGGCAACAGTCCATCGGCGATCTCAACTTAGAATAGCATGTTGCTATAGAACTGTGTCCCATGCAGCAGCTGCAGTGGTTTCAGGTATTCCCCCTGTCAGGCTGCTAGCGAAAGAGAGAGCAGACAGATTTAACGGAGCCAATGAAGATGAAGCTAGAACGTCTCTTTATGAAAACTGGCAAAACGAGTGGAACGCCAGTACGCAAGGGAGATGGACCCACCGCATGATACCTGATGTGTATAAAAAAAATTTGTATCCCCTTCACTTTTCCGGAATACCGTTTTTTAAATACGAGTGCTGGGGAGACGTCTCCCTGGCACCCGCAACCATTTAAAATACTCCTATCGACTTCGGACCGATGCCATTTTTTTGTACCTGATTTGTATCCTTTTGTATCCCTTTTAAAACAATTTGTATCCCCATCACTTTTCCGGAAAATCGTTTTTTAAATACGGGTGCTGGGGAGACGTCTCCCTGGCACCCGCAACCATTTAAAATACTCCTATCGACTTCGGACCGATGCCATTTTTTTGTACCTGATTTGTATCCTTTTGTATCACTTTTAAAACAATTTGTATCCCCTTCACTTTTCCGGAAAATCGTTTTTTAAATACGGGTGCTGGGGAGACGTCTCCCTGACTCCCGCAACCATTTAAAATACTCCTACCGACTTCGGACCGATGCCATATTTTTGTACCCGATTTGAATCCTTTTTCTTTATTTTATTAAGGCGTAAAATGGAATCATCTTTCTTGCAGTGTCGCATCATTCACCCTAAGAGCTTTTGGAAAAATTCGAAAGAATATTATCGATTTGACGACACATTATAATAATTATACGGAGCGCTTTATACGATTTTCCTGTCATTTGTTGAGTGTAGCAATATTTCCTATATGTTTTTTTGGGTACATATTTTCTTTGGCTTTTTTTTACTTTTAAACGTTCTCCATTATTAAATTAACGAAAAAATGACACCTGTTAAAACTATTATGATAAAATAAAGCATAAGTACGGGATATATTTTGATACTGAGGACAGTTGTTACTAGAGTTATTACACTATTATTTTAGTCACGTTAGTATTTTGAAAACAATGTCGAAAATCAAAAAATTATCTCTTCAAAATACACTCCCAGGAAAATTTGTCCTCAAAAAAGTGATACACTTAATAATTTTGAACATGATTTATAAATTTCTATGAGAAAAAGTGTTCACAGACAAAAAGAAAAAACAGTAACATTGTAAAACCCATACATTCCTCACTCAGGATTTTATTACTTGCTTAATAGTAACAACTATTAGATATACGTTTAATTATGCGTATATATAAATGTGTCAATAATGACCATAGGCGTGTGCAAACTTCAATCGCAGATGCAGCACACAAAATAAAGCGGCCCATTTTTTTTATTATCAGCCAATTTAATTTTTAACAGCTATATATTGTTAATTATACATATGATACACATGTGGGCTATGTTATTGTAAGTACAATGATCATAATAATACAGTTCATAAATTAAAGTTATTAATGTGTTTAAAATTGACAAATCTTACCATAAGCTACCCAATAACCTACCTTTAGTTATTTAAGTTATTTATAAATAATTTTACATCATTATTAATTTGTAGTTTTTACTAGAATATAGCTCTATTATAATAGTGCTGAAAAATTTTGAATTATTAGATTGAAAATCTAGCTTAATTCGAAAGACTAAGCGGTAGTAACTTGTACTATATACCATATACTCATAGGACAATCAATCGGCCCAAAAATGTCGCAGATGCAGCACATGAACCTTCTGCTGCACCCGTGCGCACTATGATGATGACACATTACGAATTCATACATATTTCATACCATACATATCATCAATATTACATTATTTTGTTATTTTTCATAGGTATTTCATTAACATTATTTGTCATTAAACATACCCTTATAAGAGAGATTGTGCCTTGGTACCCGCAATTATAAAAATTAAATAAATAATAAATATTTAAATAAATAAATAATAAATAATTAAATAATAGTCAGATTCATATCATGTTATTCTATGTTTAAATAATAATTCTGTGAGACATATTGGTTGTTTGCAAATGGTAGGTGAAAAGGGCTTACAAGTTATTGGATTTTTATGGAGAAATAACTAACATTATACATCTCACTCGTGTAACTTTTATTACACTACATTTGATTTATAAGTAGAATTAATTAAAACAATTTATTGATTTTTTAATAAAAATTTAATTCATATTGTATAAAACAGTATTTCAACATTGACATTTTGGTTGTATCCACATAATTTTACTTTTCTTTTTAAGTCATCGTAACATTCCCATACACCATTTGATCTATAACAATATGCGACGTAATGTCCAGTTGGATATCTTAATTTATTGGTTGTCGGTCCAATAAATGCAACTATGCCTCGTAGATAATATTTTTGTTCATCAATATAAATGTCTTTTGGAATTTCATCAAGAGTAAACATAACTGTCCCAGCATAATCATAAGAACGTTCAAGGTCTGTAAAAAGTATTTTATCCAATTTAATGATACATAATAATATTACAATTAATAATAGGTATAAATGTATAATGTATATCCTTTAATTTATCTTATATTTTATGAATATTTAATTCAGTTTACTTACCTTGAGGTACAGATATTAACTCTATAAGAAGGTGTTTTGAGGCTTTTAGAACTTCATATCTATGAGAACCACAGTTCAAAACTGTGCATAATACAGTTGTTGATGAAAAAAAAGTGTTCAATTCTTTTTGAAGTATCACCTTACCCTCAATTGCATTTAATGATATTACCGTATTAATTTTTTTCTGTAATGGTTTTAAGCATTTGTTATTAGAGCACTGACTATGTCTGCTGTATGAGTGCATAGTATCAAATAAATTGTTTGCCATAAATGTAGATGTAGCCATTGTATCAATTAATTTAATGTGTCCGATTAATTCAACAGTATTTTCTTTAAAATGTTCCAATAATATCAATGTTCTTTTTAAATATATATTTATACTTGTTTTATTAGTCTTTATCATATCGATTATTAACTCAGCCGTCTTATGGGTATTTGTTTTACTGGATATATAGGAATTATATTTTTGGCTATCTGCAGCGGAACACGCCATTAATGTAAGCAAAGAATCAATTGAACAGCTGTTGGTTACAAGAACTCTTGATTGAGATCAACATGTTCAAAACCGGGTTGTTGATTAAGATATGATCTAGCAGAACGTGCCTTTTTACCTATTAAATCTACTAGCTGTCCCTTCCTTTTCCAGTTTTCTACAGCATTATGTTCAATACTCAAATTATTTTTTTCATCACATTCAATGCAAATTTTACCTTCACCACATCCTTCCTCTGTACCTGGTGCTTCTACAGAACAACCAAATAAATGTACTTGCTTATTGCACTTTAAACAGCGATGAAGCCCAGTTAGGTAAATCTCCAGTTCGGCATGCAACACAATTAGTATAGGACACATCATTCCGATCTAAATCTAATTGGTTTTCTTGAATGAGAGAATTGGCATCTATTTCAATGTTATCGTTTTGGCAATTTTTATTTGTGATATCAGTAAAATCAATTTGAAGATTGTCTTCTATTAATTCTTGAGAGTTACTGTTATTTGATGATGAAGATGAATGTAATACATTATTTTTCTCGTTTTAAAAATCTGTTTGTATTAACAATTGATCACCTCTATAGTAATTTAACAATTTTTCTATGAAACTATCCACTCTCAAGGGAAAAATATCGTTTTTAAATACTCTATGTTTTATTTGATTAAAGTGATTTTCCACTCGACTACTTGAAGCTATTTTTTTGCCAAATCCAAAAGATTCAACCATAATCATTGACCAGCACGGGAACAATTTCATTAAATTTACGATAAGAGGCACAAGCTCGGGAATATACTGAGCGTTATCGTATTCGCCTTCGATATCTGCTACTTTTAATTCACACGACTGCGCTATCATATTAGCCCAAACTTTAAAAGATGTAAAGCAATCATTATGTGATTCTTCATCTTCAACAATTATCTCACGATTACTCAAATTATTTTCTTCCTCTTCGTCTACCAAATCAATAATAGTTGACGTAATTAAAGATTGTAAAAATTGTTTACTTTGTGCACATGGTGTTACACCTTCAAAGATCTGTTGATTATTTGCAAAAAGTAAAATTTGACCATCATATTTACTTAAAGCAATAACAAACATCGCTTCAAGGTTTTTTTTAGCATCATTCATGGATTTGCAAAACACAAGAAGCCCCATTGACCTAGCAAAGAGCTGTTTTGTTCGAGGGTATTTCGATGACTTTAAAGGTGATAATTGGGTTATAAGATGAATAACATGATTAATATCATTTCGTATAAAACATAAGGGCAATTCTACATCATTTTTCACTTCAAGTATTTTAAAACATACATTTAAATACTTTTCCAACGAGTTGTACTGCGTAAAAGCTTGTACAAGACGTGACATAAGAGCAATTGACTTCTATATACTTTAGATTAGAGACTTCTATCAGGACACAACGGCCGCATTCCAGTTGGGTAACTAAAATCAGCATCACACAGAGGTGGGCTCTTAAGAAATTGGACCCCATGAGAATGAAGGAACATCTGAAAGAGAATCCACCACCAGCTTCGGTCGGTGTGCCAGCTGAAGGGGCGGCAATGAATATGGAATTGTACTTAAACGAGGTCTGTCGGTCATGCATGCCGCTGAAGTCGGAGTTCCGAGGCAGAAAAGCGGTATTCTGGTGGACCGAGGAGATCGCCTCCCTTAGAGCGAACTGCAAGTCTGCTAGGAGAAGCTACCAAAGGGCAGCCAGAAAAGATGATCAGGTACGAACAATGAATCTCAGAGTAGCGTTCAGCGCGGCGAGGAAAGCTTTATCGCTGGCAATTAAAATTTCGAAAGAACGATGCTGGACCCAGCTGTTCAACGAAGTTGATACCGATCCGTGGGGATTACAATATAGGATAGTGGCAAGGAAGCTAAACAGCTCCCCCGGACTCGAGGCGAACGGTAGAGAAAGGGAAATCGCCAACACTCTATTCCCTCAACACCCAAAGATAGACTGGAACGAAAAACCGAAAGTGGCGGTGTACGTAGGGACCCGAGAGCCACCGGACTTTCATGAAGACCCACCACCGTTCACGAATGATGAGTTTGCCAAAGCCGTGACAAGACTACCGACAGGAAAGGCGAGCGGGCCAGACTCGATCCCTAACGAAATCATAGGCAGAGTAGCTAGAGAGTTTCCAGGGAGGATGCTGGAACTCAGTGTCTGTCGGAAAGGAGGTTCCCAACGACATGGAAGACGGCTAGGCTAGTCCTCCTGCATAAAGGCGCCGGCAAGCCGACAGAAGACCCTAGCAGTTTCAGGCCAATTAGTCTGCTTAATACTACAGCGAAACTAATGGAGAGAATGCTGTTGGCCCGTTTAAATAGTCATATTGAGAAGGAAACGGTTAGTGCATAGTGCACTATGGGAAAATCAGTTTGGTTTCCGGATTGGTAAATCGTTTGAAGATGCGATGAACAAGGTCATACGAATCGCTGAAGAGGCTGGCAGAGGACCAGTATCGGGCAGGAAGGTCTGTGCCGTAGTCGCGATCGACGTAAAGAATGCTTTTAACTCGGTGCCTTGGAGAAGAATAGACTAGGCCCTGATTAGAAAGGGAGTTCCCGTCTACTTGGTTGATATTTTGAGGTCGTACATGTCGGAAAGGAAACTCTTCGTCGATGTTACGTGCGGTGTACCACAGGGATCGGTGCTTGGCCCGACCCTGTGGAACACCTTCTATGACGACTTGCTCAAATCCGACTGGCCTGAGGGCGTAAGTATTGTAGCCTTTGCAGATGATGTGGCGGTGGTGGGAGTGGCCCCAACTGGCCAGATCCTTGAGATGATTGTGAACCCTGCTCTTGATAAACTGAACAGATGGATGAACGTGAATGGATTGAAGATTGCTCCTCAGAAGACAGAAGCAATGCTGATAACAAAAAAATGGAGCTATCACAGGCCGGTCCTCAAAATTGACGGTCATGAAATTCCACTTAGAAAATCTATGAGATATCTGAGATATCGATCAGCGCTTGACCTTCACGCAACAAAATGCGAAGGTGGCAGAATCGGCCAAGAAATCGGCCAAAGCGAGACAAATGCCCAACGTGGCGGGCCCTGGATGGGCCAAAAGGCAGTTACTGAGTTCGGTTGTGACGAGCAAAATTCTCTTTGCCTCTTCCATCTGGTTCGAATCGGCGATGAAGACAAGGAAGAATAGGGACGCTCTAACCAGTTGCCAGAGAATTACGGCATTGAGAATTATCAGAGCGCATCGAACAGTCTCTGATACGGCAGCCCTCTTTCTGGCCAGATTACCACCGGTGCATATCCTCGCTGGGGAGCACAGACAGCACCAGACTCCCAAAAAAGAGACCACCAGCCATCATCGTGCGGGTCAAAGACGGCAGTTACTCTGAGACGTCGAAAAAGCTTAAAGGCAGCGGTCAGGTAAAGGCGTTCTCCGAGAATATAACTGGACTCACGAAGACAAGAGACGGAGGTCTTCTCATCCGTATGAACTCGAAAACAGAGTCGTCGTCTAAATTGATGGAGGCTATAGGCACAGCGATAGGAGATAGAACGGCTATCAAGGAACTAGCTCAGAACCAGAAGATTGTCGTTCAGGACCTTGACGAACTGGCGAGTCAATCTGCTGCGCGATCAACGCCAAGTCTGAGGACGTCAGAGTGGTGTCAATCAGGGAGCAATCGAGAGGACAGAAGTGGGTCATAGTGTCACTCCCGGCCACCTTAGCAAGGAAGGTCATATCTATCAGGAAACTTAGGGTGGGCTACGTTAACTGCCGGACACGTCCCTGGGAGGAGAGGGGCACTGGAAGGTGCCCGAGATACCTCGCATCAGGACACGCACGCGATGCATGCAAAGGTCCGGACAGGAGAGACCGCTGCAGGTAGTATGGAGAGACCGAACCCCAGGCGATCAACTGAAGCGCGGGCGAAGAAAAGAGATGTGCCTTTAAGTCACTCCTCAGGGAAGAGTCTAAGAAAACATCATGATCAAAGTACTACAGATCAACGTTGGGGTCGGCAGGGCAGCTCAGGACCTATCACTTGCAACGGCTAATAATTTAGGCATAGATATCATCATACTCACCGAGCAATATAGAAATAAGGAGGAGAAGGACGGGTGGTACTCTGACGCGTGCGGACGGTCAGCGATAGTAGCTCTAAGAAGTTTGCAGGTTGATAACATAGGCCCCACCTCGCAAGGATTCCGATGGATAGAAACAAACGGATATAGATTCTATAACTGCTACTACTCACCAAACGCTGCCCTCAATGACTTCGAGGAATCCCTGGGGAGGCTGGAGACCAGCGTTAGAGAATCCCTGCTTCCAGTGATAGTAGCGGGTGACTTCAATTCTAAATCGGGAGCGTGGGATAGCCCGATAGAGGACACAAGAGGAGCACGGCTGGCAGACCTCATGGCGTCAATGGACCTAATAGCGTGCAATCAAGGGGGGCTCCCAACTTTTGTCCGAGGGAACTCTGGTACCTACATCAATGTGACTTTTGTCGACTCACGTCGTACACATAAGGTTGGCAACTGGGCAGTTCTTGAAGAAGAATCCTTGAGTTTGCACAGGTATATAAGTTCGTTAAAGGAGTTAGAAAACCAGAGCAACATCCATGTGGAAGAAAGGTGGAGCGGGAGGAAGTTCGACCTGACAAAACTCCAAGCATATATGGAGTCTGTCACATTCGAAGACGTCGATAGTGTCACCACCGCGTCAAAGAAACTGGCCAGTATAGTGGGGGAGGCATGCAACCAGAGTATGCCTAAGGGTCACTATAAGGGGCGAATGAAGGCGGCATACTGGTGGACAAAGAATATCGAGGAGCTACGAAAGAAATGCCACTCATTACGCAAGCACATTAAACGAGGGCGTCTCAGGGGAGAACCGTATCAAGATGGAAGAGACAATGCCGGATACAGGGAGGCCAGGAGGGAATTAAAACACGCCATAATCAGAAGCAAGAAGAGCTGTTGGGACGACCTGTGTAAAGGTCAATACTGACCCATGGGGTCTGCCGTATAGGTTGGTAACGAAAAAAATTATTGGCCAAAGACCTATTCCAGGAATAAATTTGCCCGGCCGGCTGGAGAACATCGTGGATACCTTGTTCCCGAAGAATGTTTTCATCAGACGGCCTCCAGCCGAGGTTAGGTATGTGTTCCCGGAGATAACGGAAAGAGAGATAATTCAACATGCAAAAAAAATTCCATCAGGAAAGGCTCAAGGTCCAGATGGGGTTCCGGACCTAGTGGTTAAAGGTATCGCGTTCAGTCGACCGGACATTCTATGCAAGATGTTCAACATGTGTTTTGCCGCGGGAAATTTCCCGACGGCATGGAAGATGGCAAAACTAGTTTTATTGCCCAAGGGAAACAAACCACTGGATCAACCATCCTCATACCGGCCAATTTGCCTGCTAAACACTATGGGTAAATTTTCGGGCGCATTATAAAGGGGAGACTTGAGGAACATTTGGAGAGTCCAGGCGGATTGAGTGAGCTGCAGTTTGGCTTCCGCAAGGGAAGGTCTACCATAGACGCAATGCGGAAGGTCATGGAGACAGTGGATTCCAAGTCAAATGGTCCACTATATCGCAGATAGTTGTGCGCACTTATTGCACTCGACGTGGCGAATGCCTTTAATTCGGCCAAATGGGACATAATAATCGGGGCGTTAGAGAAAGAGTTCCTAGTTACCTGCACCAGATGGTATGTAGTTACTTAAGCGATCGGTCTCTGTTTTTCGGCGAGTCGTTGAGTAGAAAGTTAAGCTGCGGTGTTCTCCAAGGATCAGTCATCGGTCCGATGTTGTGGATCGTTATGTATGATAGCCTATTGGAAGTCGATTTGGGGGGCAACAAACGTGGTCTCAGCTCGACCTCTCTAGTTGATTCCACGGACGACGTCGCGGTTGTAGCAACAGGTCGCACGAAATATCTGTTAGAGGATGCAGCGAACGGGGCACTAGCCGCGGTTTCAGGGTGGATGAAGATGAACGGGTTTACCCTAGCGGCCAACAAGACAGTAGCAGTAATACTCACAACAAAGAGAGGATATGAGATTCCCACGTTCATGGTGGACGGAGTAATAATAGAGCCCAAGGAAAGCGTTCAGTACTTAGGAGTGTCACTTTGTCGGAAACTAGGATTTAGACACCACATACAATCAGCCGTGGTGAAAGCTAACAAGACAGCCGACGCACTGGGTAGGATACTTCCTAGCGTCGGAGGCGCCAAACAAAAAAAGAGGAAGCTACTGGCCACAGTGGTCAATAACCATCTGCTATACGCGGCTCCAATCTGGGCAGGGGCATTGGCGCGTGCCAATAACGTAGAAGCACTGGAAGGGCCTCAGAGGAAAATAGCACTGAGATGCATTATGGCATACCAAACGGTGTCTACCGCAGCAGCTCTGGTCGTCAGCGGAATGATCCCTGCTCACCTAGCAGCATTAGAGAATCAAAAAAGATTCGAGTACAAGAAACAGGGCAAAATATTTGTAGAGGCAGTTGAGCGGACAATTACAATAGAAAAATTGCAGAAAGAATGGACGGAGTCCAAGAAGGGAAGGTGGACGGCTAGGCTAATAGCAAACATAAAACCCTGGATGACAAGAAAGTTCGGTGATTGCAATTTTCACCTGACGCAGATGCTCACCGGACATGGGTGCTTCGGTAAGTACCTGGAAAGATTTAAGAGCCGTCACAGCCCGGAATGCGTGGACTGTGGAGCAGAGGAAGACGACGCCAGGCACACATTGATTGTTTGTGATAGGTAGTGGCAGACAAGGCGAGAGGTAAGCGTGACCCTCGGCGCGGACCTGGAGCTGGACAATCGTCTCCAAAATGTTGGAGAGCCGGGAAAACTGGACCCTCGTGAAGCGGTACGTGAAGAAGGTGCTTTCTACGAAGGATGAGGAAGAGCGGATTGTGCAAAGACTTGTTAGTTAAGATCTATACATTGTGCGCCAACGGCGAAAATTGGAGGGGTAGAGCCCTCCAGTATATGTAAAGGCTCGCGCCTTAGCCTAAGGGACTATTGTATTAATTATTATGTAAATATACGATACGGATGCAGGGGAAAGGACGACCCAACTGGGTGAAGTACCCCCCTGCAGTGCCGTGATTTCGACACAAAAAAAAAAAGGTTAGGTTAGGTTAGGTCCCCCCCCCCAGTTTCCTTCGAGATGGCATGGGCATGCCACCGGGCGCGTCCCCAGGTTGCGGATAGGGGAAAGTCCTGCAGATATGCAGGATAGCCGCGAAATAAGCCATTCCTTCGGGATGAACGAATAAGCGGTCGCGGACAAGCTCACAACCCGGCCCTTACTTTAATTAGTTGGGGCCGGCGTCTCTAGAGCCACCCCTTACCTTTACTGGTTGTGGGTGGCAGGTATGGTAACCACCTGCTACCACAAGCAAAAAGGGCTTAGAAGGAAAACTGTAAACCCCCTGTCATGTTAAAATGTCACCCACACTGTAAAGCACACTGTAAAGCCGATATGAGTCTTAAAACAACTAATATTGTTACTTCTCCAGGAGGTTTGGTTATCCTCCAGGAGACTACTCCGCGGGGTGGGCAAGGGAGTCATGCGGGGTCGAAGACCGATCCCAAGACCGCCAGCGTTCCTGCACAGGCGCCGGCGGGCACCCACGTGGGTGTCCAGAGATGTGAGACGACTGACTCGGAAAACGGAAACAAATTGGATTCATTGGAACGGACAAGGACGAAATCGGAGATTGAGAGGGTGTCACTGGCACAGAAGCTTAAGGCATCTGGGTCAGTAGACACGCCTAGTGTTCAAGAGGAGAACGCCCAGTTTCTGAGGCACTTGGAGGCTGTTTACACAACCTCCAAGAGGCTTGAAGAAGAGGTTGCTGCCGCCAGCAACACCAAAAAGGAGATAAAGCACCTAGTCGCATCGCTTGCGAATGCGACCAAGGGCTTGATCAGATGGGGAAGGGCAACTGGGCGTGTCACCACTGCTGTTGCCAAAAAGGCATCCCAGGCGACACAGACGACAATCGAAGTCTGCTGCCGAACGACGCCCACACGACCGAGTGAGAACACAGTCGAATCTCCCGACCGGTCGAGATTCGTACTGCAAAGGTTCTTCCAAGAGTTTAAAAACTCCCTGAGAACACAACGGCAGGAGTGGTGGCAGCAGCAACAACAGGAGCAACATCAGCAATGGCAGCAGCAGTGGCAACAGAAGCAGCAGAAGCAGCAGCAGCAGCGGCAGAAGCAGCAGGAGCAGAAGCAGCAGTAGAAGCAGCAGCAACAGCAGCAGCAGCAGAAATTATAGGAAGGAGAAGATCGCCCTGCTGCGGCAAAGACTCCACAAAACGGAAGCGGTCACTATCGACCGGCCTTCCGAGGGGGGATCACTGGCCGCAGTGATGAAGAAGGTGTCTAGTGCCATCAATCTGCCGGCTAGGTTAGGTAACCTAACCAGTCGAACCAGGGCTGGTGGTATCCTACTAGAGGTGGACGGCCACGACAAGGCCAAAGTACTGGCCGAGAAGGTTAAGGCGTTGATCGGCAGTGAGGCAAGGGTCAGACAACTAGATAGTCTAACCTGTGCTAATACTGGACGGCCTGGAAAAGGCCGGGACACCAAAATCCCTCCTCGAACACGACGGGACGAGCCTCGTCTCCGTCTCGCAGGACAGCGGTTGTCGCGGGGATTTCGTGGCAATGATAAACTTGCCCTTCCCCGAGGCCATCAGACTGGCGGAGGCGAGAGCGGTCGTTATAGGATGGACCCGGTGCCGGATTAAGCCGTTGGAAAGCAAAAAACCAACGTGCTACTGGTGCCAAGAAAAGGGCCACGTCGCGTTCAAGTGCAGGAACACAGCCAAGGGGAAGCACTGCCATCGCTGCCGAATAGAGGGCCAAACCGCAAGGGACTGCCGGAACGAGAGGAAAGAGCCGCAGTGAGAAGAAGAGGCCGGTACAAGGACCATGGAGGGAGGCCAGCGAGGAGAGCCTTCGAGTCCCCCGGATTCCGGGCGTTTGGATCAGCGGCCTGAGCCGTCGTCGCCTGCTGCTAGTCCGCCATGATGGAACTCAGAGGAGAAGGAGAATGTCGTGGGGTTGGCGTCGCAGAGCGCAACCACGTCGCAGCCCGATCGCATGCCGTGATGAAGCAGAGGTACGTGCAAACAAACCTCAACCATTGCAGGGAAGCTCAGGACTTGTTCTGGGAGTTCGTCCGAGCCGAAAACATCGGGGTGGCGCTAGTCAGCGAGCCCGTACGGTGTCGGTTCCGCTGGCTGGCACTTGGACTCTTCGGGTCTGGCCGCCTTAGGAGTTCTCGGCAGGGGACTCACTCTCGGCGACGTCGAGACAGGCGAGGGGTTCGTGTCGGCAACCGTGGGAGGCGCGATTCGCGTCCACAGTTGCTACGCGTCACCCGCCCTATCGGTCGACGAGTTTGAGCGTTTCCTGAGTCGTCTCGAGGCGTCCGTGAGAAAGTACCGCTGCAGCGATCTTGACTTCGTCATCGGAGGAGATTTCAACGCCCGGTCAGCGTCCTGGGGGGACCGCCTGACGAACGCCCGAAGCGATGCGCTCGCGGAATTCGCAGATTCCCTGGGTCTGGTCGTCGTGAATTCAGGACGCGAGCCAGCGTTCTTCGGTAGGGGGGAGGGATCGTGCGTAGACGTGACCTTCGCCTCCGGGTTGACCGCGAGGAAGATCCATGGGTGGACCGTGTGAACGGACGTAGAGAACATGAGGTACCGGTGCGCACATCTCCGGCCTCGACCGAAGTCCCCGCGACGGCATGACAGACGGGAAGGCGACGTCCAGGATGGAGATCAGACCGGATGGACGCCAACCTGCTGGCCGCATCGTGGATCGCCGTGGAGTGGGCGGGGACAACTTTGCCCCGGGTACCCGCAGCCGCCAACGACGGCACCGAGGCCGAAGCCGAGCGGTTGGTGGAAAGCGTGACCGCGGCCTGTGACATGGGTCTGCCGCCGAGGTCAACACAACCCGGCGGTAGAACGCCGGTTTTCTGGTGGAACGGCAGGATCGCGTCCGCGCGGACCGAATGCGTACGTCAGAGTCGGCTGTTGACCAGGTCACGAGGTCGATGCTTCGACGGTGCAGAGGCCGCGTCGGCCTTGGCGGAGTATCGAGAAGTGCGAAAGGCGCTGAAGCGTTGCATTCGCGAAGCGAAGGCAAAGTGTTGGGCAGAGTTGGTCAGGAGCGTAGACGACGACCCCTGGGTAAAGCCCTTCAAGGTCGTCCTGAAGAAACTGCGAGGCCCCCTGGCTACGGCGACGATGGAGCCACGGACTCTCCGAAACATCGCCGCCGTACTCTTCCCCGAAGGAGACGGAGACGGGGTGCCGACCGACCTCGTCAAGAGACCCGCGGATGTACCGGAGCTGACGGTGGCAGAGGTGACCGCTGCGGTCGGTCGCTTCAGGTTCCGCAACAGGGCACCCGCCCCGGACGGTATACGCGCGTCTTGCACGCGGCGAGGCCGGAGCGGCTTACCGACGTGTTCAACCGCTGTCTGAAAGAAGGCATGTTCCCCGGCCAGTGGAAGCACGCTCGGCTCGCGCTGATCGCCAAACCGGGAAAGCCGGTGGGCGAGCCGTCTTCGTACAGACCGTTGTGCATGCTCGACATCGTCGGTAAGATCTTCGAGTCGTTGTTGGTCGTCTGGGTCAATGCCCACATGGCCGCTACCGGGGTCGGACTGTCGGAAAGGCAATTCGGCTTCCGGAGCGGTCTGTCCACGGACGACGCTCTGCGGCTGCTGCAAGAGCGGTTGGTAGCCGCAGTAGACAAAAACCGTCTGGCCGTGGCCGTGAGCCTTGACATCCGGAACGCGTTCAACACCATCGGGTGTGACATCGTGCGGGAGGCGTTGATCCGTATGGGCATCCCGCCATACCTTCGACGGATCTTGGACTCGTATCTGAGCGCGCGGTCCCTGTATTTGTGCGACGACTCCATGGGCGACCCGGTGACTATAGGCGTCACTCGGGGAGTACCTCAAGGCTCCGTGCTTGGTCCGCTCCTCTGGAAAGTCGCATACGACACCATGTTCCGCCTACCGATGCCCCAAGGCGTGATCGTATCGGGGTACGCGGACGACACGCTAATCGTTGTCGAGGGGGACACGGAGGATTCCGTGCAGAACCGCGCGACCGCCGCGCTGGCGTCCGTCGCCGGTCATATCCGGCAATTGGGGCTAAGGCTCGCCGTCGAGAAAACGGAGGCCGTGGTGTTCAAGTACCGGTATCGACCGGTGGACCTCAGATTGCGGATCGAGGGTCATATCGTCCGGCCAGGCGAGTCCCTCAAGTACCTGGGCGTAGTCCTGGAGGACAAGGGGACATGGTTCGGGGCGTACTTGCGGGGCGCGTGATGGTGGCTCTGTCGAGGCTCATGCCGAACGTCGGGGGACGCAATAGCTATCAAACCCGCCACAAACCATACCTTCGCTGATGTCCTTAAAGCGGTGAGAGCAGTCGACGTGGACAAGACGGGGGCCCACATCACCTCCATTACCAAGAGCCGAGACAGCGAAGTCTTAATAAGAGTCACCAGAGGCGAGACCAAGAGGAGTGGCCTTGAGGCGGCAATCAGAGACGTACTGGGCGATCGAGCTTCTGTCAGAGGGCTCGTTAGCTACGTCGACCTCGACATCACAGGGCTAGACGGTGTGACCACCGAAACAGAAGTCGCAGACGCTCTGAAAAAAGCAGCTGGATTACCGAGCACCGATAACTCAGAGTAAAAATGTCAGACCAACCCCCAACGGAACAAAGAGAGCCACCGCATCGATGAAGCGAATCGACACTCCAGGAATCACCAATGAAGGTAAAGTGCGCATAGGCTTGGTCTGGGCAAGAGTCCGTCTGCTCGACAAAGTCAACAGATGCTTCAACTGCCTCGGATTTGGACACGTCAGTTCAAAATGCACCGGAATAGATTGCCGTGACGCATGTAGCCTGTGTGCTGCTCCTGGCCACAGGGCGGCAGAATTCCACAATCTCCCAAGATGTATGGCTTGCGAGGACCATAATGCACCCACAGACCACTATCCCGGTAGCAGCAAGTGTACCTCCTTCAAGAAGGCACAGACACAAAGCAGGCAGGCTCCACTCAGCCATGCCAAAGCCAACCCACAGCAATGACAGTCATACTGCAGATAAGCTTGAACTGCTGCAAAGCAGCTCAAGCTCTATTGCACCAAATGGCGGCCGAGAAATCAGCCGACTTCCTCATTGTATCGGAATACAACAAGGCAGACTCCAGCTGGTACGTTGATGCCATTAATAAAGCCGCGTTTGTCAATGTCAAAAATGCAGCCATCACCAGTACTGGGAGTAGCGAGGCCGGATTCAGGTGGGTCTCAGCAGCCGGGATAAGGATATATTCATACATGATCCACGCAATTGGCTTCCTCGTCTGCAACAAGGGCAATGATCCTACTTTCAAGTCTGGCTCCATAATTGACGTAACCTTTTGTTCCGCTGGGCTGGCTGGTGCTGTCTCCGGCTGGGGCGTCTTGGATGTAGAATCCCAGAGTGACCACTGCTACATCCAATACAACATCAACACGGATCAATCACCCTCTTCAAGAATACCCCCTCCATCGACGAAGTAGAAGTACAACCGTAAAAAGCTGGAAGACGCTATCTCTTCGGAGCAGTTGTCCGGGGTCTAGAGAAGGAAACAGTGCCGATGAGTGTGCCGCCCTACTGACTTCCAAGATGCACGAGACCTGCATGAGCAAGTCTTTAGTTAGAATCGGTAGAATATCCGTCAACTGGTGGACATCCGAGATCAATGCTCTCAGATAAACGGCTAATCACGCGCGCAGGATCTTCCAAAGAAAGAAGAAACGCATGGATCCTCTAGCAGCATCGGCGGAAGAAGCAGCAGCCAAACAAGCTAAACTGGACTTGGTTAAGGCAATCAAAGCCACCAAGGACAGGGCATGTAAGGTGCTCTGCGACCAAGTCGAAAGCGATCCCTGGAGTACCCCATACAAACTGGTCATGGGTAAACTCAGGCGTCACCAGCCGATCCATGACCTCGACTATTCTGATTTTGTACGTCGCATAGTCAATGCACTCTTCCCAGCCCATCCGCCCCGGCCACACGGTTTTTTGCCGAACATACCTAATTCGGACCTCGCAGGTACTCTCGTCACGGCCGAGGAAGTAGAGCTAGCAGCTAGGCGCACCAGTAACAACATCGCTCCCGGACCGGATGATATCCCTAACGAGGCCTTTAAGGTCTTGGCCGCGAAGCGCCCGGAACTGCTAACCGGTGTCTACAACTATTGTATCAAAGATGGTCGCTTCCCGACCGCATGGAAGAGAGCTCGGCTCGTTCTCCTCAGGAAGGGAAACAAACATCCTCAAGACCCCTCTTCATACCGTCCACTTTGCTTGCTCGACAGTGCGGCAAAACTGCTCGAAAAGACCATCGACCACCGGATCAGAAGCCACCTTAGCGACTGCCAGTTTGGCTTCCACAGCGGAAGATCCACCACAGACGCTGTTAGCCTGCTAATGTTCATCGCGCAGAGCAACAGTCCTAAGTGCATGACAGGGGTTCTCAAGCTAGACGTAAAAAATGCGTTTAATTCAGCACCATGGGCCAAGATCCTTGATGCCCTCCGCTACAAAGATACGCCACCGTACCTGTGTAAACTATTTGACAGCTATCTATCAGAAAAAACAATCACCTACACCACCTCAGGAGGTCAGTCGATCACGGAGCTGTCTAGCGGCGTTCCGCAGGGTTCGGTTCTCGGCCCCACCCTGTGGAATATACTCTACGACGAACTCCTGAACGTCAGACTCCCACACTCCGTCACTCCCATAGCATTTGCCGACGACATCGCTCTCGTAGCCAAGGCCAACAAGAACTACATCATCGAGAGGGACCTGACGGAAGCAGCTACACGGGCCTGTGAATGGCTGAAGGAAGCAGGACTCCCGATCGCTGCCCAGAAATCCGAAGCCCTGGTAATCAGCAACAGAAGGACCCACACCCATGTTAACATTCCCATAGAAGGCTCCGTTGTGCAGGCCAGTAGGAGCATTAGATACCTTGGTGTTCAGATTGACTCCAAACTCGGCTTCACTGAGCACGCAATCAACGCCTCAACCAAAGCCAGCATAGCCTCCCAAAAGCTTAGCAGGATCATGCCGAACATCAGTGCCTCCACGGTCAGAAAGAGGAGGCTTCTCGCAAACGTGGTTCACTCCATCTTACTCTTCGGCTCCCCAATCTGGGCTAATCGTATGAGCACCAAGGGCACAGCGGAGATGTCTAAGGTCCAGCGAAAGACAGCGCTAAGAGTGGCATGTGCTTACTACACAGTATCGACGGCTGCAGCACTTGTTGTGGCATCCATGCCGCCGATAGACTTACTCGCCAAAGAACGCCGATCCATTTACATCCACAAGGAGAACCCACCCCCATTCGTCGATTCATAATGTAAAAAAAAAGGTCAGGTCCCCCCCCCTCGACTGGACCCACATTGCAGTGGTGGGGGGGATCACCGACTTCGGCCGGTGCTAAGAGGTACCCAACTCCCTGGCTCTGACTTTAACTAGTTGGGGCCGGAGCCTCCAAAGCCGCCACTGACCTTAACCGTTTGGGGTGGCAGGTACGGTAACCACCTGCTACCAACAGCAAAAGGACCCAGGAGGAAAACTGCAAACCCCCTGTCAGTAGGGTAAAAATGACAGAAGACAACTGTAAACCCAATATGAACTTCAACGACAGAATTATTGTTACCGCATCAGAGGATTCGGACCCTCAGATGCCGGCAGTCGGGAGTGCGCAAGCAGGCTCCCGGTGGTCATCATCCAACGACTGCAGGGATACGGGGGTGGCCAGCCCGGCCACCGTCATCTCTCCCACTACTAGTGCTGAGACATTGAGTGACTCGGCAAGCCTCCTCCGGAAGTGCTTAGTCACGCAGGATGGTGGTTACAAACTGCTTATTCAGAAGGCAACGGCCTTGGAGACGTGGTTGGCTAAGGCGAGAAGCCTGGATGTTAAAAAAGCTATTGAAGAGGTGCTAGATGTGATCGGCGCAATCAAGGGGAGCAGAGATGACGTTCACAAGGCTTTCAATAAATTGTCTCAGAGGATCCTTAAGGGTCACCCTTTGCGGAGCAAATTAACAGCCAGAGGGGACTGAAATAGTGTTAAAACACAGACATGTGCTGCAACTTGCTCCGACTCGGAGTCGCAAACGATAGCGCAAAAGCCACAACAGGTTGTACCAACGGATGCACCCAGCGGGGAAACACCCGTCACAAGAGACGCAGCGACAGACACAACGTGCTGATGGGAAGCCCCGTCCTAGCGGCAAACCCTACCAGGGACAGCAAAAGCAATTCGGGATAAGCGGCAGCAGTGTAGGCAGCCTGAGCAGCAGCCGAAACAGCAGCGGAAGCAGCAAAAACAACGGATGCAGGTCCAGCAGCAGCAGTGCGACTTCCAAATCGAGGAAGACACCCTGGCAGATCCAAAGGATGGCTTCACTGTGGTCTCTCGCAAGGCCAAGAGGGCGAAACCAGCAGCTCCTGACGCAGCTCAACTTGCGAAGACAACCGTAAGGAGGCGCAAACGGGCTCCCAGAACGCAGGCGGTGGTGCTGGAGAAGCCGGCGGACAAGTCCTATGCTGATATCGTCAAAGAGGTAAAGGAGACCGTCCGGGAGGGGGCTATCACATTTGAGATATCAGCCAGGAGAGACAAATCTGGGAATCTGGTCCTGGAGACGTCCGACAAGGACCAAGCAGATAATCTGGCTTGTGCCCGTAAACGTCGCCTTGGCGACTCCAGGGGAATCAGGCGCCCCAACACGGGTTGCTCTGATCCTCATCGGCATCGAAGACTCAGTGGATGAAGCCGAACTAAAAAGCACATTGGAGGCACACGATCCGGAGCTGAAGACACTGAATGATATCACGATACGTGAGGGTCAGAACGGAGTGAGATCAGCCATCGTGCGCGTCTCGTTCTCACCAGGGCTCAAGCTAGCACGCCTCAAGAAGTTGAGGGTGAGCTGGGCTATGTGCCGGATCAAAGAGCTGGCACCTAGGCAAGGTTGTGCCAAATGCTCTGCCCCTGGCCATGCAACCAGTGAGTGTAAGGGCGAAGAGAAGCGAAAGTGTTTCAGGTGCAAGGAAGTGGGCCATCTTATTGCATCCTGCATGCTCTCTCATCATGGTGAGAAGTCTGGGGAGCCGGACCGAGGCCAGCGCATTGAGGTGCCAGCCAAGCCACCGGCATCCCAGTCATGCCTCTAATGATAGACCGAGGACCGGTGATTAAGGTCTTGCAGGTTAACCTTAATCACTGTTGGACGGCGCAACAGCTCCTCCTGCAAACGGTTGCCGAACTTGACATTGACGTCGTCATTGTGAGTGACTACATCCGTCCACTAGGGCAGGCACCGCAGTGGGTTGCAAGCTCTGACAACAAGTGCGGTTTGTATGTTACGGGCAGATCAACAGCCATCGTATCGGATCAAGGCACTGGAGTGGGCTTCGCACGGGCGAGGATGGGTGACAAACTATTCTATAGTTACTACTATACCCCGAATTGTACGACCCAAGCTGGTTTCTCGGCGGTCTAGAGGCATCGGTCCGAAGTCAAGCCAGCGTGGGAATTGACGTCATTGTTGCGGGGGTTTCATCAGTTTAGCGACAACCTTACTCGTGTTTGCTTTAATAACTGTCGTCTTTATGTATAGTGAATATGTATACTACTATGTATAGTGAAAAATTTAAAGAGTTACGTGAGGTTGACGGTTTTAAGTTCGTTTTCATCGTGTAATGAAAAATGAAATCCAACGGTGGGCGTGTACCAATAAAAAGTGTAATGCATTTTTAAAATTTAATACAAACGGTGTTGAAATAGAAAATAATCTTGAACATAACCACGTGGCCGATGAGATACTTGTGAGACAGAAATTAAGTAATAGTGTCAAGCGCAAAGCGGTAGAGCAGCTATGTGAACGTCCCAGCAAAATTATACATTCGGAGATTACACCAGGTGATTTAAATATATTAAACACAAAGGATATCAATTTAATACGAAAAAATATTCACACTGCTCGTATGAGTAAATTTCCAATATTACCTAAAACACTTATAGAATTTTATGAGATGGTTCCCCACGTAGTAGATAAATTATGCACCAAGGGAACTGAAAAATGGATTATTGACATTGACAATAATAAAAATGTTGTGTGCTTCTCTACGATAAAAAATTTAAATTTTTTTCAAAAGTGTGATGCTGTATTGATGGATGGTACTTTTTCAAGCTGTCCATCTCTATTTAATCAATTATTCGTGATCCATGGCGTAAAAAATAGTATTTACGTACCATTATTTTTTTGTTTGTTGGTGGGCAAATCAGTTACCGATTATTGTACAGCACTCGAATTTTTGAAAAAACGTTCACCAATACTACCAACCACTTTTCATATTGATTTTGAACAATCTATTCACTCAGCTGTTCGTCTAGTATGGCCAATGAGTAAAATAAAAGGATGTCGGTTCCATCTCGGACAAGCTTGGTACCGAAAAATACAGTCATTAGGTCTAGCTAAAGTATATAGTACTGAGGGCGAAAGTGGGAACTTTTTAAAATCATTTTTGGCCTACCGTTTTTGCCACCTAACGAAGTGGATGACTGCTTTACAGATGACTTTATGTCTACGCTGCCGACTGGCTGTACTGCTATACACGATTTTACAGATTATGTTTTTTTGAACTATATAAGTACAGATTCTGCCATGTTTCATCCAGAAATATGGGCAGAATTTTCTTCATCTATTTCACGTACCACAAATGCTTGTGAAAGTTTCCATGCTAAACTTAATGGTATGTTTTATCGCAGTCACCCTAATATATATCAATTGATCGAGGCTTTAAATGAAGTACAGACTAGTAGCTATACTAAAATGAACTGTACTGCTGTAAGAAATTTAAAACGAGCCAAAAGAACAGTCGAAAAGGAGTATATTATTAGCAAACAAATGTTGCAATATTCAAATGGAGAAATCAGTAGATTATCATTTATACAGGCTGTTTCAAAAAAATTTTTGCCACAAACAATATAAAACCTATCACAAAAAATAAATAAATAATAACAGTAAGAATCTATAAATATTTTATAAAAAAAAAGCATTTAACAATTTTTAAAATAACGATTGCTCTTTTGCAAGACACAAATATTTTTAACCCCACCTACCAATTTTTTGGTAGCTTGTCCTAAGTCCTGAAAAAGTGGTGAAGGGAAATATTTGTGTCCGCAACTCACGTGATTTTTAATAAAAAAAACCTCTGTACGCAACTAGTATTATGATAACGAAAAACGTGTCCGCAACTAGTATGCGTCCACGTGGGTACCGTCCCGGCGTTCAGGCGGGTCAACGCCACGATGATCGATGTAACTTTTGCACGATCTGCGGACAACCGGTCACTGGTGCACGACTGGTCCGTCCTAGAACAACGACACTCTGGCAGCGACCACGAGTACATTGCGTACTCGGTGTTCAAACACGAGCCACGTAGACGCCCAACGAAAGTAGCTCGGCTGGGTGGATGGTCGGTAAAGCAACTGTCTCCAGCTGCCATGAAGGAGCACTGGGATCGTGTGGGTACAACCCATGCCTTTCCGCGGAACGCTTCTACGGAGGAGCACGTGGAGCGTCTCCAAGAATACTTGACGCAGGCCTGCGATGTAGCGATGCCGGCAAGATCAATGGTAAGAGGCAAAAGAGCAGTACACTGGTGGAGCGAAGAAAAAGCTGAACTGCGGAAGACCGCTATTGCTGCCCGTAGGAGCTACCAGCGTGCGGGGCGCAGATCCAACACAGAAGGCCGCGAAGAAAGGTTCCAAATGTACGACCAGGCAAGGAAGGTGCTGAGGATCGCCATAAGAAAGGCGCAGGAGAGATCGTGGAGAGAGCTGTGCGACTCCGTCGATAGCGACCCTTGGGGAGTGCCGTACAGACTGGTGACCAAACGGCTGGGGCGCCGGCATCCTGTCATCGAAGAATCGACGCTAACAAACATCGTGAGAGCACTGTTCCCGCACTACCAGTAGTCGACTGGGAGTCAGTTCCTGTGGAGCCTAGCGTCCCCACTGCGAACACTCTGAACAGTCGGAAGTCCTGATACCGCCGGTCACTTTTGTGGTCAGCTGCTATGAAATTTCCATTGGGTAAGGCCCCGGGACCCGACTTTATTCCCAACGAGGCGATTAAGCTGGCGGTGAAACGTAGCCCCGAGACATTCCTCGAGACGTTCAACGCATGCCTGATTAATGACCAGTTCCCTTGCAGATGAAAACGCGCCAAACTAGTCCTGCTACACAATGGTGCTGGAAAACCACAGGACCAACAATCCAGTTACCGACCAATAAGCTTACTCAATGGCAGTGGCAAACTACTGAAGCGACTTTTGTTGAATCGTTTCGAAGCCCACATAGAAGGAGTTGGAGCTCTCAGCAGCTGCCAGTTTGGATTTAGACGCTGTAGGTCAACCACTGACGCCATCAAGGAAGCCTTGAAGGCTGCACTTGAAGCCGGTAGAGATGCCATTCAGAACAGACATCTCTGCGCGGTGGTGACGCTCGACGTCGAAAACGCATTCAACACGGCGCCTTGGAAGCTGATTGACGAATCACTGCAGAGATCGTCTGTTCCGGAGTATCTCATAAAGATACTAAGGTTTTTACATGTCCGATCGCAAGCCTCTGATCGGCGGGGACGTCACCGCGGAAGGACAAAGCCTTGCAGTCACCTGCGGCGTTCCACAAGGATCGGTCCTCGGGCCAACGTTGTGGAATATTTTCTATGACGGCGTCCTACGCTTGCCTGTTCGAGGAGACGCAAAACTGATCGCTTTTGCAGACGATGTAGTGGTAGTAGCGGTAGCTCACAACGCAGTTCTTTTAGAGCAACTCGTCAATCCAATCCTCTCTGATATCTCCATTTGGATGAGAGAAAACGGGTTGAGACTTGCTCCCGAGAAGTCTGAGTGCGTCGTGGTCACAAGCAAGCACGCATATTCATTGCCACAGCTGCACATAGAGGGTTTCCAAGTGCCAACGGAAAGAGCCATCAGGTATTTTGGAGTGCAGCTGGATACCTGACTGTCTTTCGTGGAGCACGTCACTACAGTTGCTGCGGGGGCCAGAAGAGCGGCGGCCGCGATCGGAAGGCTGATGCCGAACGTGGGTGGACCCTCCCAGTCGAAACGCAGTCTACTAATGAGTATTGTGCACTCCAGATTGCTCTACGGCGCCCAAGTATGGGCCGACACAGTTCAAGGCGTGGTGAACGCGAGAGAATTACTGTCAATGGCTCAGAAGACAGCCGCCCTGAGAGTAGCCAGGTTCTATCGTACGGTGTCGGACGTGGCAGCGCAAGTCCTTGCGAGAATGCCCCCCGTCTTCCTGCTGGCACTGGAGAGGAAGAGAGTTGGTGAGTCTAGGAAGACGGGCGTGCACCTAACCAAGTCAGCTGCACGCAAAGAGACCATTAGACAATGGCAGGTGCATTGGGACTCCACGTCGAAGGGGGCATGGACAAAACGGCTGATACCGGACCTCCACAGATGGTAGCATTACGGACCGAGGCAGTTGACTTTCAACATGACGCAGGCCCTTACCAACCATGGCTGCTTTCAGAAGTACCTGCACTCAAAACAGTGAGCCCAGCAGCCGTCGTGTGTGCACTGTGATGCCGAGGTGGACGACGCCGAACACACAATATTTGATTGCGCATCTGGGGAAGCGGAAAGATCGGAGCTAGTGCGGATACTAGGAAGGCAACCCCGGCCATCAGATGTCCAGGATTTGTTATGTAGACCCCGAGCAGTGGAGCTACCGACCGAAAGAAAGGTAAAGAAAGCCATTCTAGAAAAGGCCCTAACCTTGTCAAGAAGCTTCACCGGCATGATTGAAGCCATAATGGAGAAGAAGCAGGTTCTGGAGAGAGAAAGGCAGCGGAATGGCTAGTCGAAACTAAACACTTTAGTTAAGCTACAAAATTGTAGGCCAAAGACCTAACCCAGGGTGGTTAGAGGCCCCCAAAATTTGTAATCTGCAACCAATTTATTTTGCATTACTCATGTTATTATTGTATGTTTATTGTATACAGTTTTTGTCAATAAATGATGTAGGCAGGGGGGCAGCAATTGGATACCATATTTCCCTCCCTGTCTACGATTCCAAACTGAAAAAAAAAAGTTTAGGTCCCCCCCCCCCCGATGGGATCCACCTTGCCGTGGTGAGGTGCTCATTGGCCCTTTAGGGGGCCAGTGCCAAGCGATCCTTGAAACCGGCTCTGACTTTGGTTAGTTGGGTCCGGTAAGGTGTGGGCGACCTCTACGCATTGTACAAAACGCATCCCCTCAATCCAATACCCGTAAAATGGACTAACTTGGCACCGAGCGGTCCACGCATTCTAATGCTCGGACAGTAGGTGTCTACGGGGATCCTGTGTAGCACCTGGTGAACCACACAGTATCGAGCCTTACCGCGTGAATCAGGGCTCTGACGCGGCTGACGAACACCTCCCTTGTTCTCGTGGGAACAATATGGATGAACAAAAACAGAACCCAGACGCACCAACTGGCCAAATGGTGCAAAACAACGGCACACCCACCGTCCAAAGGGTGAGCGGCCAGTAGGCTAACACTAGCGGACAGTCCTTAAAGGATGGAAGAATAGCCGCGGCTTTAGCGCAATCAGGGGCAACCGGAGCTCGCCAGCCCAGAGCTAACCGAGTGAAAGCCAAAGAAGTCTACCAAAGCGCAATGACGAAGAGTAAAAAGGACCTCGAATCACTGGAGAGCGAGGTGGCGAACTCAGTCAACACCAAGCGGGAAATCAAAGAGGGCATAAGGGAACTTGGGAAGAGCCTCCGAGAACTCCTTAACAATGCCGCTATCCTAGAGCTAACGAGAACACCAGATGCTACCGAAACTATGCTGCAGGCAATTCTATACCTGCAACGGAAGCAACAACAGCAGCTGGAAGAGAGAAACCAGCGGGAGCTCCAACAGGAGGGCTACCTGAAGGCAGCGCTGGAAGGAATTTTAAAGTCGCAGCAAGACAGGCCATGATACTTGAGGATCGAAGCCAATTCGAGGGGATCAGGACGGTCATTGCTAGCGTGCAGTCGTTACTTGTGGTTCAAGAGGATAAGCTAACTAAGCTCTCCGACACTGCACTGACTTCCCCACGCGACAAGCTAACTGAGAATGAGAAGAAAGGCCAGCAGGCACGTCATCAACCCAGACCTCAAGAACCGAGGACGAGCGCAACCGCTAAGAGGCCCAGCGCTGCCCCTGCGAAGGATAAGCCGGATCGGGGCTCCGAGAAGAAAAAGGAGAGGGAAAAGACTGGGAACCTCCCTGCTAGCCGGGAAGACGACCAAGGAGAATGGACCACGGTCGAAGGAAGGAAAAGAAATCTCACCCCAAAACCGACAGCACTGACAACGGAGGCAAGATATGATAGGGCAGGCAACACGAACTCGAAACTGACCAACCGAAAGAAGCAAGGCAGACCCCCGGGCACTACCACGTCGGCAGAAGAGCTGGTTAAAAGGCGCTTACCGAAGTCTGAAGCCGTAACTATTGACGAGGTGATGAAACGGGTAACTTCAGGAGTTAGGCTGCAAGAAGTCGGGGTTACAGTAAATAAAGTTCGGCGCACTAGGACTGGCGCAATCCTTATGGAGGTTACGAGGAAAGAAGAGGCGGCAAAACTGGCCGACAGTGTGCGGTCCGTTGTCGGTGAAATGGCCCGGGTATCAATACCCAGCAGAAAAACGCCCGTCCTCATCTTGGGTATCTCAGACTTGCTAGAGGAAGAAGAGGTACGGAAGGAGATTGTCGAGGCCGAACACGAACTGGCATCGGTGGAAATCTCAATAAGGCAAAATGACGGTGGCGGTAGAATCGCAAGCTTTGCCGCACCAATTGAGCTTGCAGTCAGACTCGCAGAGCGATGCTCGATTTGAGCTCTGATGGGATGGGATGGGATGGGAGCTCTGTAGAGTTAAACTAACCGAGAGAAAACATCCAGTGTGCTTCCGATGCCAAGAACGCGGCCACCTAGCGATAAAATGTAGTGCACAAGAAGTCACGAAAAAGTGTTTCCGATGTCGTCAAACGGGACATTTAGCTGCCACATGACCCGGGCCTTCATTTACAGGGCGCAAGGACAGCGAGCAAGGACATAACGAGTCCACAAGGCCCAGCCCAAATGATTAGCTTCCTGCAAAGGAACCTGAACCACTGCAGAGTGGCTCAGGACCTGCTCGCTCAATACATGGCTGAGCAGAAGATGGACGTCACGTTATTAAGTGACCCACACAGGGTAGATCCAGGGTCAACAACATGGCATAGTGACAATGGAACCCAGAGAGCGGCAATACTCATATCGGGCAACGGTATTGCAGTGGGAAATATACAGAGGAACTCGGAGTTCGTGTCCGTACGTATTAACGGGGTGCAAGTATACAGTTGCTATGCATCCCCGAACAAGACGCATTTAGAATTTAATAACTTCTTACAAAGACTGGAGGACAGTGTCAGGGCAATCCCACCTGGAGTTCCCGTGCTTGTCACTGGTGACTTTAACGCCAGGTCGGCAGATTGGGGTGACTGGGTTAGCAAACAACGAGGAGGAGAACTCAGTGACCTGTCCCAATCGCTGGAACTTGTGATACTGAACACAGGCTCAACTCCTACGTTCAAGAGAGGAACGGGATCTATAGTTGACGTCACTACGGCGTCAAGTACACTGGCTCGGAGAATTGGACATTGGAGGGTAATGACCGATGTCTTCAATAGCAGTGACCATCACTACATCCAGTTCAGCATGGACTCCAACGAAGACAGAAATCAACCAATAACCCGCACCAGCGAGCCAATCGGTTGGGATACCTCTGGTGGCATTAATCAGGACCTATTCAAAACCGGTCTCCTTGTCGCAGAATGGCTAGATCAAAGTCGACAACCCATAGATCAGTGCGCAGACGCAGAAGCAAGGAGGCTTGGGGCGAAAATCGCAGCAGCCTGTGACTTCTCTATTCCCGGGTGGCGTGCTCCTAGACTCAGGAAACCCCCTGTCCATTGGTGGAACGCCGAGATAGCCTCCCTTCGAGCTGACTGTACAAGGGCTAAACGAAGCAACGTTAGGATGATATCTCGCATAGCCCGCCTCAGACGCAACGCCACGGCTGACTTCGACGATGAACGTGCTGATGCAGAACTGACAAGGACGAAAGTTTTTCGAGAGGCCAAACGGAAACTCAAACACGCGATTCTTAAGAGCAAGAAAAACTGCTTGACTGAGCTGATAGAATCGGTGGATAGAGACCCGTTTGGTAAGCCGTATAAGATGGTCATGCGCAAGCTCAGAGGGCCCACGGCCACTGCCACAATGGAACCTAATACTCTGCAGATAGTTATCAACACGCTGTTCCCGACGCACCAACCAAGAACGACAGAAGCGCTACAACCGGGTAATGATGTCGAGCGTTTTACAATGTCTGAAGTGAAAGCGGCAATCGACAGGTTCAAATGCCGAAATAAGGTGCCTGGACCGGACGGCATTACCAGCAAAATCCTATGGGAAGTGCACAAGGCGGAACCAAGGCTTCTGTACGATGCATATAACCTCTGCTTCCACAGTGGAACATTCCCGTCGGAATGGAAGAGGGCACGGGTGGTACTACTGAGGAAAGGGAGCAAACCGAAAGGAGTACCATCTTCCTACCGTCCACTCTGCCTACTGAACGATGTGGGCATGGTGCTGGAATTTCTCCTGGCGAGCAGGCTAGAGGCACACATCAGCAGTCGGGGTGGCCTTGCATCCAACCAGTATGGATTCAAAAGGAACCTTTCTACCGACGTTGCCGTTCGCAAACTCGTCAGGACAATAAATACGGAGATCAACAACGGTAACTTTTGCTTGGCAGTGGGGATTGATATCAAAAACGCATTTAATTCAGTGGGATGGAGTGATGTCATGGCATCCCTCAGCTCATGGGACGTACCCCGGTATCTGAGGAACATATTTGGCTCCTACTTTTCCCACAGGTCGGGGACGGTAGAGTCGCTATCCTCGCCGGGAGGGGAAATGGATGTTGTCATCACCGGTGGCGTCCCACAGGGATCAGAAGTTGGGCCGCTCCTGTGGAATATGACGTATAACACGGTGTTGAGGGAAACACTGCGCGTGGGGGTCACAATACTCGGTTTTGCAGATGACACTCTCGTGGTGGTAGCAGCGAAAACCATCAGTGACCTGGAAGAACTGGCCAACAAGATACTGGACCCGATTGCGGGGAAGATCAACCAACTAGGACTGGATATCGCAGCAGAGAAGACGGAGGCAGTACTCTTCACCAATAGGTACAAGTACACAATCCCCAGGGTGAGAATATGTGGAACCTACATCACACTGGCCGACCAAATGACACACTTGGGCATTGTCATCGATAGATCTTGCCTCTTCAAGGCTCATATTAGAAAAGCAACTGAAAAGCGGACAGGATCGGTGCCCAGCTTGCAAGGCTCATGCCGAATATAGGAAGACCCCGAGAACACAGACACCGCCTACTAGCGTCCGTCGTGCACTCGGTCCTATTGTATGGGGCGCCAACTTGGGCAGGAACACTGCAATATGTGCCAAATAATAGAATACTGCTAAACAGATGCAGCGGAAGGGGCTGCTCCGAAGTATCAGCGCGTACAGAATGGTATCGGAAATAGCAGCCAATATACTGGCCGCCACCGCCCCAGCGGACATGATGGCTAGAGAGAGAGAGAGAGAGAGAGAGAGAGAGAGAGAGAGAGAGAGAGGCCGAATTCGGGAAGAGACGCCAACTGACCCAGCAAGAGAACACGGGTTCCACAAAGGACAAGACATTTGACAGATGGCAAAGAAGAATAGGAGTCACTACCACCGGAGAATGGACTAGGCTACTCATCGGATATATCAGGGCATGGAGCAACCGGCCGCATGGCCAACTAACGTTCCATTTGACACACATACTTAGCAATCATGGGTGCTTCGGCGAATACCTGTGGAAAATCGGTAAAGAAGAGACGCCAGCTTTCCACCACTGCCAAGCTGATAAAGACGACGCCCGCCACACCCTGCTGTACTGCAACGCTTGGGACGCGGAAAGAACAACACTTTGACCTCCTCCTTCTCCTCGTCCTCTTCCTCGATGACCGCCAAAGCCTCTTGCCCATCAGTAGGTGGCACCTTCCTTGACGGCATCATGTTCCCTCCTGGCTGCTCCGCTGCTTCGTCAGCACCCTTTCCTTCCGCCTTCTCGGGCTGGCGGCATTGTCTCATGAGGTGGTCGGCTCCTCCGCAGTTATAGCATCGGCGTGGTTTGGTCGGGTTTTTGCACTCGGCTGCAAGGTGTCCCCTCTCTTGGCACTTGACCTCGGCTGTGCTGCTTCTATCGGTTTCACCCTAAACCTTTTTTTTTTTTTTTGAACCGGGGCACCGGGCGGCGGTGAAGCCCGAAAGCGCAAATCGACCTTTTTTTTCGATAGCTCAAAAGCGCAAAATGAATTTGCGCTTTTGTACCTTGGTAGTGGGATAAAAGCGCAAAAATAAATTATATATATATAACCCGTTTCACGACATATTGCAGCAACGTGTCGCGACGGTTGTTGCATTTGTCTGTGTCTTATCGAAACACATTACGATAGCAGTAGATAATCCACCGCACCTCTGGGCTGAGCCATCTTCGAATGAACCAAGGACTACCAATGGTCCAGAATCATATCACCGTCATTTGAAAGATCAATTTTATAACCCGCACCCATCTATTTATCATTTTATCGAAGTGATTAAAGAACACCAAGCAGAAGTTTATTTAAAAATACAGTCAAATGGTCGAAAAACTACAAATCGCAAATCCAAAGCCATCTCCAATACAAAAACTTAGACCATGTATAATGAAAAAAAAATTTCCAGATTGGAATATTTGAAGACAGTGGGCTTCAAATTTCAAATTTAATTTTAAAATAATATATTTGAAATAATACTCAACATTATATTTTTAATTTTTACTATTTTTATTTTATTTTTTATTACCAATTTTAATATCACTGTGACACTGTAAATGCTTAATTTAATATTAATAATAACTACGATTTTAATCAAAGACAATTTTTTTTATAAAATTGATTTGCGCTTATGGGTTATTAAAAAGGTAATTTTTTTTGCGCTTATGGGTTATTTATTTTTGCGCTTTTGGGTTGCGTTTGAGTCATATTTTGCGCTTATGGGCTACACCCCCGGGCGGGAACCGCTTTCGCATTACTTTCGCCCGGGCCCCATCGTTTATTGAGAATTTCAATACAAAACACTTTAGAGCTGCAGCCAGGACAATCCCCTGGCATGCAGACCTTACAACTAAATTCTTTAACAGAAAACAGGGGGGGGGCATCTGGCCCCCTCTTTTGGCCTTCAGCCCACATGTTTGAACTTAACTAGGTATTAAACTCTTCTGTCTCGCCTTCCTATACGCCTCGCACTTCCCGCTCCCTGGATAGTGCTCCGCGTGACGTCGGAGGTCCTTGCATAGGACGCAGTTTGGCTTGCTCTGACACTGCTTCGTGATGTGGTCGTCCCCGCCACACGTCATGCACAGCTTGCTTCTGTCGGGGCCATTGCATGAGAATGCCTTATGATTGTAACCATGGCATCTATAGCACCTGATTGCAGGATTGTCTTTCAGGCGAACTCCGCACGAAACCAGGCCGACCAGAACTCGACCTCCTGCAATGATTTTCTCCGCTGTATTCGCTGGTACCGAAACGAGTGCCCTCTGGGACCCTCTGAAAGAGGGCCCCAGTTTCTTCACTCGGACCTCCTCGGGAGTTGTCCCGTGCCGACATACTCCTTTGACGACATCTTCTTCTTTATCATCTTCGTCAATGCCACGGATCTCGATCAGAAGTGGCCTGCAGGAATCCTTCACTTCCGCCTCTTTGCCAAGAACTTTCTCTGCTGCCAATCTCAACTTATCAGCATCTTCTGCCGCCTTGGCCCCTTTGCCGACGAGCATGAAAATGCCGCCTTCCTTGGTCCTCTTCATAGCTTTTATCCGCACACCTATTGTTTCTGGGTCCATTCCTTCCTTTAGTTTTTTGACCATATCAGCATAGGTACCCACTCTTCCTTTGCCCGTTGATATAATGACGCCATGGGTAGAAGGGGCAACGTGGGTTTTTTCGTTCCCAGACTTCGTTTTGGTTTTCGTTTTGATCTTCATTTTGGTCTTCTTTTTCCTCCTCTCAGGGATGTTACCTCTTTCCTCTTGTGTCCCATTTTCAACGACTGCTTCCTCTAGTGCAGTTGTTGCGGCTGCTGTAGAAACCATGCTCGCATTCTGAATAGATAAATCATTCACTCGCTCGCACGTTTTATCTGCGAAAACGCCTACTTCTAGGCTAAGTCTTTTTGTAGTATCCATTAGTTCTTTAAGTTCGCTACTCATCGCCTTAACTTCTTTATGGGCATTTCTCGTTTTTGAAGTGAACGCAAAAAGCCTGTTGACCACCTCATCCATCTTCTTCAGTTTATCATCCAGGTCTGACCAGACATCGCAAGTCCAACCGCTAAGAGTCACGTCGTCTATGTCCCTGGCCCACTTTTCCATTTCTGCAATTTTAATTTTATTCGTATCTTCATCATCAACTTTGCCGGGTTCCAAGTTTCCAATCGTTTGTTCCGGATGGCCGCCCCCCCCCGAATCCGTGGTGGCCTGCTACGGGGGTACAATTCCGTTCGTTTTGTGCCATCATTTAGTTAGTTGGGACCACTTAGCACCGCCAACTGGGTGACGGTGAGCCCCCCCACCACGACAAGGTTGGGCCCTTTGGGGGGGTTTCACCCTAAACCTAACATAACCTAACCTAACCTAACCTAACTTCTACGTGAATATGAGTAAACAACTGATTTCGAATCCATTTGAAGAAAAAAAAAGATTCGAAACAAAGGTGTCGGTTGATGTTATTCTACTTCAACATAGTGTATACATTAATGTTCTTCACTTCAAACTGAATTTCTTTCGAAGGATTTTTTTATTTCAAAACATTTCGAAATCTGTTGTTTACTCATATTCACGTAGAAGTGAAAAGACTCGAAGTTTCAAAAAGATTCGAAACAAAGGTGTCGGTCGATGTTATTCTACTTCAACATAGTGTATACTGTCGTATACTCCGATCGAATCGAAAGTATACAACACAAAACACACACAATAAATTAAGTATAAACTTGAAAATAGCACGTGTTCTTCATATGGTGGTCGAGTCACACGACCACCACAGAAGACCCTATATTTTTCGGTCTCCTCTCTTTTTATAATATAACTTAATCTCATTAAAAAATATTTTTGCTTACGTGTATAAATATAAAATAATGCTTACATGCTAATTTACAGTGTTTACTGACTATTGTCTATTTCACAATCAATTTCTTAAATACTACGTATTTCAAAATTAGTTTTGTCTTATATTTCTTATGAACTAAATTATTATTTCTATTGCATAATACTACAGTCCCTGTTGTTACAAAAAAATATGACCTCATATTTTTAAGTTACTTGGTCATTTACAATAATTTTGAAAATATTCATTTTTATTGTTAACATACCTACATAATAGGTAGATACGTGTGTTTGTGATATAACAATAGATATTACAGTTAAGCGGTAGAAAGCAATAAACTGAGACAGACATTTAAGAAATAGTTACAATATAGAAATAGTAAGTCAATGAAGCAAAATACTAGCTTAAAACACTAGCTGAAACAACAAAAGTGTATATAACATATAAGGACAACAAAAAAAAAAGGTACATTAATTATTTTATTCATATATAGTTGAAATATCATATAATATAATGATATCTTATGTTTTTTCTTTTAAAATGCACACTGATTTTTGTTTTGTTTGTTTTTTTTTTCACATTTTAAGTATTAACATATACCATCACTTAAATCTACTATAATTTATATAAATTGAAAATAACACTCTTATGCAGGTGTTGCAATTAATTCATCTATTATATAATACTTTGTTAACAAGCGTATATTTTTGTTTTAATTGATATAACATAATAGACATTCATCAAAGTGATTTTGTAAAAGAAGTGGCAAATTACAATCGAATAGAAATGTATGGAATCCGTCATAACTTTGAATAACGAGTCGTACAAAAATAGATTATAACGTAGAAAAAAAAATTGTATATACAAATTTCACATACAAGTTAATTAGTTGTGATTTTTACACAACAGTAACTAGAAATCAATTATTTGAAAGCATTTTATAATTTCTTAAAAGTAACATAATTTATAATAGTGTTTGAATTTACAAATAGTTAACTTAGTTCGAATGTATGTAAGTGTATTGTGTATTCGGTGTATCGGTAATGGACGATGGACGATGATTTTTGTATCGCATGATCTATTATTTCGTCACATGCATTTAATACAATTATTATCAATGCAAAATATATGCAATTTTTACATAAATACATATTTGATAAATAAAACTATATAACCAAAGTCAACCATAGGGTAAAAGGTAAATATATGATAACGTGATTAAAATTAAAAAAAAAAAAAACAAGATTTTTCAAAATAAGTTAACTGTACAATATTATTGTATACAAATAATAAAAATTTGTTAAAGATGTAAAAGTAAGGCGTTATTTAAAGGTTATAGAATATGTTACTTTTAATAGCAATTTGCTTACACACCAAAATTTTAACAATCAATTGGACTAATTATAGTTTCATATTGAATAAGAAATATGTTGCAACAACAACATAAACAAGTGAATATAATAATAACATTTTTTGTTATGTTTTAAAATTTAACATTACGGAAGCATAAACATTAATAATAAAAACAATGAACACACAAAAGCAATTTGGCAATTTAGAACAAAAAACAGAATATCTATATTATGCAGTTTTAATTATTAGGTCAATAATAATATAACTGGTCTATAATTTCACAATATTGATAGGTATATATGTAATTACGATACAGGTATGTTAAAAGTTCCATTAGAAAAAATATTTCGGTATATTTATGATCTAAGTATAACTTATACATTTCTAAAAATCTAATCATTTTTATAAACCGAAAAAAAAACATAGTTAATAAATTGAACTAAAGATAAAAAAAAATATTATACATTAAATTTATCAATTATGTAAGGTGTTATTTTTTTACTCTCCCCTTTTTTTTATTATTATTAATATTAAATTTAAGACAATTTTTGCGTAATATTTAATAATAAACTGAATACAATAAGATATTATTAAAATGTGATAAAATACTATGTGTATTAACAAATGGTATTATGTTTTTCAAAATATTTTTTTTTTTTTTTTTTTTTTTTAAATAATATCGATATGAATGCAATCATAAAATGTTATAACGAAAATGGTATGTTCCTAATTAGGTATATAAAAATGTGTCAAGTACTATATTTCTTTCTCTTTCAAAGGAAGTTACACAATTTTTTTTTTTTTTTTTTAAATAAAGAACAGTAAGCGGTAATATTGATGTGACATTTAAATTTAAAATCCAAAATGTTGTGTTGAAGAATTCAGATAAATTTTTAATAAACATGATAAAAATGAAAAATAATGATCTATAAATGATAACAAAAAAAAATAAAAATAAATAAATAACATTAATATTAAGTACGAATCTTTGAAGTAAAGTCCCCCACACATGTGTACATTAATGTCGTACCTTGTCGTAATGTAGGTACCCAATCTCAAAATACGCAATAATGCAATTTATCCAATGAAGTACCTACCTGTTTGCTAAAATATTGAATGTACCTATGCGCGTGCACACACACGCGCTAAGTCAAAACTCGTATTCACATACTAAATTACTATACTATGATGACCCAACAACAACAAAAAAAATAAATCGTGTACATATTACGCACACATGACAAGTCGTATAATTATATTCACATTATTCAAACATCGATACATATGTACCTAAATCCAAAAATAAGTAAAAAGACACATAAAACGCCAAGTCAAAATATCGTATTCACGCACACTCAAACAAACTTGTAATATCGTATTCAAGAAATATAATCGGGTAAATACATTCAATTCAACTCATATATATAGATGGGAATTTTTTTTTTCTGTAAATAAATATTCATAAGTTCTAATGGTATACTTATTTCATTATTACTCATTATTAATATAATTTGATCAATACAGAAGGATTGGATAAATTATAATAAATGATATAATTATTAATATTATTAAACACGACGTGGTCTGCGAAAGGTACATGACAATTAAGTGCAATTTACACACTACAAATAAAATAAGGCTTCATAAAATATTTAGAAGAGAAAAAATAATAATATCATAACAAAAAGGAATATTGGTTTAAAATGTATTAAAAGAGCAAATAGTTATGTTAAATGGTGTATTTTGTTTGAAGAGAGAAAAAAAAATGGAATTTGATTATTGAGTATCTAAAGGTAGTGTATTAGGTTCAATTTTTCATACAAACATATACACACATACACATACATACACATACATACATACATATACACACACATACATATACATACATGCATACACATATATACATATATATTATTTTCTATACCTCAATAGGAGAACGATTATCTATGATAACACCATTGCGTGACACATTGACCAGGCTATGGTAACTTGGTAGCGCAATTTTAGATACTCTAGGTTATTCCATCAACCACGAAGAGCGCCACTGTTCCGGTTGTCGATTGTGTTATGATTAGTGATTACAACTTTTCCATTTGATTAGTGATTACTTTGATTATCAGCGTTAAGCCGTCAAACTAACCTAACCGATCGCAAGTCGCAACAAATTAACGTTTCCTCGATGGACGTGTCGTACTCAGATTTATATAGTATTATTTTCTATGTACGTGATTCTTTTTCTTGTGAACTTACTTAGGTACTGAATAAGATTAACTTATCTACATATTCATTTGTATCTGTATCTAATATCGAAAAAAGTGTCTAAGCATGCTTACAAATGTGTAATTGGCTGTAGTGTTACAAGTAAGTCATATTTTAGTTACCTATATTATATTAACCTTTATAAAACTACAATGAAGAACATAAATTATTTTTATTCATTTGTTTGCGTTTTAAAAATGTATTACTAGTACCTGTAAGGTCACTTAAGTGTACAAATATATTTTATTGACAATCAATACCTACCAATAATTATTTTAGATGTACATTCACATCGATTTCCAAATCCAAAGAAATATTATGACTATTTCCAAAAATGGGTGAATATCCTGGGTGGAGATCTACATAATATAGACCCCATTTCAGTGTATAATAAGAAACGGATTTGTTCAATTCATTTCACCAAAAATGATATGTGTCCAGGCAGCAATAGATTAAAGAACAATGCCTTGCCAACTTTACATTTACCTAGTGAGTTAACATATTTATTTATAATAATATGATAAATTACATGATTATTATATAATATTATAAATTATTTACATAATTATTATGTAAATTGTTATTGATATATTGTTATTGATTATATTAAGTTACTGAATAATCACACATATTTTATTGTTTTGGTGTATCTATAAGATACATATTAAGGTTCACTTACTTTAATAGTGATGAAAATTGTTTTGAATCAAATTCGGAGCTAATCTTTAAGTTCATCATCTAAACTAAACAAATTCTAAACCTACCCAATTGTTACAGTATTCTAATAATATATTTCTTATACTTACAAATAATTATTTATGTTACCACAAAATCAAATTAGATTAGTTTCATTTATCAAAACATATGATATTTTTTTCCAGTGGCAGAAGATTTGGATGATTGTTCAACAGCTGTCACTGATCCAGTAGACCTAGATTTGTCTGACATAAAACTCCTGGATAAAAATGATTCTGCTGGTTTAATGACTATGTATCTGTTATTAAATATTACAATTTTTTATTTGAACATTGATTATTTTAGTTGATCAATTTTTTTATGTAGGTTTAAAAGTTAAAATTAAAACAGTTTTATTCGGGTATAGGTCCATTTATTTAACAAAATTGTCTTTTTCATTACAGATAACCATATTGCTTGTTCAACAGCTGCCACCGATCCAGTAGACCTAGATTTGTCTGGCATAAAACCACTGGATGAAAATGATTCTGCCGGATTAATGTGTATGTATCTGTGATTAAATATTACAATTTTTTATTTGAACATTGATTATTTTAGTTGATCAATTTTTTTATGTAAGTTTAAAAGTTAAAATTTGTAACGAGACGAAATAGCTTACGCTATCTAGTTTCGTTACTAGCAGCACCACCCGATACGCTCGCGCCATCTAGCTGTGATACGACTACCGCTAATAAAGATAGAGCGCGCTCTTGTCACACTCTTATTTAAAAAACCAGTATTCATACGATAATTAATACCAAGCCCGCTATTATAATTAATTATGCACAAAGTACAATCGTATAATCATCCGAGGAATGGTTATGACGGCAAGAAACATCAACGCCTCGGGCCTACTTCCGAAGGAACCAAGAAATAGTTATACGAATAAATTCGGCGACTCCACAGAAGACCGGGGAGGTATATGTCATATATAGGCCCTCAGTGGAGAGGCCAAGACGTCCATTGTCGACTCACAGTAGCCGATGCATATATTCTCAGTCGGTCCTAAAAAGCCGATATCCATGAGAATATAAAGTCATCATAAGTCTACCGTGCCCCTACTATATTGAATCGGACGGCCGTAATAAAACCGTTATTCACGATTTCAATAAAAATGTATAATAAGCGGCTCCGAGTGACGACGGTGGGTAAGAGTTTACTCAAACCCACGAACGTGACCAGTAGCCGAATCCAGTATTTCGACGGCCTTGCAGCCTGTGCTGTGGCATTCTTTCGGCGGCCGTGCAGCCTGTGCTGTGCTATACCGTAGAGTCGTGTGCCGCTAGGACGAGTGAACAAACACCGCCAGCCCCACAGACATCTATCAACTTGTGCAGCTGAGACGAATTTCAATCGCCAGCTACCACCAATTGTCAAGTTTCCAGACCCGTGTCACCAGGACGAGTTCAAATCACTGTCAGAAGTCCGCCTTCATACCGTATCAACGGACAAGTAAATCTACCAAACTCATAATTGTGAATTCTAGGTCATCGATCCCACCCTATATATGTAAACCCCGATTTATTCTGTTTGTATAAATTGAAGTTAAATTTAAAAGAAAAGATTGTAATACAAAGCATCATATTGTATGTACAATATCTATGTTCAATAAAACATACAGTTAGCAATATACGCTGTGTGAGTATCTCAATACCGCTACCACGCGACGAGTATTGTTACAAATTAAAACAGTTTTATTCGGGTATAGGTCCATATATTTAACAAAATTGTCTTTTTCATTACAGATTACCATATTGCTTGTTCAACAGCTGCCACCGATCGAGTAGACCTAGATTTGTCTGGCATAAAACCGCTGGATGAAAATGATTCTGCCGGTTTAATGTGTAAGTATCTGTGATTAAATATTACAATTTTATGCTGATTGCACACATTTATTTGCCTCTTGATTACATTAAGCAAATTGCATTTTTAAATGCAGATCGCTTGTTTTAATTTTATTGCATGATATAATTTGCTTTCATTTGCATTGAACTGCTATTTATCTAGGTGTTGTGAATAATGTTAATGATGTAAAGAATACAAAATCGTCAATGAGAAAAAAACTTCATACTCAAACTGGTTATTTTTTATATATTATTTGTAATCTAAATTGTCTTGTGGGTATTTCAATGATAACTTAGATCAGTGGTTCCCAACGGCTGGGGAATTTTGGTACTGTAAAATGGAATACAGTGATGATAAAATAATAAAAGAATCAAAAGAATTTTTTTAATTCATGGGGGAGGGTTCGCTTTTGTAAAAATCTACAAAGGGGCGTGGAATAAAAAAGGGGAACCACTGCTTTAGATAACATGAGAATTTAATTGTGTTAAACAATTTATTTTCAATATAGTCACATTTAGGGTTGCCAACCGTCCAGGTTTCACCTGTACAGTTTAGATTTTCTGGTACCTGTCCAGTGTACAGTTAAACCTTTCAACTGGATGCTAAATGTCCACGCTTTTCCTAAGTCCCTTGATGTATTTATATTTGATGCGATAGCGACAAGTTGGTATTAATTTTAATTCATAATTCATTCAAAATCATGATTCATTGATGAATCATGATTTTGATTTTTTTGATACACTAAAATTATACCAATAGCTTATGACTAAAAAAAAAAAGGTAAAAAGGTGTTCAGTAGGTTGTCCAGTTTTTGAAATTACAAAAGTTGGCAGCCCTAGTCATATTAGTATTGGTATCACGTCCTTTGGAAATTGAAACTGAATTTTTTTTTTCTGTAGGGTTATTAAGCAGTATTAATGTTCACCGTGCAACTGATTTGACTCCAAAATGTAGACAACTGTACAAAAAGGCTGTGCTTTTACAAAAGAGACTTCAAAACGCTAATTTAAGCCGAAAACTGTTTAAAGATCGTATAGCTCTGGCTCGAAAAGCGTCTGGTAATTTGCTGATCAACCAGTTGAGTAAGAAAATGACTGTTTCAGCTTCAATTTTTACAAGTTTACAATTACGTGAAACTCAAAAAAAACCAACGGAAGACGATTTACTCTAGATGAAAAAGTGTTGAGTCTCTCTCTGTATAAACGAAGTCCCCAGTCCTATCGTTTACTATCAAAATTATTTACGCTTCCCAGCCGAAGAACACTCACATCTTTATTGGCTAAAGTACCGTTAAATACTGGAATTAATACTGTTCTAATGAAAGTGTTAAAAAATAATGTTGCCAAATTACCTCCAGCCCAAAAATATTGCTCGTTATTATTTGATGAGATGAGTATTTGCGCTGAACTACATTATAATGAATCGTTGGATAGGATTGATGGTTTTGAGGATTATGGTTATGAAAGGACACAATAATTTGCTGACCATGCATTGGTATTTATGATTAGAGGCATCACCAAAAAGTTCAAACAGCTGATTGCCTATTTTTTCTGTAAGGGATCAACAAGTAGTCATCAGCTTGTTAAATTAATCAAAGATATAGTTCCCAACTTGCATGCAACAGGGTTGCACGTAGTAGCTACCATAAGCGATCAAGGGGCTACAAATGAAGCTGCCATTAAAATTTTACACGCTGACACAAAGGCGCATTATTTAAAACAAAATGTTGGGTATCGAAATGATGTATATGAAGTCCAATATAACCAAGAAAGGCTGAAAATAGTACATTTATTTGATTCGCCTCACTTACTGAAAGGTACCTATTATTTATAATTTATTTATATTTTGTATTTATTAGACTTTTAATATGTTACATAGGAATACGAAATAATCTAATAACAAAAAACTTGATTTTTACCATGGATGATGAAAAATATGAAGAAAAGTGGCAGCATAAATTGATTTATACAAACTTGACAGTACAATTCCAAACGTAAAAATGTTACCCCGATTGACAGATTATCATGTTTTACCAAACAAAATTAGTAAAATGAAGGTAAAATGTGCAGCACAAGTTATGAGTGAACGTGTATCTTCTCTGATGGGATTTTTAGCTTGTAAATATTACATAATATAATCTCATTACTTGTCATTAATATGTTGTGTTCTTTTTAGCAAAAAACATTATTGATTCAGATGCTCGAAGTACTGCAAGTTTGTATTTAATGTTTGATCAGTTATTTGATTCAGTCAATGGGTCTTATGATAAAATCGTTGATGGTAAGAAGTACAGAACAGCAATTAAAAACAAAAGTCCTCAATTCGAATTGTGGGATAAGTATTTACCAGTCTTGAAGTCCATGGTTTTTGTCGACTCCAAAACTGGTAAACTGCAGAGGCCACCAACAATAAAAAATTGGGAAATTACCATTAGAGGTTAGATGTTCTAGAGTTGTTGATATTTTGAAAATTTTTTTTAATTTTTAATCTTATATTTGTTTGACTACGTTTAAAAACTATTTATCAGTTTCTGCAGACAAAAGGCATTAAATCTATTCTTCCACGGAATTTAAATCAAGATCCATTGGAAAATTTATTTGGTGCTCTCCGTAACATTGGATGTAGAAATGTTAATCCATCTTGCCTTGCATTCGCATCTTCCTACAAAACTCTTTTGCTCAATAATTTGATGTCTACCCACTCCCCTGGAAATAATTCTGAAGAAGACTTAGCTACCTCTTGCCTTTCATCTTATCACGAGATTTTTAAAAATTTAAATACCGACCATAGTATTACTAATGAAATCGTCTGTCGTGATTTCCCTCAAAATGCATGTATTCAAAATCAACAAGGAATAAATGTTGAATATCTAACACAGAGGTTCCCAACCTTTTTTGACTCGTGGCACCCTTGGACATTTTCTAAAAATCCGGAGGCACCCTATGCTCTATAGTTTATAGTTTATACTATACTATAGAGTACTTCGGTTCTATTTATTAGTGCATAATTATAATCAAAAGTAGTAAGGTGTAGGACGTAGGTGCATACTATATACATATTACATTTTATAAACAAATTATTACATTGCATTTATTTTTATTTTTAATTATTATCTATTTTTATTTATTATTTAATTTACAATATTAATTTAAATTTTAAACTTATTTATTTATTTATTATTGGAACTAATGTGACACTTGGGCTTGTTTTTTTTTACACAAATCTTTTATTTGTGGTCGAATAGTTGAAAGACATACTCTCATTTCTTCTTCGATGAACTCCATTTTCATTCGTTTATTTGATTTAATGTTAACAAGAGTGGAAAATCCTTGTTCACATAAATATGATGTCGAAAACTGCAGTAATATTTTTAGAGCTTTTTTGCCAATTTCAGCGTGAATTTTTTCAACCTGAATCCAAAATTCATTTAATGAAACATTTTTGTATTTTAATAAAAGAGTTCGATTGTTTCGTATTTCAGCGAGCTCTTCTTCTTCTTCAAGGCTAAATTCAGTTGAACATATATTTTTATCAAATGGGTCATTTATCCAATCATACTCGGAAATATCTAAATTAGGAAAATACTTGTCTATACTTTCTTCTAAGGCAGTCAAATGCTCCATTATAAATGTCATAACTTCGGAACTTTCTTCTGTTACAGATAATGAAGGAAACATATCAAATTGATTTTTTTGCACACGTTTTTTCCAGATTTTTAATTTATCTTTAAGAGTAAATAACTTACTACACGATGTTAATATATTTTCATTTGGTCCTTGCATACTTGAATTTATTTGATTCAAGTGTGAAAATATGTCTGCCAAGTATGATAGTTTTTCCAACCATTTTTCGTTCGTTAATAATTCACAAAATTCTGGTACATTTTCAAGAGTAAAAAACACGATAAGTTCATTTTTTAACTCATGTACTCTGGACAAAACTTTACCACGCGATAGCCATCGTACTTCTGTATGTAAAATAAGTTTAGTAAATTGTGATTCCATTGCTTCACATAATAAAGAAAAAAGTCGTGTTTTTAATGGTCTCATTTTAATAAAATTTACCATTTTTATCACTTCATCAAGAACATTTTTTAACTGAGGACCGATAGTTTTTGCTACTAAAGCTTCTCTATGAAGGAAACAGTGAGTTGCAAGTATATTTTTATTACTCTTTTTTGCCAATGTAACAAAACCTTTTATAGAACCAATCATACTAGGAGCGCCATCAGTGCAAATACCATAACAATAATCCCAAGATAAATTTAATATTTTAAGATAAGAATCAATAATATTAAACGCATCAAGACCAGTTGTCGTTTCTTTCATTTCTTTGCAACAAAAAAATTGTTCTATAATATTATCATTATTAATAAAACGAATAAACCCAATTAAATAACATTTACCACTTGTGTCAGTGGATTCGTCAATTTGAAGACAAAAACCATTTGAAGCTTTAATTTTTTCCCCCACATTTTTTTCTATGTCTTCTGACATATCTTGGACCCGTCTACGAATAGTATTATTTGAAAGAGGTATTTTTTTTATTTCGGCTTCAGCCTCACTACCAAACATAATACGCACTATTTCTGAACAGGCTGGAAGAATTAAAGATTCGCCTATTGTATGTGGTTTTTTATTTTCAACTATTAATTCTGCCACTTTATAACTAGCTTCAAGTGCTTTATTAGGAATAGTAACCTTTTTCTCAAAAATTACTGATTCTTTATTTTGAGAACTTAATAGTTGTTTGAAGTAGTCAATATTTTTATTAGCTAAATGATGATGTTTTTTTAATAAATGACGCTTCAATTTACTTGGAACCATAGCTGCGTTGGATAATTTCACTCCACATACAATGCATTCTGGTTGAGGACAATTTTCATTTCCATACCAAGTAAATCCCATAGCTAAATAACTAATATTATATAAACGTATTTTATTTAAACCAGTAAAACTAGAACTACCTTGATTTGATTCACCAGATGTTGATTCAATATTATGGTTAGTTGAAATTTCGTCTTCATTTAATTTTCGTTTTTTAACAATAAATTTATCCATTATTTTAACTAAAATTTAATTATATAAAATTATAAAATATCTAGACACGACTGAAATATATATGTTTCGCAATGATGACTAAAACCAGACTGATTGTACTGAAATTGTTAGTATGCCTATATTATTAAATTACTATTGTCGATACATGTTTTACAAAAATTAAGATAAGATAAAAGCACAAGACATCGAAGCGATAGCAATGAAACTGGTATACGAACATTAAAATAGATCGAACATCGTAATATTTCTACAAAATATATGAAACACGATAGGTTTTAATGGTTTTATATTATTATAGTCCGATTTATTACTCACAATGCTATATTTTTAATGAAATTGTTTTTTCTAAAAAAATATTTCAAATAATTTCGCGGCACCCTAAAAAAATTTCGCGGCACCCTGGTTGGGAATCTCTGATCTAACATCTCAAACTCATACATATATATCTGGTTACATACTTAAAAAATATATCTACTACTTTTAAAAAACTGTAGATGCTTAACACAATTGTGCTCAACTAAGCCTAATGACCATCATAATTTAATAACGGCTCGTGAATATTCCAAAACATTTATATCTTTAAAATATCCTAATAAAATATTTTGTTCTTTGGTTCAAACAGTCATTGACATAATAAGTGAAAAATTACCAACTTTATGCCATACCTTAAATTTAAAAGCAACTCTTATAACTATAGTATCTGAACACATTAATTTAAATATATTAAAATGTCCATTACATGAACAACTGTTTAGTCAAACCTTTTTAAATTTTACTATTAAATTTTTAATACATAATTAGTGCAACAGTGTGAACGGAATTTTAAATGGCAAACAATCTATAAATAAAAATGAAACTGATCACATGAAAATTTCAGCTTATGAACGTTATGTCAAATTCTCTAAGTATAAGCACTTAAAAAATAGAAAATTTTAAAAATATCAAAAATATTTCCTTATTAGAGTATTTACATACATTAATTTTTATATTTATAATTTTATTTTATATTTTTTATTATATTACAAATTGTTTACTATTGATACTAATTAATATCAATATGCTGTACATTAATTTAAATGAATGTAAATATGTTAAATATATGTTAATTTGTTAAGTTTGCAATTGTTTCATACTCATGTACTTAAATATTTAATAAAAATAAAAATGTTGTTGAAAATAGCTGTTGATAATTTGTCGTTTATACCACTTTCCTTCAGTTAATTCGGAATTTATGGGATTAACGTTGTTATGTGTTAAATAATTTCCCTTGCCAAAATAAATGTCTTCAATATCATTAATACAAACTAATGGCACGTCACTGGATGTGCAAATATTGTAATTTCTCCAGAACCAGAATACTTTTATTGTTTATCTTGGGAAAACTGGAGATTTACTATAATATATAGACTCCCAGTGTATAGAAAATAATATAAAGGTAATTCAGAGTAATATTTTCAAAGTGAAATGCTAATTGCTAAACATAATTTATTGTATAATATTGGTAAGTGATGAAATTGAATTGTTGAGATATTTACTTTACCGTATCTAAATGCATAATTTTTCTGTATATAGTTTAACAGATTACATAGCGTGGTGGTGTTATGTAGAGCTAACGACGCGAATGTAACGAGTTCGAGGCCCAGCTAGGAATATTTTTTTTACATTTTTATCAATGTTAGTTCTTCCATCAAACACGGACAGCGCTAGTGGGCAACCTAAAAACATTAACATTGAGTAGCCATTCTATTTAGTATTCTTTTCTATGCACATTGAGACTCCATCGGTAACCGGCCACCGGCACATAGGATGTTGAAAGTCGCAACAGCATCACGGACGTTACTAGCCCTAATGGTGGTAACGAGTAGAAAGTATGCATCATGCATACCCTCACCTAGACGCGTACAATGGCGGACACACTTGGCTGGTAGTCGCAACAACGATGCTTCGGCACCAAATCCAATATTAGCCGAAATATTAAAACATTAAAAACGCACTGTGGATACACCACCACAAAATTGCGGGTAATAGCGGAATTCGAAGTACGGCACATAAGTGTCTAGTACGCTGGCACACGGAAATGTTCGGTAATATGAATAAATTACTAAGTTAATTTACACGCACGTAAAACAAATCGAAGCCAGAAAGGTAAGCGCGAACAACGCGACTACAAGACGAGAACACCGTCTAGATAAACGTGGATTCGCCGATTATGCGTTGTTTAATATAATGACGCGATGGCGGGCACACACAAAAAAAATAAAATAAAATAATAGTAATAAACAGCATCGAGCGATCAAAAACCAAAATTACCCAAAAACGTACGAGGAAACGACAGCACGGTTTAACTCACGGCTTAAGCGCGGGTCACATTATGCTGGTTGCCAGCCGAGAGTTAAAGAAGCCGCTTCTGCCAGCCGTCGATCAGCTTGGTGTGACAACAAAATTCGGCGCTGGCGTCGCCAGCCGGCGAGTATTTGTCAGCGGCTGACGAAGTTGGACATGTTTAACTTTTGGTAGCAGGCAGCGGCGACTAACTAATCACGTGACCGCTGGCACCAGCCGGCAGCGCAGTCTGACCACTATTGCGTCTTATCAGCAACGAGAAAGCACGTGTTTTTTTTGTGAAGTTGTTTTAGTTGTGACTTTTTTATAATTTGTAATTTTTAATTAATATAATTAAAGTTATTAATAATGTCTGTACATTTTTAAACATTTTTCAAAATTATCCTTGTTTGTGGGACGTTACGTCGAAAGACTATTTAAATAGAAACTTTAAAGAGGTGTCGTACAACAAACTATTAGACAACTAACATATGTCAGATTTACCAGGATCACTTGATTCTTTGAAAAAAAAAATAAAAAGTTTACGTGATACCTACCGCAAGGAATTGCAAAAGGTTCAAAAATCAAAAAAAAGTGGTGCCGGTGCAGACGATGAATACAAGCCAAAGCTTGCATGGTTTTCTTCAGCTGAAGTATTCTGGCAACGATCTGTCATAGGAAGAGAATCGTCTTCAAATTTGGTAAGTAAATAGATAAATAATAAAGAATCAATTATCAATAAATTAATATTAAGAATAATATATTAATACCCAAATAATACTATACATTGTATAATTATAAACCTTAAGAATGCCTCAAAGTTAATGTATCTATAAACTGTATGTAGGCATGTATTTATTAAAGTTTCATATTTATCCTTACCAATTGATATTTATTATATGTATAATATTAATAATTATACTTTAGATAAAATAGTTTATAATAGTTCTTTTTTAAAAACAAATATCAGAAATCGTTTGTGGCTAAATCGTTGTTTTACGTGATTTCGTAAAAGTTTAAATTTCAAACGCACGTAAATAAATATTAGTTTAGTGTGGTAGAGTTTTTTTTACAGATATTTGAAGAAAAACGTATGGAGAACTATGTATCAGTTTGAAACCTTAGGTATTTATACTTAAAATTGTATGCATTTTCAACTACAAAATAACTTAAAATATTCGCGATTTTATCAATTTCGTAAAAATTTGATCTTTATACGCTTATAAAAAAAAAGTTGTGACATACGATTTTTGATTTTTTTTAATGGATATAAGTAGAACTTATGATAAACGTTACATTACATTTTAAACAATTTTTGGCCAGCCAAATTCTTTTTATAGATATTTAAAAAAACCAAGAAAAATCAAAAATGTCAACTGCCTATAAATATATCAAAAAAAGTTAATAATAATTTTACAAATGCTAGTTTCAGAAATTTATTATTTTATTATAATAAATAAGAAAACACGGGTCAATTAATTTTATACTTTGATGTATATTTGGTTATATTACCTTTTATTACATTATCTATAATATTGATGAAATAGTGAAATACATACACTTATACGTTTTAAAAAGTTATTCATTTTCGACTGTTAGTGTTGGTTCTATACCAATTGACGTCATTTGCCATGGAACTGATAATTGTGTCATAAATTGATGCATGTACCACTGCCGAACCTCTTCTCCAGTTCGACCATAATTATTTGAAGAATACAGGCGGTCTATTGGGAGCATTAAGCTCGGCATGTCTCGCCACGCCCCTGGTGCTATAACCCCCGTGTTTAAGTCTTCATCGTCCACAGATCCTGAAGGAAAATATGTTCTGGGAGAAGTTTGTCGTAGCCAATTGTGTAGAGAGCAAGCCGTTTTCACTAAAATTTCTACGGTATTTACATTTAGTGGTATAGGCGTGTTAAAAACACGAAACCTACTAGCCAAAATACCAAACGCATTTTCAACAACGCGCCTGGCCCTCGATAGTCGATAATTGAAGACTTTCTCTTCTACTGTTAGGCCTCTGTGTGAAAAAGGTTTCAAACAGTATGTTGTCAGGCAAAAAGCATCATCTCCTACGCAAAGTCCTCCTTTTGGCCAATTGAGGAGGTTTTGTTTGTCGTATACGCCACGCAAAGGCTTGACGTATAACAACACAAAACAAGGTGTTTATTGGTTTAGTACACTCTAACCGTTAAACAAGCATGTAAAGAAATACCTATTAATTGGCCCGGACGACTACCTTCTTAAGTGACAAAGAATACAATCTAGCACTGCTTAATAGGATAGTCGAAACAGGTTTCTTTAAAAGGCTTACTTTCCCTTACAGCTCTAAAGTTATTTTACACTCGAAACAACTGACAAAGAAAAAGATCTAGCACTGGATGTTTCGAGCGTGAGGTAACCTTTACCTAAACGATATTGTACTTCTCCCCTCAAACTGACAAAGAAAAAGATCTAGCACTAGATTGAGGTTTGAAAATACAATATGTTTTAAACACCGTTTTTGTTTAAATGTCCCAACTTTCTCATGTACTTTTCACAAGTACAAAAATAGAAAAAGATTAAATATAAACACTTTTTAATTAAACACAAAAATATTATTATTACAAAAACAAAAGAATTGCCGGTCACCTCACTGGTAAATCGAGCAGCGTTTCGGCCTCTACAACGATGGCAGCAGAACGAACAATCATCACCTCTTACGGAGTCGTTTTATTCTGTTGCCATCTATCTGGTCATCATTTTTGAAGGTGGTGTGTGTATTCGTATGTATACGTGTGTGTTTGCTGACAATATATATTTATTTTATTTTATAACAATAATTAAATAAAATTGGGTGTTCGGTATCATTTATGTGATGATACAACATGTTCAAGTGCTATTTTTAAAGTTGAGTTCCTGAATACAGTGCTATCATTGGCTCTACCATCTTGTCCAACTTCTATATATCTAAAACAATAGTCTGCATCTACCATAGCAAATAACACAATACTATAGGTTCCCTTGTAGTTGAAAAACATTGATGTCGAATTTGGAGGGCGTTTAATTCGAATATGTTTCCCATCCAGAGCACCACAGAGGTTAGGGAAATTCCATTTATACTCAAATCCTTTCTGGATCTCTTCCCACTGGATCGTTGTCTCTGGTACCTAGGAATAATTAAATTAAACAATTATAAACTCTAATAAAATCATAAATTTAAATGTTTACAAAATCGAGTAAAATAACGAATTATCCCCCATCGATTTAAAATTTTTGTAAAAATTCAAAAAGTATAAGTCGTGGAAACTAAACTGCTATGATAGTTACGAGATAGTATAAGATACTTTTTTTTCAGAATATACAGCAATGTTCGATGTCTGAAGACGAACTAGACTCATCATCATGTATTGCTGATAATGAAAGTGACACTGAGCACACGTCTGAAGTATCACAAGTGATAACGCCAGAGTCACAAAGTTTTGTTAAACCCTCAACATCTGCTTCTTGTAAACCTAAGTTATTAGGAAAGCGTCCGTCATTAGGAAAGTTACCACCAAAACGTATAAAATTAGGATTACCGTGTACTAAACAAATTCCGAATAGATTTGAAAATTCGATCAACAAATTACAAAAGATAGCAGAAATGGCTACTGCAGACACAGAAGATCAATATGAAAAATTTGGCAAACATCTTGTTTCTCAAATGCGAGAGCTCCCTTTGAAAAGTTTCATTATACTTCAAAGCAAGTTTCAAATCAAATATCCCTCTTGACTACATGCACTTGTGTTGTTTGGGTATTATGAAAAAAATATTGCATTGTATTGTGAGAGGGTCCAAAGTCCCTTATGAATGTGGTCCAGTTCGATTGTCAAAGGACCAAATTCTTTTAGTAAATAAACGCATGGATATTATTTCAATATTTGTAAACGTATTATCGGGTAACGGTTTTTTTATAAAACAATTATTTTTACACATCAGTATAATATGAATCTAAATATTATTAGAAACTAGTGATTCATATAATTATACTAGGATACAAATTTAAATTTAGTATACAAATATAACTTAAAAATAATTAACTCGTAAATATTTGTTCTTATAATTATTTTTTTGTTGACGAAGAAGCATATTTCAATACTAATTCAAAGTATACATTTTAAAATTACAAAATAAATAATTATAGTATAATATGTAGGTAGTAAAATATTTAAAATTAAACATTTATATATAGTCCAATTGCCAAGGAACAGACCCAGCCTCACTACTAAAATATTCAGTGAATAGTTCCCTTGAATCTGTTGTTTATCTTCCAAATCTATTATTTTGTCAACCTACAGTGTTCTTGAATATAGTCGTCTGTTCTTTCAAATTATCAATTGGATTGCTTAGTTGATCGTGTTTCAATATTAAGTTGTGAAAAACACATACTGCTTTTGTAATTGTGATGGCGTGCTCAACGTTTGTTTCAATGGCCTTGTTTAATATCCTCCACTGGGGGACATGGTAAGAGCCTGCAGGTGGCGTTCCCTGCATTGCGATATATGACTCCAGACCTGGATAAAATATCGCGAACTAATCTTACCAACACCGGTGCTAGAATGTCTAGGCATTCAAAATAGAAAAGGCCCTTTTTAGGGCCACCCCCACCTGCAATTAATGTGATAACACAAAATATCGAAGGCTTTTCTGTGACTAAAGGTGAGCTTCTTGCTTCACTTTGTAAGTCACAGAGGTGCAACGTTTTATGTGTCCAGGAAACGCACCGGGATAAGGCCAGCATTAGGCCAAAAATACCGGGAATGAACCTTGTCATTGAATTACCACATTCACAATATGGAAGTGCAATATATACTAAACCAGAACTGGTGATCGAAAGAGCATCATATAGTTATAGCAGTCAGATTGAGATACTAACTATTGAAGTACGAAATTGTACAATTACTTCGGTGTACAAACCACCAAACATCGCGTTCGCTTTCGAAAAACCGGGTAACTTTGACAATTGTAATACAAAGACAGTTTTGGGTGATTTCAACAGTCATAGAGTCACGTGGAGATACCAGGAATCGGATCAAAATGGAGAAAACGTTGAATCATGGGCTGAGGCTGAAGGTCTGTCTCTAGTTCACGATCCAAAACTTACCTCTTCCTTCAATAGGGGTTGGTGGAAGAAAAGTTACAACCCAGACCTAACTTTCGTAAGCGATAAAATAGTCCCTCAAACCATAAAAACCGTATGTAACCCGATACCAAATACCCAACACCGAGGCTTGACATTAAGTATCACAGAAGTCGTAAGACCCCAAACCGTGCCATTTAAAAGACAATTTAATTTTAGGAAAGCTAAGTGGAAAGACTTTAGGAAACTCTGGATAAGGAAATATGTAACTTAGACCCAAAGCCAGAAAACTATGAGAAATTTGTAGAAAAAGTCAAGAAAACCTCAAGACTACATATTCCACGGGGACGTAGACAACAGTATATAAGTGGAATGACGGAAGAAACCCGCGAAATAAATAAGAAATATGGAAAATCATTCACTGTAGACCCATTTAGCGAAGAAACAGTAACGCTAGGAGAAACCCTGATTAACCACCTATGTAAAGATAGAAATGACAGGTGGCATGGACTCATTGAGAATACAGACATGACCAAAAACAGCTTTTTTGCTGTTTTGCATGGCGACTCATCAAGAGGCTAAGTGGGGACCCGGTTACACACACTAACGATATAAACGTAACAGCTAATCAGGTAGCCACACAGCTACTCTTAAACGGTAAACCAGGGGCAAAAATCAAAAGAGAAAAACTCAATAGAACCTTAGACACTGAGCAAAATAACTTCCAGCTTGATTTTACTCTTGATGAACTAAATGAGAGCCTGAAGGAGATGAAAAACGGAAAGGCACCTGGGTTGGACGAAATAATGACGGAACAAATAAAAGAATTCAGCATAAAAGCTAAACAATGGTTACTAATTTTTCTAAACTCATGCCGCGATAAGGCCTTAGTACCCAAAAAAGAAGGGCAAAAGTAGTGGCACTTCCAAAACCAGGCAAAGATTACAAAAACCCAAAAAATGATATGATCATGAATCGTATCAAGTGCCAAGTCGAAAGAAAACTTATTCCTGAGCAAGCTGGTTTTAGGCCAGGCAAAAACTGTACAGGACAGGTAGTAAACCTGTGCCAACATATAGAGGACGGCTACGAGAAAAAAAGTAACAGGGATGGTTTTTGTAGACCTATCCGCAGCGTATGACACGGTGAATCATAATCTTCTACTTAAAAAGATATACGAATGTACAGATGAGTAGTATGGATTTATATGTTCTGGCTCCATTTTGAGAAGCCAAATTTTACCGGTTTGGCGGGCAATTTCTACCTATTTTTAGTGTGTAATTATTTTGGTCAAAAAAACGTATATATGTTCTGGCTCCATTCGAGAAGCCAAATTTTTCCGGTTTGGCGGGCGATTTCTACCTATTTTTTAGTGTACGATTTTTTTGCTCCAAAAAAAAGTATGTATTTTTTAGCTTCATTTGGCTTCTCAAATTTTTTTTAGTGTATGATTTTTTTGCTCAAAAAAAAACGCATGTATGTTCTGGCTCCATTCGAGAAGCCAAATTTTTACCAGTTTAGCGGTTAAATTCCACCTTAATTCACCGTGTAAAAAATAAATAACATTTTTTTAAAAAGTTACACACTATTTTTTTAGTGTATGATTTTTTATTTTACAAAAACTTACATACATGTTCTGAGTCCATTTGAGAAGCCAAATTCATACCAGTTTAGCGGTTAAATTCCACCTTATTTCACCGTGTAACAAATAAACAACATTTTTTTCTTTAATTTACATATTATTGTCTAACCGAATATCAGTGAACACATTTTAGAATCTACGATCTTGTAACACTGATTTGTTTCAATTTTTTTATAATGTGACTCTTTCATTTTATATTTTTAGTTTGATCAGTTGTGTTTTCATGTTTCTCCGGGTAACAAGTAAAAACATTTTATTTTTATTATAAAATTAAAATATTACATTTTATTCAGTCAAATATGAACGATTATTTTCAAGGAGTTGAGTTAATTAAAAACTCTTCGACACCAAAATTTTTAGAATATGAATCATTTGTAAAGCGTTTTGAATCTCTCAAAGAATTTTCGACTACAGATAGTGATAAAGTCCTATTAGCGGACGCAGGATTTTTTTTCAAGTCAAACGACATCGTTCAGTGTTGGACATGTGGAATTATTCTCGGAAATTGGCTCAAAGGTGATTGTCCTTTTCGTGAACATGCAAGATTTTCAAACAAATGTCCTTTTCTCTTATTGAGTAAAGGAAGTAAATTTATAAATGATGTCAATAACAGATTTAAATACAAGGATTTAAACAACTGCTTCTTTTACAAACGTGACGGTATCGATGAAGTTGATAATAAGTAGTAATACAAATTTTAATTATTAAAATCTTATGTATTTTATTACAAAATAAAAAAAAATATTTTACTTAAATGCTTCAATCATGTTTAATATGTTCGTGAACACTGTGTTCTAACGGTTTAAGACGTCACTCTTTAAGATAAATATGTTAGGTTTAAATAATAATTTAATAGGTGGGGTAAGGATAGAATACTTAGTGTGGTAGGTAAATATTTAAATAAAAAGTCACGTCTCAAACCATTAGAACACAGTGTTCACCTTTATTTTTTGTTGGTATATAAATAAAAAATTGATTCATTTTTATTAGTTATGTACTCGTCACCAAATGAGTTAGACTGTGTTAACTGCATTACAATTTTAAAATTAATAAAACGTATTTTAGAAAAAAGTCATACAATAAAACGACGTACGTCTACCAGAATCAGAAGAGTACCGTTACGTTTTTGTAATATTTAGTATATAATATACATACTTTTTTTAAAAACAAATAATCAAACATGTCTTCGTCAGTTTCAATAGTTGGTAAATCAAAATTTGAAATTCATAATAAAAAATATGTTTCAGTCGGATATTTACTTGAAAAGGAAATTTCAATTGTTGTATTAATTGAATCAGGTAGAAATGTTTTCACACTAAATTTAACTAATTGGAATGATTTAATGCGTGAATCTAATTTTAATATGATTTTAAAAAATTTACAAACACGTTGCAAGTCTCCAGTTCAATTAAATGAAAATTTAAATTATTCTATAAATGCAAAATATTCTTCAATTACACTAAGATTGAATAATAATTCTATATCATGAAGTATTATCGATCTTTGTCGTTTAAAACAAATCCAAATTTGTATAGAATCAAACATAATAGAAAAACAGAAAAAAATTAATTATTTTCAAAATTGTTATAATTTATTCTACTCAACATTAAAAGAATCTATATCAAATCTTCCAGCTAGTTGTCAATCAAATGCTTTCACATATCAATTTATACAGAATTATGGTTACGACTCAGACTTAGAAGGTATGTCTTTAAAAAGCGAGATTCAACAATTTTAATATGTTAAATTATCTGATTTAATATTACAAGACTTATATCAATAGAAAAATAATTAAAATGTTAAAACAGGTATCCGATATAAATTTTATAAATTAAATATTTTCATCGATTTTTAAATATGTTGTAATTTTTATTTCATACAGTTTATAATAATATTGATAGTTATATCATTAGATAGTCATTTTGTAGTATACCATACTACAATATTACTATCTAATTATTAAATTTTATATTTTCATCGATTTTAAATATGTTATAACTTTTTTTCATACAGTTTATAATAATATTGATAATTATATCGTTAGATAGTCATTTCCTAGTATACCATACTACAATACTACTATCTAATTATTAAATTTTATATTTTCATCGATTTTTAAATATGTTGTAATTTTTTTTTCATACAGTTTATAATAATATTGATAGTTATATCATTAAATAATCATTTTGTAGTAATCAGTATTTTTTCTTTTCTCATTAAAAATAATATGATACATATTTTATTTTTAATATAATGAGATAGGTATATTTTAAAAATTATATTTTAATTATATGTTTTCATCGATTTTCAATTTTTCAATTTGTTTCATACAATTTATCATAATATTGATATTTATATCGTTAGATAGTCATTTTGTAGTATACCATACCATTGATTAAATATACATAGATAGACCAAGTGATAGGAAAAATCGTTAACACTTTATAAAGTGAAATGGGAGCCAGAAATGTAGTAGTGTGGGAGCCAGGCCAATAGGTAGCGCTATGGTTACGCTGTTAGTAGTTTGTTCCGCCATGAAAATGTTTTGTCTTACTAAGACCAAATAGCTATCTGTGTTAATTGTTATCAGTTATCACTATCATTGTGGGTTTGCCGAATTTGAATTTAAATTTGCAACGTTATTAATTATTATATTTTAAATTGTCCGTGTTTAATATAATAATAATATAATAATATTAAATATTTCCACTACTCGTGCGTTTTCATCCATATCTACAATTGATGTTTCAACGTTAGAAGAGTATGAAGCTAAAGTAACACTTGAAAATTGCTCAAACAGTTATTTTGCAGGTTACTTGGGACACAAATGTTTTAAAAAATTTAAATGTGACAATTGTTCAAATGTAATGATAAAATCTGATGAAGAAAATCAATTTAATGAACAAGAATTTCTTATTTTTTGTAGAAACTATGACTGTAAAACATCTGATATATTTTTAAAAAGACCAACACATAGCTTTACTCAATTTATAACTTTAGCACGGCAAATAATTAAAAAAAAAGTTCACAAAAAATTCATACGTCAATTTCTTTTTGATAAAATAAAAAGTGATTTGTCATATATCTGTAAGTTTTATGAATCATGCAATGACCGTTTTAATTATATAATTATTCATTTTATTAATTGTAAGCTCCTCAGAGATTTTAATTGGAAATCCAGAAATATTAAAAGCACCAGAGTTGAAAAAACCAAAATAAATTAAGTATTTTAAAAAATAAGTAATAACTTAAATATGTATTATTGTTGGAATGCATTTTATAAAAATAAAAATATATTATAATCATTAAATTGATTTGTATTTACTGTTTATTCTTACCTTATTTTCTTTTGTAACTATCGTACAGTTTGTATCATACATGATTTTAATAACGAAGGATTATTTATTTTTATCAGCTTGAATATCTAAGGACTGAAAATTTAATACTAGACCCCACATAAGTGGCTCTCTTAAATTTTAAGATATAATATAGGCACGGCTTTTGTTAATAAAGGAGTTAAGATACGGTAAGTGTGTCAAAATCACGTTAACTTTCAAAATATTTTGTACTTAGAAATGCATAAAATTTCCAAAATATATTTGCATATTTTTTTTTATAGTATATTTAATCAATGATATAAGTTAGACCGCTCGGCCACCTCGTCCCAGAATAATAATAATAATAATAATAATATTCAATATCAATTTATATTCGTGGAATTGAAACTTCTTATCGCGATTTAATATGCGGGTCTGCGGTCTTTTCCCGGCGTACCCCTCACCACCATAATATAGATATATGTTTTCATTGTCTACTTGATTTATATAATTATTTGGTGGTCAATTACTGTACCCGCTATCTATTGACATTCTTACGCTACTAATATTCATATTCCCATATTGTCCATTGACTTGGTCTATCTATGTATATTTAATCAATGACCATACTACAATACTACTATCTAATTATTAAATTTTATATTTTTTATTCATTTTCATCGATTTTTAAATATGTTGTAATTTTTATTTCATACAGTTTATAATAATATTGATAGTTATATCGTTAGATAGTCATTTTGTAGTATACCATACTACAATACTACTATCTAATTATTAAATTTTATATTTTCATCGATTTTTAAATATGTTGTAATTTTTTTCATACAGTTTATAATAATATTGATAGTTATATCATTAGATGGTCATTTTGAAGTAATTAGATTTTTTTTCTTTCTAATCAGAAAAGAATTAAAAATATGATATCTTAAATAAAAATTGTATTCATGAAATTAGTAAGCATCTAATATACTGCACAACTATCTAATTAAAATTAGGTAGATCATGTCTAACCGAATATTAGATGCTTACTAATTTCATGAATACAATTTTTATTTAAGATATCATATTTTTTAATTCTTTTCTTATTAAAAATAATATGATACATATTTTATTTTTAATATAATCAGATATATTTTAAAAATCATATTTTAATTATATATTTTCATCGATTTTTAAATATGTTGTAATTTTTTTTTCATACAGTTTATAATAATATTGATAGTTATATCATTAAATAATCATTTTGTAGTAATCAGTATTTTTTCTTTTTTAATTAAACAATAATATGATACATATTTAATTTTTTTTATAATATTCAGATATATTTTAAAAATTATATTAATTTTTATATTTTCAATGATTTTCAATTTTCTCATAAATTTTTATTAATTGTCATTTTATGTTGTGGATCAGCCATGAACCGATCCAGAATGTTCTCCACAACTGAATTTAGCTTATGGTTGATATCCTTATCCTTATTTTTCTGTTTAGACGTTGTTATTTTTATTGAACATTCAACATGTTTCCATCTAAAATTGAAAAAATGTTAACACTAAATTATTTAAGATCTTATGTTTAACATTACCTTTCCTGTGGTGAAACGTTGACTATTTCTTCTGTTTTATAATGCTGGATGACCCAATGGTCATCCCCATCTATAGCAGGACATTTTAACGTACACGTTTTCTCTCCTTGTTTAATTGAAATAGTATCACTTGTATGAGAGTTTGAATTACTGCATTTCCCTGAACTTATAAGTGAATTCAATTTGTTCGCGTGTTTAGCTCAAACGAGACGGTCGCACATAGCAAAGTCCAACCGCACATCGATAACGTCTCTAACGGCTCAACTCGAATAAAAACAGACTGCAAATTTAAGGTTAGTGAACTTAAAATAATGTAAAAAAACACACCAATCCCACAATGAGCATTAACACTAAATTGCCCATAAAAAAGGGCCAAAACAACTTCTTTGCCTCTAAAGCCCCAAATAATCTTCATCTCAACAATACAACAATAAAAACACCAAATAATAACACAAAGACCATATCCAAAACCACAAACCCCAAAACCAACTCAACTCCACAGCTCAACAATAATCCAAACCAAACCATAGCAAATCAAGCACCTCCAAATTTAAAAGCCAATGAAAACCAAATCTCATTCGCAAATGCAGCAGCTAAAACTCGAAACCCCAAAAAAGAACAAGCAATTATAATCGAAATAACCGACGACATTCAGCAACACGAATATGTATATGCAATAGCAGAAATAACCAAACCAGAAAACATATTATTTATGTCACGCATATCTAAAGATAGATTCTGCATATTCCTATCATCAGTAGAACTGGTAGACTGCGTCGTTAATAATACAACACCAATAACAATCAACGAAAAACCAATTAAAATAAAAAGATACTTTAACCCAGATAAAAGAAAAATTATATCAAACATATGCCCAACAATCCCAAATGAAACAATTCTAAGCGAACTCAACAACATTGGTATAAACCCCACCAGCCAAATAATCCACCTCAGAGCCGGTGTTAAAAAAGACGGATTCACCCACATCCTAAGCTTCCGAAGACAAATGTTTATATCCACAGAAACTACCGTTAATCTTCCTTATTCTCTACTTATTAATCACGAAGGATCAAATCACAGAATTTGTTTCGCAGATGACTCACTTACTTGCTTCAAATGTAAAAAAATCGGACACACATCATCCAGCTGCAACGAATTCACAGAATCAACCATAAAAAATCAAAATGATTTAGGACACTCAAATCACACAACAACAACACGCAATAACAACACCTCAAACAGACAACGATCCAAAAAAACATCCTATAGAAATCCCAAGTAAAACCACTGATAACATGGAAACAGACCTAATATCATTTATCGATAACAAAAGGCCCGCGCCTTCCTCTCCAACGGTGTCTCGAAACTCCGAGGAAGATACAGCAATCGAGAAGGAACAAAACACAGTCGCTACAAAAATCCATAAACACCTCACCGTCAAAAAAGCAAAAATAATACGAACCAACTCGCAAGCAACCATCGAGTTCAACACTATACTAGAACCAGCAAAACAAATCTTTAACGCCAGTAATATATCAATCGGTTTTACACAATTTAAAGCGATTTTAGAAAACGCTCAATCCTGTAACGATAAACAAGAATTATGCGACAACTATAATATCGAATCCAACCACCTAATTAAAATTATCGAACTCGTTTACCCGCTTATCAACAGCAAAGCAATTAAAAACAGGTTAACACGGCTGTCTAATGCACTATTCGAATTAGACATACCTATTAATGAAGATAATGACAAACTAGAACATCAATTATAATTAACTCAAACAATCAAGATAAATACACATTCAATCCATTAATGACATCGCAAAACTTTAATTTAATACAATGGAATTTAATGGATTCTACAAAAAATACAACGAATTACAACTAATCATTCAAAAACACAACTCAAAAATATTATGCTTACAAGAAACCAATTTCAATGACAATTCAATAGGAAACGTTCCAGCATATACAGGATACCATAAAAATCGTACAAATGCACTTCGGTCCAGCGGTGGTGTAGCCATCTATATCTCCGACACTCTCTATAGTACACAAATAAACCTATTAACTAATTTAGAAGCAAATGCGATAACAATTCACGGAAAAGAAATAATTACAGTATGCAATATATATCTACCTAATCAAACACATTTTAACGATAATGACCTAGCCCATATAATTAGCCAACTTCCTTCACCGTACATTATCACTGGCGATTTTAATAGCCACAATGAAATATGGGGCTCATTAACAACGGACAAACGCGGCAAAATAATAGAAAAATTATTAAAAAAACGACAATCTAACCCTCAATACACGACTAAATCCTCACAACGGAAATTTCTCAGCAATAGATTTGTCCTTCTCCAACTCAGCATTAGCCCAACGAATTTCTTGGACAGTTGACACCGAAACATACAGTAGTGACCATATCCCAATTTTAATATCCATTATACCTAGGATATGTGACACAAAATATATCCCCGGCACAAGATGGAATTTAAAGCATCCAAACTGGCAACTCTACTCAGATATAATAGAAAAAGAAATACAAATGAAAAACTCAACAATCAATAATTCAACACCACAACAACTAATCGAATTTTTCACAAATTATTATAAATACCGCCGAAAAAACAATCGGCAAATGCACAAATAATTAAAAGCCAAAAGTGCCATGGTGGAACGATAATATAAAAACAGCAATTAAACAAAAAAACACCGCACTAAATCACTACAAAAAAACTAAAAATTTCAACGACTTCATTGTTTTTAAAAAACTCAGGGCCCATACCAAATACCAAAATAGCAAAAAATAGCAAAATTAACTCTTGGCAAGATTTCACATCAAATCTAAACTTAAAAGTGGACCCATCCAGCGTCTGGAATAAAATAAAATCTTTAAAAGGTCTAAAACGCAACAACCAAATTAACATACTCAACAATGAAACCATAATCTCTCAGCAAGAAGCAGCAAAACAACTAGGAGAATACTTTCAAAAAAATAACAGTAATTCGAACTATACTACCGAATTTAAAAATAAAAAACTCAATGCAGAAAAATCACAGATTCAATCCAAAATTAACCAAAATAATCCGCTTCAAATACAACTCAACGAAGATATATCAATCAATGAAATACTCTATGCCCTATCCAAATGTAAAAGTAAAAGCTCCGGTCCCGATGGAATACCATACTCTTTTATCCACCACCTCCCCGGCAACGGAATGCTCCTTTTATGTCATATCTACAATGTTATCTGGAAAAACAACTTCTTCCCCAAGAACTGGCGCAAGTGTACAATAATCCCGTTACTGAAACCAAATAAATCTAAATTTCAAGTGGACAGCTACAGACCAATCTCCCTAATTAACAATATTAACAAAATACTAGAAAAAATAGCTAATTCAAGACTATCATGGTACTTAGAAAAAATAAATTACCTAACAACTTTCCAAAACGGGTTCAGAAAAAACATATCCACTATCGACAGCTTAGGATATATTCAAACTGAAGTAAATAAAACATTCTCTGAAAATCAATCTATGAGTCTTATAAGCTTAGACATAGAAAAAGCCTACGACTGCACGTGGAAACATAGAATAATCTCAAAATTAAGCACAATATTATGCAACGGTAACTTATTAAATTATATTAAAAACTTTTTACAAACCAGATCATTCCAAGTAAAACTAAGCAGCACAACTTCGGAAACATTTTCTCAAGAAAATGGAATCCCACAAGGTTCAAGTCTATCCCCAACATTATTTTTAATAGCCATAAACGATATAACAAACTGCATTACGGAACCTATCAAGTACACCCTCTTCGCAGATGACTTAAATATTTTTTACAGAAGTAAACAATCAAGTACAATCCAAATTTTACTCCAAGAATGTGTAAATAATCTAACAAAATGGTCGTCAGACACAGGCTTCAAATTTTCACCCAGTAAATCTCAGAGCATCTGTTTTACGAAAAAAAGAAAACAAGAACCTCCCACTTTCAAAATAAACGAAATAACTATCCCAAACAATGATACAATAAAAATTCTAGGCATTACATTCGACAAAAAATTATCATGGATACCTCATCTAAAACTCATAAAAAAAGAAAATTGCAAAGAACAAATATCATAAAAATACTTGCACACACTACCTGGGGTTCCAAAAGCAAATTACTGATTCAATTACATAAAGCACTTATCCGGTCAAAATTAGAATATGGCACAGAAGTATACCTATCAGCCAAAAACAGAGCTTTAAAAACAATAGACCCAACAAATTAACTGTATAGTTGTATAAATAGATATTATTAAATATTAATTATGTAAAAATTAAAAACAAATTATAGGTTGTTAATATTATAGTTTCTGAGTTGAGAATTTAGAATAATGTTTATTTCGTTCTTTTTTTACTTTTACAAAACATTTTAGTGTAGAAAAATGTATCCAATTTTCGTCCTGCAACTTATAAGATCAGAAATCGGTATGCGGTATGTTCTTTAGACAGGTTGTTTTACAAAATTCTCAATACTTTTTTCGAAAATAAAAAACTACCTATTGGTAGCAATTAGGGTTATAAATATGAAATATTTCACATGAAATTTTGAAATATTTTAAAATTAAAACTTTCACTCTTCTTGTAATATTGAAAAATATTTTTTTTTCAAAATGTGTTTTTTGGTATGTCCATAATAAAGTCATTGGTCACACTGATTTCATATGTATCATCCATATGACAATATCAGCTAATTAAATATAATTTACAAATAAAATCATGACAATATCTATATACATTTTCTTAGTCTATAACGGAAATGGAAATACTGCATGTTCAATAACACCATTGGGTATTTCAGTATTTGTGTTAGCGACGTTAGCGTATTATATAGTTATATCCAATATGCTATATAATTTTAAATTTTACAAAAACATTAATTTCTAATCTGGTTGAAAATTTCTTTTCATTATTATTTAGTAACATATTACAATTATCGCTTTTACGGCTTATTCAATTTTCTATTATACAAAATAAGCAGTGGCGCCGAATACGTACATCAGGTGGTTCAAATGAACCACCTGAAATTTTGGGGTGGGTGGGTGTCCACTAACTGGTATTACAAAATAGGAATGTATGATATTGTTCATCATTTCATAAGGACAACCATTACCAAATATACGGTTCATATTCTTCATTAAACATTAATATACATCATTTAAAAACAGTGGCGTCGCGAACCGTGTATCCAAGAAGCAGTTGCTTCTCGATTTTTTAGAAAACATGGGGCGGGTGGTTGACTGATTTTAATATCACACCCACATGTATTTTAAATAGAATAAATATAATTGTATTTATATCTTGATATGTTCAAGTTCAATAGTTTTAAATAGTTACTACAGTAACAGTTTGCAACAGTGTACCTATTGGCTATTACAGACGAATACGTACGGATATAATTATTAATTATTATCGCCGTCATCGTCATGCGTTGACGTTTCCAGGCCTTTGGGGAAAATTAATATCTGACCTAAAAATAGCCCAAACAAAACCAAATCCAATAGTAGGTATGTAAGTATGTTGTCCATATTAGCGTTATCTCAAATTTAATGTCAAAGCTATAGCAGTGTGCCCTGTGTGCCAGTGTACTGTGTAGTCTTTATTGTTGTATCTTGTGTAGTTATTTGAGTTGCAAATTTTGTTAAATTTACAGTTCCGATTTCCATTTTAATTAAATATTAATACATAAGTAGTTAATTTTAATATTATATTTTTAATTATGTCGTCTTCTGAGAAATGTGATTGTAATAAAGAACGATGTTCTATGAATGAAATGAATTGGAATCGACACATAAATGCTTACCAGATTCGTAAAGCTAAACGTAAACATCATAATATTACGTCTTTTTTCACTGCTTCCCAAACAAAAAAAAAGTGTAGTACTATTACTGCAAAATCGGGACGTAAGTATTCAATTTTTATATTTATAATTAGGGCCCGGAACTTGGTGCATTTTACTTTGCCTTATTATGATGTAGGTTCGTCTCTATATAAATTTGATTCATGGAATATGAAATCTAGTGGTATAATTTTTATTTTGAATTTTTTGCATTTTAGGTAATTTTTTAATATTTTGATGCATTTTTATATAATATAGGTATTATAAATATTATATTTATTATATATTTACTGTACCTACTTAATTGTAACCCATTCATCAATTGTGATTATTTATCTTTTGTTGTCGTGTTCATCAATTATTTAATAAACTAGGCATTTAATTAACTGTTTGACATTATTTTATTTCTTTATTTCTCATTTAATTTCTAAATTTTGTTGTTCTAAAATTTTGTTTAAACCTAACCATAAAAAAAAATGTATTAATTGGTGTAGGTATAATATGTACATTGACACATTGTTTTATTTAATAAATTTGTAATTTGCATCAAAACAGTAGAAAATTTTTAACATTTGGTTCATATGCGCAAAACATCTTACATATTTTTAAGTGACAACCCAATTTTTTTCTACTTATTAAAGTGGTGCTTTAAAATATAACGTTACCATAAGCTATTGATTGTTAATATAATTTTGTCCAACTTTAACACAGAATCAAAGAATAATGATATTGAAAGTATTCGAAATGATATGACTTATGAAGCACTGACTCCTACTGCCAATTTACTTCCAGTTTCAGGTAATTAAACAGAATTGTTATTTTAATTATATTTTAATGGAAATAATTACATTGTAATTCAAGTAGCTGGTTAAAAGAATGTGTAGGTGATTTATAATATAACATTACAATTTAAATATTTATATACCTAATTTTGTTCAAACTTTAACGCAGAATCAAAGAATGATGATATTGATAATATTCGAAATGATATGACTTATGAAGCACTGACTCCTACTGCCAATTTACTTCCAGTTTCAGGTAATTAAACAGAATTGTTATTTTAATTATATTTTAATAGAAATAATTACATTATAATTCAAATAGCTGGTTAAAAGAATGTGTAGGTGCTTTATAATATAACATTACAATTTAAATATTTATATACCTAATTTTGTTCAAACTTTAACGCAGAATCAAAGAATGATGATATTGATAATATTCGAAATGATATGACTTATGAAGCACTGACTCCTACTGCCAATTTACTTCTAGTTTCAGGTAATTAAACAGAATTGTTATTTTAATTATATTTTAATGGAAATAATTACATTATAATTCAAATAGCTGGTTAAAAGAATGTGTAGGTGCTTTATAATATAACATTACAATTTAAATATTTATATACCTAATTTTGTTCAAAATTTAACGCAGAATCAAAGAATGATGATATTGATAATATTCGAAATGATATGACTTATGAAGCACTGACTCCTACTGCCAATTTACTTCTAGTTTCAGGTAATTAAACAGAATTGTTATTTTAATTATATTTTAATGGAAATAATTACATTGTAATTCAAGTAGCTGGTTAAAAGAATGTGTAGGTGATTTATAATATAACATTACAATTTAAATATTTATATACCTAATTTTGTTCAAACTTTAACGCAGAATCAAAGAATGATGATATTGATAATATTCGAAATGATATGACTTATGAAGCACTGACTCCTACTGCCAATTTACTTCTAGTTTCAGGTAATTAAACAGAATTGTTATTTTAATTATATTTTAATGGAAATAATTACATTATAATTCAAATAGCTGGTTAAAAGAATGTGTAGGTGCTTTATAATATAACATTACAATTTAAATATTTATATACCTAATTTTGTTCAAAATTTAACGCAGAATCAAAGAATGATGATATTGATAATATTCGAAATGATATGACTTATGAAGCACTGACTCCTACTGCCAATTTACTTCTAGTTTCAGGTAATTAAACAGAATTGTTATTTTAATTATATTTTAATGGAAATAATTACATTATAATTCAAATAGCTGGTTAAAAAAATGTGTAGGTGCTTTATAATATAACATTACAATTTAAATATTTATATACCTAATTTTGTTCAAAATTTAACGCAGAATCAAAGAATGATGATATTGATAATATTCGAAATGATATGACTTATGAAGCACTGACTCCTACTGCCAATTTACTTCTAGTTTCAGGTAATTAAACAGAATTGTTATTTTAATTATATTTTAATGGAAATAATTACATTGTAATTCAAGTAGCTGGTTAAAAGAATGTGTAGGTGATTTATAATATAACATTACAATTTAAATATTTATATACCTAATTTTGTTCAAACTTTAACGCAGAATCAAAGAATGATGATATTGATAATATTCGAAATGATATGACTTATGAAGCACTGACTCCTACTGCCAATTTACTTCTAGTTTCAGGTAATTAAACAGAATTGTTATTTTAATTATATTTTAATGGAAATAATTACATTATAATTCAAATAGCTGGTTAAAAGAATGTGTAGGTGCTTTATAATATAACATTACAATTTAAATATTTATATACCTAATTTTGTTCAAAATTTAACGCAGAATCAAAGAATGATGATATTGATAATATTCGAAATGATATGACTTATGAAGCACTGACTCCTACTGCCAATTTACTTCTAGTTTCAGGTAATTAAACAGAATTGTTATTTTAATTATATTTTAATGGAAATAATTACATTATAATTCAAATAGCTGGTTAAAAGAATGTGTAGGTGCTTTATAATATAACATTACAATTTAAATATTTATATACCTAATTTTGTTCAAAATTTAACGCAGAATCAAAGAATGATGGTATTGATAATATTCGAAATGATATGACATATGAAGCACTGACTCCTACTGCCAATTTACTTCTAGTTTCAGGTAATTAAACAGAATTGTTATTTTAATTATATTTTAATGGAAATAATTACATTGTAATTCAAATAGCTGGTTAAAAGAATGTGTAGGTGCTTTATAATATAACATTACAATTTAAATATTTATATACCTAATTTTGTTCAAACTTTTACGCAGAATCAAAGAATGATGATATTGATAATATTCGAAATGATATGACTTATGAAGCGCCGACTCCTACTACCAATTTAGTTCCAGTTACAGGTAATTACATACCTACCTATTAAATTTGTATTTTAATAATATTATACATTTAATGAAAAAAGTACATATTGATTTAAGTAGCTGGTTGTAAACATTTTTTTAAAATTAAATTAATATGTAAAACACATAATATCAAAAAAAATTGCTTTTCCAGATAAAATGGCTGAAGAAGACCAAACTAAAGTTGAGACTGAAGGTATTAGATATTATTATTAATATGTTGTACTATGTACACCCTCAAAGCCATACTATTAAGTATTATATGTTTATATTATATTTATAAAAATACAATTTTTAAAAACCAAAATATTTAAATAGGTTAAATTTATGTGATATGAATGGTCTGGATTAATGTGTTCTATAAAGATAAAATATGATGTTGAAATTCTCAATAAAAACATAGCAATGTTCTCTTAACATAAGAGAAATATGTCAAAATAATTAATGAATATTATTGTGTGATTTTATATAAATTAGTTTCTTTACAAAAAACCGCATATGAAAAATGTCGCATTGCAATAAAGTAATTGTAAGTGTTTAAAACAATATTAGATTAAAAAAAAAAAAATCAAAAATAATAATCTTGTGTTAGGTATACTATAATTATAGTGAAGTAAATGATTTAAATATTTTTTTTTCTGGTACCTACCTTATAAATACTGAAATTAAGAATAATTTTAAATTAAAATAAATTGTACTTTTTTCTTACATTTTTCAAAATGTTCTCAATTATTTTAAATAAGCTAAATATTCCCAAACTCAAAAAAAAAAAAAAAAATACATCAAATTTTATTGTAAATAATACTACTTCTATTTTGTTAAAATCTAAATTAGTATTATTAATACCAAACAGTTGATACCCACAAACTATTTTTTATTTTAGTTGATTCAAGAATTTGTACTTTATCTGATGATCCTAAAGATTATGTTGGCTTGAAGCTTTTACCTGAAGAAAAAATGGCTATTATAAACAGGGGTCCATATCAACCAAGCAAACAGGATCTTAACATGCTAAATTATCATCGGGAACATAATCATCGATATACTGGTGAACATTATTATAGAGTGTTATCAAATGTGGAGAGAATCCACCGTACATGGCTAAGTTTTTCTAAGTGCAGTGGTCGATGGTACTGCCTTTATTGTATGTTTTTTGGTAAAAATGTACAAAAGGCTTGGACTATTGAGGGATTTCATGCATGGCAAAGAATAAAAGATATTGCTCTACATGAAAAAACTGAAGCACACATAAATGCAGCAATTATTATTAAATTAAAAAAATCAGCTATTCCTGTTTTACCACAAATATTCGAGCATAAAAGAAGAGAAGTTGCTGAAAACCGAGATGTCGTGAACTCTTTAATTGAAATAACATTATTTCTGGCACAACATTCTCTACCCTTTAGAGGACATCGTGAAAATTGGGAAGAAAGAATAAGAGGAAATTTTAAAGATCTCACTATTCTTTTAAGCAAATTTTCACCCTTGTTGGCTATTTACATAGATCGGCTAAAGTCTCGAGGTAGAAGTGAAATACATTTTCTTTCTTGGCAAAGACAAAATCAGCTCATAAATTCTGTAGCAACATGTTTAAAAAGATCTATAATGAATGAAATTAATGAATCAAAATATTTTAGTGTCTCCATTGATACCACATTTGATACATCAAGACGCGAGCAATTAGCATTTATTGTCCGTTATGTATGTTTAAATGATCAAATTCCAGTCATACGTGAACGACTTTTATCGCTTAAAGAATCATCTTTAACCACTGGTCAACAACTTTTCTCAGTTTTTCAAGATATTTGTACTGAAAATACTTTAGATTGGAAAACATTTCTTGTTGGACAGAGTTACGATGGGGCTAGCAATATGAGAGGTGAATATGAAGGATAACAAGCATTAATAAAAAAAGAAAATCCTTCGGCGGTTTACACTTGGTGCTATGCACATCGTCTGAATCTTGTTGTAGTTCAAGTTTCTAGTAGTTCTATAGACGCAGTTGACACATTTGGAAATTTAGAAGTATTATATAGTTTTGTATCGAGTAGTAAAAAACGAGTAGCGTACTATGAAAATCATCAAAAAAGAAGAAACCCTCAAGAAAGAGTTAAGATATTGAAAAGAGTTGAAACAACTCGATGGTCATCTTTATCAATGTCAGTAAAAACCGTTTTATTGACATTTGATGATGTTATTGACACGTTAGAATACATCAAAAATACTGAAATTTCTGATTTCAAAGCACATAGTCTCTTAGATTTTTTGTTAAGTGAAAAATTTATACTAACTGCTTTGACTTTTCCTAAAATATTTAAGATTTTGGACCCGATAACAAAAATATTTCAATCTCCGGACATCGATTTATTGGGAGCAATAAATAGCTTGGAATTGGCAGTAAAAGATTTGCAAAAACTACGGTGTGATGAAGAGTTTAATGCATTATGCGAAGAAGCCACTTTGTTAATGAGCAATAGTCAGTATGAATTTACAGTTCTACCACAGAAGCGAAGTAGAAAAAAGAAAAAATGCCAGGAGAAACAGCTTCAGATGATACAATTGATGACCCCAAAAAAAATTTCAAAACCCAAACATACTTATGTACAGTAGATGCAGCTCTAACAGCAATAAATGACCGTTTTAATTCTTCATCACAAAATTTATTGAAAGACATTTCATATTTTTCAGTTTATCGTCTACAAAAAACTAAAACTAATCCTTCATCATTACCAAAAGATGTATTTAATGCCTTTTCAGATGTTTATAATAAAATTATAAAAAGTGAGGAATTACGAGACGAATATATACAATTTTCAAAATTATATTTTCAATTTGAGGATGCAATGAGTGCAAATTTTAAATTTATACATAAAATTCATGTTGAGAATGATACAGATGATAGCACTCAAGAAACTGAGATTAGTGATGAAGAACTGCAAATTCTGGATAATGAAATTGAGAAATCAAAAAATGTAGGAAGTTTACTTAAAGTCTTTCAAGTTTGTCATGTGTCTGGACTTGGAACCATATTTCCTACTTTACATTTAGCATTGAAAATAGCTTGTACATTACCAGTATCTAGCACTACTCCTGAAAGAACTTTTTCAAAATTGAAAATTGTCAAAAACCGTTTACATACAACAATTTCACAAGATCGATTAGAAGATTTAATGCTAATGACATGCGAATCTGATATTCCTATAAATAATGAAGAAGTAACTAATATATTTTCCAGCTTAAGTTCATCCTTGACCAAACGTTTAATTTAAGAAGACGATTTATATAATATATTAGCAGTAATGATATTTTAATATTTTATCATGTATTATTTTAGCAGCAAATTTTTATTGTATTATATACTTTTAGTGATATAAATTAAAATTTTATTAAAAATATTATATTTTATGTTTACTTTTCTGTTAATCTAAAACCCTTCTCAATTTTTATAATATGTTGCTTATAATATATTTAATATTTGTATAAAAAATAAGATAAATTATGCAAACTTTCTTTACAACTGTTAAATCACAATTCAGTATCAAAACTAAAAACAACATGTATTTTTTTTAAATGTTTAAATTATAGGTTGGTGCATTAAATTCAGAAGATAGAATAAAAAATGAAAATTAATATAGTTTATTTTATTTGCATATACTATATAATATGTAATAGAAATGCATAAATTAAAAATTGCATGTCTAAAAAACTATCCAGGGGTGATCAACAACTGCCCATCTAAAATGTGTGCTTAGGTAGGTGGGTGGGTCCTTGGTAGAGTAGTTTTGAACCACCAAATTTGTGGGTGTTCGGCGCCACTGAAAATAAGTGCACTTTAATCTTAATTAATATTATTATTATCAAAACGAAAGTTGTAAAAATGATGATTTAGTTTTAACTACATCTACATGTGTTGATGAGGGTTTTCAACAGAAATATGATTCAGTTACTACCGATTTAATGACATTAACTTCGCCTCAAAAAGAATGTTACGATACTGATATGAACAACACTGATTTACCATGTATTAGTAATACTGATCTTAAAAATGTTACTGATGGTATTTGAATATTTTTTGTAAATATTGTTGTCTGGTAATTTGAATTGCTATAATATAATATGAACTATGTTCTACAGTTGGTGCTGTCGGTGCTGATGAGAATTTTCAACGGAATGATGATTCAGTAATTACTGAATTAATGACATGAACGTTGCCTCAAAAAGAATGTTATGATACTGTTATGAACAACACTGATTTACCATATACCACTAAAATCAAAAATGATTTCCTACCATCTTGTTTATCAGAAAATGGTAAGCTTAAATAAAACATTCAAACCTAATTTTTATATTTTAGATTTTGATCATGGTTCTGATAGCTTGTGGTTTTACAATGTTTATTTTTTTTTCATTTAACATTTATAACAAAAACTAACTAAAACTTAGCTCAAAATATTTTTATTGAAGAAATGATTTATTGTTTTTAGATTCTGAACGGAGTGAAGAATGTATTGATTTTACTATGATGTGTGTGTTTTTTTTTGTTTTTGTCTGTATACACGTTTCGTTTATTTTTAAGCTATTTATAGGCATTTGAAATATTCGATTTCTCTTAGATTTTTTTCTATAAAAGTCGATAACCAAATCACTTGAAAATTAAAAGATGATTGAAGTCAACATCTTACACCTTATAATAATAAATCTATAAAAAACATAAAATAAAACAATACCATAAAATACAAAATATACCACCTAACTTTGTACATAACTATAATATGCTATATAAGTTGAGTTTATCCTTTGTAAAAAAAAAAAAAAATGTTTTACATTTTTTTACACAATTGATTTAATGAATTCACATTTAAATCATACAACTTTATCATTCTACTCTGACCAGTTAAAAAAATAACAAAAACACATAATACCATTACTTCCGAAAGACAACATTTAGGGCTGAAACAGACGACCGGTTTCTTTTTACATTGAGTTAGATTAGAGTAAACAGACGATACCGTTTTTCGCCGGCCGGTTAGTTCTCGTCGGAACTCGCCGGCCGGCGCATTTCCCAGGCTTGGTGGGTACCGGCGACCGGCCGGCGAAAAAACCACCGGTTCCCAGCAAATTACATATAAAATGATTGGAGTGAACACACGACCGGCCGTTTCGCCGGCCGGCGGCCCGAAATTTATTACATTTCTTACATTATTTTGATGCCCGATTCGAAGATTTTAAAACTTAAACTTATTTATTGTCCTATCTCCCTATTGCCCCCCTCCCGAAAACTCATTCTAAATATGGGGCCATGCCCCTATACACATTTTAAAAACCATAATATTGTATTTAACAGCGAAGATTGAGTTTATGTAAACAATAAAATGATGATACTTGTTCTCATAAAATAAATATCATTCACTGTACCTTCTGTGAGTATTTATTTCTCATTGGTGTTTACTGTTTATTTTAAATGTAATTCAAGGTAGAAAGAATGTTCAAGATAGAACATTTCAGAAATGTATCACTGCGGTAAGTTGTAATATTCACATATATATGTGTATCAAAACTTTTGAAAAATACTGTAAACATTGTATTTACTCTACCAGGTGATTAAAATACGAAACTCGCCGGCCGGCGAGTCCTCGTGTGTTCACATTTATTTTTCACCGGCCGGCGAAAACCGGTCGTCTGTTTCAGTCCTTAAACATAAAGTACAGTGAAGAAACGTAATTTCTACACTCATGTATGAAATTAAAAGCGATAATTGATATCATACATCAGTATAGTATTTACCAAAGAACAATTCTAAATCTATGTCACTTTTTTACAATATTAAATAACATATTATATTAGGTACAAAAGCGGTTATGTAATAGTTTTTACTTTCAAGTGTGTTTACCATAAATCTCATCACTTTATCTAAGAAGAGAACGTAAAACAAAAAAATGACATGATATATGATATACTGCACGTTGAATTCTCAAGTCAGAAATATTTATAATAATAAAGGTGATACAAATAAAGTTTTTAAGATTTTTTTTGTGAGCAATAATTATATTATTATACTCTGTTGGTTATGTGCTTATTAAACTTTGAAATGCATAAGAAAAAAAATTGTCCTACATTACACAGTTTAAAGGTTGGCAACCCTAAACAGATCACTAAAGCAGTACATCTTTAAAAACACATATAAAGTTAAGTGTAAGTTGATGAGATCCAAAAAAAAGTGACATAATAACATTTAAATATATGAGGGATCACACGCTTAAAAAAAAAAAAAATCGGTTCAGTCAACGTAAAAATACATACAACCATATTTTACACTCTTTTTAGTATTCAAGTTGAAAGAGCAATGCGATCCGTATGAGGCCTTCTGTCACCTATGTACGCGTAGTCTGTGGAAACAAAATTTCTTCGAAATGGTTTTTATTGCAAAAAGCAAGTCTGTGTCGGGCACACCTGAAAAATCACGTCTGTTAATACACGATCCATCCGAACGGTTTACGCGGAGATACTCACCTCGAAATGCCGGAGTCCGAGAAAATCTAAAAAATTCTAAAGAGACAAACAATATGTAATCTTCGTACGCGGTTTTGAAGTTTTGATAAAAAAAATTCACACACACGAATGCGTTGAAAGTCGAAGCTCATTATGGCGAATTCGAAAAACAAACGATTTTTTTTTATCACTTCAGCGTTATCACGGGGACGATAAACGAAAGAAAAAAGCAAAAATTTAGTAGCCGCCGCCCGGTATCGAAACCGGTCTGCACCGTAATGCACTGGTTACTATTACTTCATACCTAACACCTAAACCTACCTAGCCACCTGCTCGAGTTGGGAATCACATTGAAAACTCGAGCTGTAAAGGATGATTCACACTGAACCGACACTCGCAGACCGGCACCGGGCCGCACAGCCCCGTACCGGACCGACATTTTGAGAGAGTATTCACATCATACCGTCGTACACAGACAGACAACTGATATGTAATAACTAAAATATGTACAGTTAGTAAGTTGCAGTTAGTATAAGTGCAATTAGTCCAGCCTAGGTTGTCTAAAACTATGTTTAAACACTTGTCTACTAAGCATCTGGCTATGATGGCAATAGCTTTAGATGAAGAAGAACAAGAAACAACAAAAGGTAAAAAACGTATTTGGGTGCATGAAATTTTAAAACGGAGAAAAGTAGATGGTGAATTTTATACATTATGTACGACTCTTGAAGATCACGAAGAAAAATTTTTTATTTATTTTAGACTGTGTTCATATCAGTTTAATATACTTTTATCAAAAATAAAAAATGATATTACTAAACAAAACACTCACTTTAGAGAAGCGATACCAGCTAAACAAAAATTGGCAGTATGTTTAAGGTGAGAAAATATAGAATTACTAATACATTATTACATGAATATTCATTATATTTTTTTCAACTCATAATTAATATTAATATAAAATAATATATTTGAACAATCGTAACAATTAAATGCAATTAAAATAAAACATACCGGAAACTGAGTGTACGCACTAATCGCTCTTCCAACGTAGTTGGCGACTAGCACTCGCAATCGGGGAAATTACTTAAAACTAATAAAAATAAAAACAATCAATAATTATCTGAGCCAGATTATTACTATTATATTACAACAGTCCAGGTTTTATGGTCAGGCGTCCCTGACACATTTACACTCATATAATTAGATAAAAAAACAATAAGTATACAATATAAGAACGGATACATTAACCATACGACCTGTAACCGACCACCTTAGACCTCCGTTGGGCGTCCACAGCCAACTGCTGTTTAACTTGTTCGGACTCTTCCGGCGTCCACAGCCAACTGCTATCTCAATAATGGCCAACTGCCGATCTCGTTTCACCACCACGTGGGAAGATGAATACCGCAATATTAATGACACGACTAATGGTATCACCCAGAGTATCGGCGCACGCAACGGCGGATAACAAGGCGCCACAGCAACAAAGCACAACACGTATGTGTTCGAACGCACGCGACAAAAGATTCGTTACGCGACAACAACGACAACGTTCGTGAGTCGATTTAACGGCGACAACAAAAAGGTTCGTTACGCGAAAACAACGACAACGTTCGTGAGTTCGTACTTCATGACTTGAGACAATGGCGACAACGTTCGCGAGCGGCGAAAAAACGGCCATAACATTTTTATCATTCCGCCGTACAGCGGTGTGACCAACTGTCACTACCCGAATGGCGTGAACATACTCCCCCTTGGGAGACTGGGGCGAGTCTCACAACGACGTGTGGTTTTCTGGGACTGCTCCGGCTACGGTTTCACTGTTTGGCCGGGTTGGGCGGTGTGTGGGATGGTCGATTTTAGAGGTCAGAACACAACATGATACATTTTATACATTTATGGATATTGTTCATTTTTACAGTTAATAGGAAAAAAAAGAAATAAAAATTATTTAAATACAACGATTTAGAAGGGACAAAAAAAATAATTCACATTATTTACAGCTCTACACGCCAACTACGTTCCAAGAGCGATTCTCTGTTCAGGAAAAAAATAATAATAATAATAAAAAATAAAAGAAATATTTACATGTGACGTTGACTTGTTTAGTCGGTAGGTAATAGGACGAGTTTAACTACAGGTCTTACTATTTCCCCCTGTTTAGTAAGAACCCGAACAACACGAATAGTACCATCCTTACCAGGTAGTAATTCGACTATTCTTCCTAGTCGCCATTGCAAAGGTACACCCGTATCCTTTATTACGACCATTTGATCAATCATTACGTCAGGTTCGTTGGAGTTCCATCGATTACGTAGCTGTAGCTGGTGTAGATATTCGAGTGACCACCGCTTCCAAAAAAACTGGAAACATTGGTGAAGCAACTTCCAGCGCTGGCGTAAATTTACTGATTGTAATTGCACATCATACTCAGGAACGGTTAATAGGGCTTGACCCACCAAAAAATGGCCAGGAGTGAGACATTCTAGATCATGTGGGTCTGGCGACATTGGCACAAGCGGTCTGGAATTCAATGCGGCTTCCACTCGACACAGCACTGTACACATTTCTTCCAGTGTTAGACGGTGCGTACCGACTGTACGCGTCAGTAAAGATTTTGCGGAACGCACCGCCGCCTCCCAAAGTCCGCCAAAGTGGGGGGCACTGGGCGGATTAAAATGCCAACTGCATGCTCTAGCTGAGGAGAGAAACTCGTGGTTGTCCGGATGGTTAATTAACTTACGCAATTGCTTGGACGCTCCAATGAAATTGGTCCCGCAGTCCGAATACACGTCACTGGGAAGCCCTCTCCTTGAGACGAACCGGTCAAAAGCCGCGAGGAATGCTTCCGTTGACAGATCTGACACCAATTCCAAATGTACAGCCTTAACACCCAAACACACAAATACTGCCATGTACACTTTGTATTCCCGTGATTTCCTCAAGTTCAGTTCCCGCATCATTATAGGTCCCGCATAGTCCACACCAACTTGTGCAAACGGTCTACACTCTTGTACTCGTGCTTTTGGGAGATCCGCCATTATTGGTTGTGGGTTTTCTGCCGCTAGTCGAACACAAACAGTACAATGTCGTCGCACATAGTGGACGATTTGACGCACGGACAATATCCAGAATTGCTTATGGATCAATGCAGTCATCAGACGCGGACCTGCATGACAAGCATAGATATGCCAGAACCGAGCGACCAGAATTGACAAATGTGATTGCTTAGGCAGTAGAATTGGGTGTTTTCGATCTTCACTTATGTTGGCGTTTCGCAGCCGTCCTCCTACGCGGATAACGCCCATTTCGTCAACAAAAGGGCATAATCGATTAAGCAATTTTGATGACGCTCGATGTTTTGTGGACAATTCTTGATACAACTTTGCCAAATGTCTCCGCTGAGACACTCGAGCTATGACGAATAACGTTTCATTTATCTCACTACGTGACAAAACACCCGCAGCTACATATTGTTTTCGAGTAGCCGAAATAAAACGTCGCATCCAAGTGACGACTCGAAGCATTCGGTTATAAGAGGCAAACCGCGTTATCCAGTCCACTTCTATTTCACCTACGTTGGCTACTAACGCCGTGGGTTTGATTTCAGGTAATTGATCGATAGGGAACGAGGGTACATTAAGACTCCAATTGCTCACTGGATGACGCAAAAAATCTGGTCCCGTCCAATACAGGCCATGACCCTGCAATTCGGACGGTCTCAATCCTCGTGATACACAATCCGCGGGGTTGTTTTCCGAACGAACATGAGCCCAATTACAGTCTGGTACTCGCTTCAGAATTTGGTATATTCGATTCGACACGAAAACCTTAAAATCCACCTGCGGATTATTCAACCACGACAGTACTATTGTTGAATCTGTCCACGCGAAAATACCTGTCAGAACCAACTGTTCTTCGAGGACCTTTCGCAGTCGCTCTAGCCAAATAGACAGCAGACATGCTGCACATAATTCTAAACGCGGGGTAGTAACGGCTTTCATCGGTGCTAACTTACTCTTCGCCCCTAACAGAAACGTCTGAATTTTCTGATTAGGATCAGTCACGCGTAGGTATACCACTGCGGCGTACCCCTTATCGGACGCGTCGCAGAAACCGCACAACTCGAACACCGAATTTGAGGCAACACCCACAAATCTAGGTATCTTAATGGACGACAACGTTGGCAATTCTGCAATGAAATTGAGCCAATTATCCGCTAGCTCACCTGGAAGTGGTTCGTCCCATGTCATCTGGGCACGCCAAATCTTCTGCATCAGGTGCTTTGCGTAGAATATGACCGGCGACAAGAGCCCAATTGGGTCGAATACTCTTGCTATTAAAGACAATACTCCGCGTTTTGTGGTAGCAGTTTTAAGAGAGCCTACGTCATACATAAAACAATCTTGTTCCGGTATCCATTTCATGCCCAGAACTGGTACACTATCACTTTCATTAAACGGTAAACTACCTGTGGCACGACATTCAGCTGGGACGGCCGCAAGGATCTCAGGGGAATTGCTAGACCATTTCCTGAGTTCAAGTCCAAACTGCAACAACGTTTGAGTGAGATGAGTTTGCAGAAGCTTGGCTTGAGCTATAGTCTTAGCCCCCGTGCAAATGTCGTCCATATAAGTGTGGGAACGCAACGTACGGCTAACTTCAGGCGCGTCGTTATTGACCATAGTCGCAATTTCTTGTAGGACGCGAAGAGCTAAATATGGTGCGCAATTCAGACCATACGTAACCGTGTTTAACTCATACTCCTTCAACTCGTCATGTTGATGCGCTCGCCAGACTATATGCTGATACGGTCGATATTTTGGTTGAACCCAGAACTGTCTGTACATTTTACATATATCGCAGGTAAACGCTATTTCGTGAACTCGAAACCCAATCAAAATATCAACTATATCTGACTGAAGTTTCGGACCTGGATACAAACATTCATTCAAAGAAACACCGGACGCGCAACGAGCCGAACCGTCAAAGACTACCCGCAATTTTGACACTTCGCCGTTGGTTTTGTATACTCCGTGATGGGGAATAATGTACTTGCCGGGCTGAGATGTCACAGTCATATGACCCAACGATTCATACTCAGACATGAACGTCCGATACTGTTCATACAGCACCGGATCTCGTGTCAACTTGTCCTCCAGTTGTTTGAATCGTTTTATAGCAATCTGTTTCGACCCAATGAATGCGTCCGTCGATCGGTCTTCACGTAACGGAAGTGGTACTATAAATCTACCCGTTGCATCACGCTGTACTTCTTCCTGAAATAGCTTTTCACATCGACCATTTTCTGTGAACTTTGGAGGGACTGGCGATGGTTCTTCAATCTCCCAGAATTTCTCGAGCAACGTCTCGATCGAACTGGTGAGGGAAATTAATGAAAATTGTGACTTATCCGACTCTACATCTGGAACTGGACCAATCAATACCCAGCCAAATATTGAGAGAAATGCTGACGGAAATCCACAGCCTAGGGATACAGTCTGTTCACCCCACACTTGGGGAAACACATCCGCTCCCAATAGCAACTCTATCGGAGAGGGAACGTCAAATGTTGGGTCCGCCAGAACTAGATGAGCGCTCTTTGTGCGCACCTTCGACGACAAACTACTAGTGGGCATATCACCTGTTATTCGTGGCATCACCCATGCCTTAATCGATATCACAGGGTCAGGTTTACCTCTCGGTTGCACACCAAATTGAACTAGTCCTTTGATATCAGGTACTCGTTGACCAGAGAGCCCCGTGACAGGCACCGTCCATTTTGAGCAGCGAAGTCCAAGTCTGGTTACGCAATTGCTGGTTATCGCGCTGATCTGCGAGGCCGAATCGATTAGTGCCCGAACAACATGTAGTGTGCCTGACGCATCACGTATGTGAACCAGTGCTGTCCCCAACAGTATAGTCGTTGTTTGATGTCTGCCAATCAAGGAAGACTGGGCTGGCTCGTTGGACTGCTTGGCGTCTTGATGTCGATGCAAGAGCGAATGATGTCGCCGTGAGCAGATGGGGCATGACAATTTACATTTGCTCGCCCAATGGTCCTTCCCGAAACACACCATACACAGACGCTTGGAGGTAATCAACTTGAATCGATCATCTATTGACAACTGTTGGAACTTCAAACACGAGCTGAGTGTATGGCCATCCCCACAGTGGTGGCACTTGAAGGCGGCCGGCTTCATAGCTGTCAAGGTGACGCGATTCTTCTCAGGTCTCCGGGTTTGTTCATATTTGGGTTTCAATGGGCCAACTGCCGCATTAACTTTGTTGTTTACCGGAACCAATGAAGTATTACTGGCGTTCTCTAACACATGCATGCGTTGTTTAACAAAACGAATGACATCTTGGACATGTGGGTACTCCGATTGGTTCTCAGACTCGAACAACTTACGGCAAGACATAGGTAAACTTCTGGATGCCAACACAAACAATAAAAATGCCCCTAAATCAGGTATATTAAGTGATTCCAAAATTGCAATGTTCTCATCAAAAGTGTTGAGGAACTCAGTCAACGCACTGTAGTTCTCTTGCGTTGCTGGGGTAGCGGACAGTAACTTATCGATTATATTCGTCGCCAACTTGCGAGGTTTATCGTATCTGTCCACCAGTGTATTCCAGGCCAACCCATACGTTTCTGATGACACCGTTATACCCTTTAACGCATCGGTGGGACTCCCATCCAAGCAACCGATTAAATAATAGAATTTATCGATGTCTGAAATACCGGGTCGGTTAGCAACCAGAGCAGTGAACCGATCGCGAAAAACTGGCCAATTTTGCAGTTGACCGTCGAAAGTTGGTAATGGTATTTCCGGTAAGCGGGATGTACATGCTACCAGCTGGGTATTCTCATTCACACACGAACGTCCTGGAATAACCGAACGCACACTTCCTACCGACGGTGAACCTTCGTCAATTTGACCACTACCCGTTTCATCTGGTTGCGAAGTATTAGGGTGTTTGTCAAAAGGCTTTCCACACTCATCCGCGATGACTTTGATGGCAGTGATAACATTACGGGTTATGACCTCTTGTTCCATGAATGAATCACCTAACGCCGATATATCTTCGGCATGGGTCAAGATGGCCTCGGTTTCAATTAAAAAGTTTTCCCATAACCCATCCAGATCGTGCACAGCGATCATGAAAGCTGGTATATGGGTATCTTCCTTTTGGGCACGTAAGGCTACTTCATGGATACTGTTAATTCTGCGTACCACCATTTTTCGTTTGAGAACTGCACGATCATAGCTACGCTGGTCGCGTGTCGACATTGTTAAAAAAAATGTAGGCTCGTCAGAAAGAGATAATAAGATATTGTCCTATCTAACAGTAGGTAGGTTCCTAGAATGGCACTAAACTGGATGACCCGCCAAGAAGGGTACCTCTTAGGAATAATAAAACAACAACAAGGAAGAATTCAAATACCTCAAACAATAATTACAATAATAATAATGACAATTAATAATTAATAATAAAATTAAAGAATTTAAACTAACGTTAATTATTATACCCCTGAAACAACGGCGGGTCGGCAATTAATACTACTCGGTCAACGTAGTCCACCTGACTTGTCTCCTTATAAGTCGAAGGTAGGCAACCCAACGTGAATGACAGCCTTCACCAATTACGTGATACGGGCCCTACTTCTGATAATAATGATAACCATTAAACGACTAATCAAATCAAGTCACATGTACAAATTTAACAAATTTTACGTAATAAATGAATTTCCCTGTTGCTAAACACATAAAAGACTACAACCACGCTCTGCTACCAAAAATGTTCGCACTAATCGCTCTTCCAACGTAGTTGGCGACTAGCACTCGCAATCGGGGAAATTACTTAAAACTAATAAAAATAAAAACAATCAATAATTATCTGAGCCAGATTATTACTATTATATTACAACAGTCCAGGTTTTATGGTCAGGCGTCCCTGACACATTTACACTCATATAATTAGATAAAAAAACAATAAGTATACAATATAAGAACGGATACATTAACCATACGACCTGTAACCGACCACCTTAGACCTCCGTTGGGCGTCCACAGCCAACTGCTGTTTAACTTGTTCGGACTCTTCCGGCGTCCACAGCCAACTGCTATCTCAATAATGGCCAACTGCCGATCTCGTTTCACCACCACGTGGGAAGATGAATACCGCAATATTAATGACACGACTAATGGTATCACCCAGAGTATCGGCGCACGCAACGGCGGATAACAAGGCGCCACAGCAACAAAGCACAACACGTATGTGTTCGAACGCACGCGACAAAAGATTCGTTACGCGACAACAACGACAACGTTCGTGAGTCGATTTAACGGCGACAACAAAAAGGTTCGTTACGCGAAAACAACGACAACGTTCGTGAGTTCGTACTTCATGACTTGAGACAATGGCGACAACGTTCGCGAGCGGCGAAAAAACGGCCATAACATTTTTATCATTCCGCCGTACAGCGGTGTGACCAACTGTCACTACCCGAATGGCGTGAACACTGAGTATATTCTAAATACAGCTTTTATTTTTAAAAATTACAATTTAATATTTATAACTTTATGAGTAATAAAAAAAACAATAGTAATTTTTAAGGTATGAATGTTGTTAAAAAGTTACCTACGTTTGATGATGTGTCTGAATCAGAGTGGTGACTTATTGAACCGTTAGTATAATCTTGTGTGGATTGATATATTGGTTGCAACGCCGATGTATGTTGTTGTTGGTATTGTTGTTGATATTGTTGTTCATGAAGTGTTTGAGATTTTATGTGATCTAGTTCCAACTCGGAAATCACAGAAAAAACTCTTGTTTTAGCCAAATGCTGGAGATAAGGAGAAAATTGTTTCACCGTCGAACCCATATTTTGAAAAAATTGATCAATCACATTAATCTCATTTTTTAAATTTTTTTCTGTATTTGCCTTAACTTCTTCTATCTTTTCTTTTTCTATGATGTACCTCATCAAATGCGAGGACGCAGATTCTGAACTTACATGGCCTTCATTTTTTTTTCTTTTTTTGGGAGTCATAATTTTCTTTGGTGGAGGTTTACAAAATTTTGGAGATAGTTCCGATGGTGTACTATTTGTAATATTTTCTTCAGGTGAAATAATACTTTCCATTGTGATGTTGCCAGATTTATTTATTTCGTTTTTAGAATAATTTAATTCGTTTTCTGAATCGGAACTACTTTTTTCTTCGTCACTTTTAGTATCAACTGAGGATACTGTTTCTCTTTCCTTCATGTACGGTTTCAAAAATTCCATCTCCAATTCGTATTTCCATTTTTTAACATTTTTGGCTTTTTGACCGGACACTGTTGCACTTTTTTTAATAGCTCTTCTGTAAGCGTCCCTTAAATTTGCCCATGACTTTTTACATTCTTGTGCTTAAAAAAAATATCAGAATCGTATCGTTATTCTATCTACTGAGTCCAAAATTCGTTATGAGTTAAAATTTTTATAAAACTCATCAAAATTATTGATTTAATATTTATTTAATAAATTAAAATAAAATATATTTTATAACTTTTTTTTTTTTTTATAGATTTTTAGCGACAGGAGATTCCTATCAAACTATTGCTTTTAGTTTTCGATTGGGGCATTCAACAGTTCATTCAATTGTAGTAGAAGTGTGTACAGCCATTATAAAACAATTATTAAAAGAATACATACCAGAACCAAAAAAAGAAAATTGGGAGCAGATATCTAATGATTTCTGGGAAATTTGGAACTTCCCAAACTGTATAGGAGCGTTAGATGGTAAACACGTTGTTATAGAAGCACCTCCAAATAGCGGATCTATGTATTATAATTATAAAAAAACATTTTCCATAGTTTTAATGGCATTAGTTGATGCACACTATAAATTTATTGCAGTTGATATCGGGGCTTACGGAAGAAATAGTGACGGTGGTATTTTTTCAAATTCTAATTTCGGAAAAGCACTTGAACGAAACAAATTAAATATACCTGATGGAAAACCACTTCCGGGAACTAGTGAAAAAACCCCGTTTACAATAATTGGCGACGAAGCATTTCCCCTAAAAACATATTTATTGAGACCATACCCGGGTCCTCAAATATATGCTGATAATACTAAAAGAAAATTTAATGACCGTCTCTCTAGAGCAAGGAAAGTTGTAGAAGATACTTTTGGACAGCTTACCCAAAAATTTCGTATTTATTCAAGAAGAATGAAAATATTACCGAAAAATGCTGACAAAATTATCATGACTACTTGTATTTTACATAATTTTATAAAACAACATGGAAATATTGGAAATAGCACTCAATTATCAAAATCTATATTAATAGATACAGTTCATAATATAATTCCAATTCCAAGACAAGGAGGGAGTGCTAATAGAGATGCATTTGAAGTTAGAGAAAAAGTTAAAGACTTCATTTGTTCACCTTTAGGACAACTGCCATGGGAATAAGTTATTTTAAAAATCGTTGAATGCAAATCCGTTTAGTAAGGAATTAAAATAAATATAATTTTTAAGCTTTTTTTTACTTAAATTTAAATGTATTATCATAAATATTTATCTATAGGTACATTGGTTTTAAGTTTTTTCATTATAAAATTACTCAAAATATATAACTATATAACTTTTAATAAACAAGAATCTTATTTTAAATAAATGTTAATTAACTTTAGAAGTATAGGAGTGTTACTTACTTGGCTGATTCATTTCTTGTCCAATTTCCTTCCATATTGATTCCTTAAATGAATAGTCACTATACTTTTTGTGACTTAAATCATATAAGCAATTCCTAGCTCTAACTAGCTCAATTAAAACTTCATTGTCCATTTTTTTTAAATAGTTGTAGACTTGACTAATAAAATACGTAGGTACTAGGTTCAAGGTTATTAACATACTGAATCAATATTGTGATAAATATAATAATTTAATATTATATTATATTTTTATATTCTATTTTAGTAGATGAACGTCGTTATCGCGTCGTTACCCCAACCCTCCTCGCCCAGACGACAACCGTGCAGACACGACATGCACCGACAAAACATTATTTAATAGAATGATTGTCGGTACGGCACGGTGCGGTTAGTGTCTGCGCGGTGACGGTCTGTTAAGTGTAAATTGGAATATTATTTTATATTAATTAATAATTTGTCGGTCCGGTACGGGTCTGTGCGGTCCGGTGCCGGTCTGCGAGTGTCGGTTCAGTGTGAATCATCCTTTAAACGGTTCGTGATACGACGACGCGTACTATTATCAATACGAGCAAACAAATCGAGAGAGCGGTCGGCGGGAAAGATAAGAGATAAGCCGATCGGTAGGTGAGGGGAAAAAAAGGTGGAGGGAATTTGGACGAACGCGATTGGAGCCACTATTCTTTAACCTAAAAAGATATTCATCCGGTCGAATCGGGAAAAGGGAACGGAGAAAAATCGGGAAAAAAGCCGAATTGATTATAAAACGGTCCAGAGTACAGGGGGAAAATACAATATAAGCGTAAAAAGAAAAGGGGAATAAAAACGAAAAAACGCGTACCCCCCGTAATATCCCACTCGTCAAGAATTTTTTTAATATATTAGATTATATTTACGTCGGTTTCGATTTCAATAGTATTTCGTGTGGTTTTAGTACTAATAAAGTAAATATTATCACCATATTGGTATTGTAAAGTGTCAGCTTCCCAGTTTATGACCTCCAAAGATTCAGCAAACATAGTTCCATCTATAATAATTAATATTGATTAATTTTAATAATTTACTTTTTAATAACTATTATTTAAATTAGTCTTTTATAAAACATTTGTACTTATCATCACATGAACCACTACCACTGAACCAACATCATCTATAACAACACTACCTTCATTGGTACGGCATACTACACTATTGTATACCTTCATTTAAATTTTATTATTTTTAATTAAATGCTAATATCTTACTATTTTGTAAATTTAGTTTGAAATTTTAAATTTGTTTAAGTCAGAAATTAAATAAATTAAATTAATGACGGCATGTAGCGAGTGATTAGGAAATATATTTATGATAATAAATTATGATAACTGGGTCCACACCGAAAATCCAATACGACACCTCCACTTTAGTTGGTGTGAATAGTGTACACACTAAACCTACACTATTTTAAAACAAACAGTGTATACGTTAACACTTTTCCAAAACAAACGATTCGGTATTATTGAAAAAGTGTACACTTTCTGTCAAAACGAACAAAGCTTATAACTTTTTGTGTAAGGTCAACCACTTGTTAATTACGAATTTGTTATACGATTATTATGTTAGTGAAGTTGGCCCCTCAACTTTGTCCAATCAATTTCAAACCAGTGCAAATATTTTGCAAATAGTTTGCAATAATTTGCAAATCTGTTTTTAGAGTTAGAAAACATCAACTTCAACTGTGGAAATAATTTCAAAATTGGGGGGGCCAACTTCACGTAGCCCCCCAATATTGTCCGATCGTTCTCGGACCTGTGCCAATATTTTGCAAATAGTTTGCAATAATTTGCAAACTCGTTTTCAGAATTTGCAAATCACCTGTTATCACGGAAATTCCGTTTAACCGTGGGGGGCCAACTTCACGTAGCCCCCCGTCATCGTACGATCGTGCTCGGACCTTTGCCAATATTTTGCAAATAGGTTGCAATAATTTGCAAACTCGTTTTCAGAATTTGCAAATCACTCGTTATCACGGAACTTCCGTTTTAGTGTGTTTTAGCTAGTTAGGAAGACAACTCCATTTGCGGATAGTTAGGTAACAGACAACAAAATAATTCATGAGTGAATTCGTTTGAACATTTGTAGCAATATACCTATACCTGTTTGTACAAAACGTATGTAGGTCTCGAACAAAACTGTTATAAATAGGTATTATTTATAATTAGTAAATTGTAATTAAATATTAAAACATATATAAGTACCTAAATATTTGAAATAAAAATTAAGGAGATTATATAAAATACATGAATATAACTGTTATAATATATGTATATTTAAAAAGAAAATCTATAAAAATTTATTTTTCTTCTGTGAAATTTTTTGTTTTAAGGATAATATTAATTAACATGAAACTATAGAATGAATTATTTTACAAATAATTCATGTTATAATATTTAAAATTAAACTGCGTAAAATATTAAGTGAGGGTTGATTTTTGTTGTATCCACATTAAAACATTTTTTAAATTTCCTTTCCAAATCGTTGTATATTTCCCATACTCCACTGGACCTTCGTATATAAGATATATAGTGTCCTTCGCTGTAACAAACGGCCCCAAATAGCTTATATCTGTGAACAGTGTGAACAATTTAAACGTTTTTTAAATGATACATCTATGTAGTCATACCTAACTATTGATTTTGTTATCTTCAAAATAAATAATGTATAAATATGTTATAAAATATGCATAGTTTTTTAAAATCAGAGTTATTGTCCTATCAATATAAAAAATTGTTTGCTTCTGATTATGATTAAAAAACATACATTTTAATATTTTATGGCTATCATCAGCAAACAGTATTATCAAATTTTTTATGTATTAAACTAGGTATGCTTACAAATTTCCTCCAATGTTGACTTCTGTGGGAAACTCGGTCAAAACAAAAATTCGGTTTTCTGAATAGGAATCGGTTTCGATTATTAAATGTTTGCCTAGTTCTTTCATACTTATTGCCATAACATCATTGCATTTTGAACACTCGATAACTTTTTCTTTAATATAAAGTTTTAAATCATTTTCTAGATTTTTAAATCTATTACTAAACTTTAAAATAATTGTTGGGCTTGCATATTTTATTGGTGCACATGTCAGATTAGGACAATTAATGAATTCAATTGCCGATGGGACATCTTTTAATAAGGAAGTACAAATGAAAAGGACATTACACTCAGTATTTATCAAAGTAACATCAGTAACACCTTGGTCTACCGTAAACAATTCCTTAAGAATATTTATTCTTTCTGTGTATATATCAATACGTGAAACACCTGAAGCCAAATTTTTGCAAAAACGTAAAACTCTATGTGTTTGTTCTTCAACAAATTTCTTGTACGAATTACTGTCTATGTATGCTAAATTTATGATAAAAGCGACTGAATCGAACGGACATGTGTTACTTATTCAATATCTTTTTTTATTAATTCGTAGAGGTGTCTTTAAATTACCATTTAATAACAAACTTTCATGCTTAGACCTAATGCTTCTATCACATAAAACTCGATCAATTTCAGGTGTTGGTTGCATATACTTTGTGAGTCTGCTCTTTGATTTAGGACTTGTTTTTTTTAAGGCACCGTGTAAGTCTTTAGTAGTGATGTCACTGGTTTTATTTTCCTCCATGATATGGGAATTGACAAATTTATCAATGAATGCAGTGTGTCCATTATTGTCTGAAATTGAAGACGAACTTAAATTATCAAATAATTTATTTGTTATTTTTATGTTTGCTTCAGACTTAATTTTTGTTGCAGTATTTTTAGTATTGGGGCATATTTTTGGTTTTTTGTTATTCCTTTTCAATGTCAAACTTGTAATTGGTCCCTCATCTTTACCACGCCAATTTTCTATATCATCATCAGATGATAAAAAGGAATCATTTGACACGAAATCATTTTCAACGGACGATGGAGAAGTTGCCGGGCTCTTATCAATAACATTGTTTCTTAGTTGAGAACTGCGAAATAGTTTCGTGTTACTATCAATACTTTGGATGTGACGAAGTATGAAGCGGTCAGCGGTCATTGGGCGGTTAGCATGTCTTAAAATTAGATTTTTCAACCCATTAAAATCACTTTCAACCGGAGCTGATGTAGCAATTTTGAATGGTGAATTAAATCTAGGCTGCATAACTGCAGTCCATAATGGAAAATGCTTACAAATTCGCTTAACGTCTTTGGCCAATTCTGGCAAAAAGTATGCAGACATCCTGTTACCTTTAACACTGACATTTAATTTACTCTCATTTTCAATACCCTCCAAAAACGTTGCTATTGAAGTTGAAGATTCATCTATATCATCTGCATTTTCCATTTCTATATATTCGTGTTCTTGATTATCGCAGTCTGTATAACTATTAATTTGTTTCATCAGCAGGTATGGTTTTCATAAGATTTATCAAATAAATTCGATACTTTTCTGATGGATTTTCTTGATTTTCTGTTTCATCTATCCAACCATCTGTTTCGCTCAACATAACTGTCATGAAAGCTGTTAATATATTTTTGAACATGTCAAGGTCAGTTGAAGTTAATAAAAGTCTAAAACAACGAACATAAAATTCTTTTAGATACTTTTTCTTTATACCATACAAACACTTGAGTCTACAAAAGGTTTTGATCATTTGAGAGACGTCGATTCTAATGAAACATAAAGGCAATTTATCTTTTTTGTCGGCGATTACAGAAAAACATTCATCAAGGTATGATTGAAAACTTAAATTACAAAAACTTTTACACATTGCCATAAGAAGTGCTCTAGAGTAATCAGCTACAGCTTCACTTGGTGCACTCAGTCCACATTTCAACCACATATCCAGCCAATATGCAATAGTTATTGAATCGTGTTTTTCACTTATCATTTGGGAAACTGGAATTTGGCCAAAACCTTCATTTACAACAGCTTCGTACGAAAATATGTCACCTGAAAATAAATTAAGAGATGTACGTTTGATTTTTTTTACAAGACTACCGGTAGCATCAATAAAAAGCCTACTATATTTTTTAGTAATATCTTTATAAATAACTATTTGATGATTTGTCCAATAATGGATAATAGCTGGATCACTGCCAATATGATGAATATTTCCTGCCTGAGAAGTATGCTTTAATTCAATTAAGGAATCAATTGGATTTCTATTAATAACTCCTAATGATTTATCTGTTTAATTCTGTTTAGTCTTACTTAACACATTATTTTTGTACAGATTTGGTGGTGAAATTCTTCCAAAATCTAAATCTTTTACTTGTTTACGTCTCCAATTTGAAGGTACATCTGTTAATAATTCATAACCAACCATTTTACGTTTAGTACCTTTCAACGGTCTTTTGGTCGTATGATTTATTTCATCACCGACTGTATTTTTTGTCAATATACATAAATGTAATGGTTCACCTGGTTTTGGTTTAGCATCACTCCAACCAAAAAGATCATTTTTACACTCTTTACAAGTTGCTTCGAATATTAAGTAATATTTGCTTTTTAATAAGTCCTTATTAACTTTACCACGTTTATAAATAAAACAGCATGGTTATTTATGATTTGCCAAAAACGCATCGTTTATTACATCGGTCCATGTCCCTGGCTTCAATATATCATAATATCTTATATTTCCTTTACTTTTATATGGTACAGAAGTTAACAAAATTTTAGAAAAATCAGTATAAGATATACTTAGATTAAATAACTTTTTATTATTTTCTTCCTCCGTAGATGACGATGAAGTAGATTCTGTTTCAATTGCACTTACAATTTGTTGATTTTGAATACCTAGAAGATGTTTTATTTTGTTTTGCCAGTCATGCCTGTTTTGATAAACTGCTATATATATATTGTCTTCGCTGACATTTTATATTGAAGTGCAACAGACAAATCAACCCAAACTTGATCAGATATTGGTTTTAAAATTTGATCGTCATTAAACAACGAATGCATTTTTTCTCGGAGAGCAGTGAACACAACATCGTGGTTTAATGCAGCAGGCCTACCAGTTTTTTTAACCTAAAACGAATTCAATAAAATTGATTTTAAAATCAAAGAAGTAGATAAAGAATAATTTGTTTATATATAAGATAATTAGATTGAATTAAGATTTTTTTAATAACTATACTCAACACAATTATAAATGTATTAATCTATGTAATCAAAAATAATCATTAGAAAAATCGGTTTTCACCAGTCAATTATAAAATATCATTAACCTGAGAAAAATCTAACCTGACCTCACCGAATAAGATCAATATTTTAAATGAATTAAAAAACTTTAATTTAAATTAAAGATGCAATAAATATATACAGACATTGAAGTAACGTTACGAACAGTTATAAAGGAACAGTAAACAGGAACTGGCCAAGGATTTTTTTGAAATGTGTTTGTAAGACCAAGTGTTAAAATGTAAAGCAAATTTACCTTAAAAATAACGTTTTGTACACTTAAAAATGTCATTTTTTATATATATTGTTGTAAGTAGCTAGTAGTTTAAGTAAAATATATAAGTAGTAGTTATAGACTATAGTATACCTAATAATAATATCAATAATATAGTAATATTTATAAAAATATAATAATAGATCAAAGTTAAATTTTGTCAATAACATGAATAATAATATATAAGAACTACAATAATCTTAATGTAATATAATACATAATACGATTTTTTTTAATTTGTCTAAAAAATTTGCATTATACATATATAATTTTTTAATGATTTTTGTTTTATTATTTTAATAATAAATATATAATAAATATATATATATACCACACACATAACTGTCAACAGACATAGTTGGAGGGTGTGGGGGGACTGGTTCACAAATTTTGATTGTCTGATGGTGTAAACAGCATTATGTCTTTATGAATATCATCACATCAGATTAGAATATTGTAAATAAAGTACTCTCGTACTAAAACAAATATTATTTGTGTACTATAATAATAATTTCGTGTTTAGTCCTAAATAATGTTTTGGTCCATGATTTATATTTGTCATGTTTATCATATTAGCAATAAGCACGATATAATACATCTATATACATTATATATCTATATTATATTCCGTGGATATAAGAATAAAAGAAATATAATACATATTGTGATCATACCGCATGATACATTGATACCCAATATACTAATAATTATTAAAATATTTTTGAATCGTCGAAATTCTGATATGATTTAGCTACAAATTTTAATGTGTTATTTACAAAATACACTGACAGCTTAAAATATATAAAATTACCCACAAGAAATACGATAATTTCGCACACGTACCTATTTAAAAAAAAACTTGTTAATTTATATCGTCTACGGACTACAGAGTACCTATTTAATTTAATGGTAACTGACATTTAATCTAAAAAATATAGAAAATCGTTATAATAACTATATAAGAAACTACAGAAACGTCACGTAAAAAAAAATCGTAGTAAATACAAAAAAGGAGTTGTGAACTCCACACTAAATATTTTATGCAATTTAATTCTTAACTTTATAACATAAATTATTTGTAAAATAATTCGTTCCATTTTTCATGTTAATTATTATCCTTAAAAAAAAAAATTACTCTGCAGAAGAAAAAGAAGTTTTTATAGATTTTCTTTTTAAATATACATAATATATAATAAGTTATATTCATGTGTTTTATACAAACAAGTATTGGTAGGTATATTGCTACAAACGTTCAAACGAATTCACTCATGAATTATGTTGTTGTCTGTAGTCACCTAACTATCCGCAAATGGAGTTGTCTTCCTAACTAGCTAGAACACACTAAATCGGAATTTCCGTGATAACGAGTGATTTGCAAATTCTGAAAATGAGTTTGCAAATTATTGCAACCTATTTGCAAAATATTGGCACAGGTCCGAGCACGGTCGTACGATGACGGAGGGCTACGTGAAGTTGGCCCCCCCACGGTTAAACGGAATTTCCGTGATAACAGGTGATTTGCAAATTCTGAAAACGAGTTTGCAAATTATTGCAAACTATTTGCAAAATATTGGCACAGGTCCGAGCACGATCGGAAGATGACGGGGGGTTAAATGAAGTTGGCCCCCCCAATTTTGAAATTATTTCCACAGCTGAAGTTGATGTTTGCTAATTCTAAAAACAGGTTTGCAAATTATTGCAAACTATTTGCAAAATATTTGCATAGGTTTGAAATTGATTGGACAAAGTCGGGGGGCAACTTCACTAACATACGATTATTGGCGATTCCAATCAAATATAGACAGTGTTGCCAGATTGGGGTTTATTACCCTATATTTAGGGTTTCTTTTTTGTAGAGTAATTTTTAGGGAGCAAAAATTATCAGGGTATTTTTTAGGGTGCGATATTTTAATCATAGTGCAAAATTAAAATTAATTTATACAAAATATATCACATTAAAAAAAAAAAAAGGTTATTGATATAATTCTACAACTGTCAATAATAGCAATGTGATTATCTGATAACCTACAAGAAAAAAATTTTTAAATCCCCATAGATTTATTATTATCCCCAATACACCTTTATTGTCTCTGGTCTGATGAGTCCTATGAGTTATGACTTATCATATGACTGTATTGTAGACTGTAGTAAAATCATCGATGATATTCTTTGTTATTACTTATTAATGTTATTGTTTATTTTACCATGAAAACTTTGATATTCAATAGCATGGATATTGGATATAAATATACAATAAATGTAATTTGTCAATTTAATAATACATTCATGACTGCTGCGTACATTGTGCTAATTAGTAATATTAGTAGTAATTACAGTGATAATTGTACATTAAAAAAATGTCTAGAAAATATACTCAACAATTTAAATCAAGTTGGTTACTCGAACCGTCATTTAAACGTAAATACTTTAAAATTAATAATTAACAGGTTTTAAGTAAAAATGTATAATTTAAATTCAATTACCTACCTTTTTTAGAATGGCTTTCACGAGTTGATAATGACGAGTTTAAAGCATATTGTACATATTGTCATGTATCTATAATCGCTCACCTAAAAGCATTGATTGCTCATTCTGAAGCTAAAAAGCATGTTCGACAAATTAATACTCCTGCAACTCCTTCGGTGTCAAAATACTTAAAAGGTACTTTTTACTTGAAATTCACTCAACAATTGCTATTCAAATAATTGTATATTTTTAGTTTCCTTAAAAGATGAACGAAAAATCGCTGAATTGAAAATGGCTGCATTTATTGGAGAACATTGTTCTATTAATACCGTTGATCATTTAGGAGTACTGATTAAGTCTTTGGATCCTAAATCTCAAACTCTAGGTGATTTAAAACTACACCGAACAAAATGTACTTCACTGATCATTAATGTTTTAGCACCGTGCTGGTTCACTGAATTAATAAATGATGTTGGTAGTATGTATTATTCACTCATCATAGATGAAAGTACATCTCATGATAAAAAAATGTTGTGTTTCATGATAAAGTATTTTAGTCAAAATAAATCAAAAATAGTAACAACATTTTATAGATTAATAGAAACAGAAAAATGTGATGCTGAATCCTTTTTTAATTGTGTAATCGAAACTTTAAAAAAAGATAACTTGGACGTTAATAAATTATTAGGAGTTGGCGTGGATGGTGCAAGTGTAATGGTTGGTCGACATAATTCATAGACCACTAAATTAAAAAAAATAGTTCCTCATCTAATAGTCAATAGATGACTATTACTCACAAGACAATTTTCATGTGAAAAGGCATTTTCTGTACTTCCTTCTTTTTTGGATTTTTTAATACGAGAAACTTATAATTGGTTTTCTTATAGTTCTAAACGCCAAACCGCATATTATAATTTATTTCAAGAGTTGAAAGGAGGAACTCCAAATAAAATCTCCAAATTAAGTGGAACTAGGTGGTTGGCTAGGATTGAAGCTATCAACACTATATTAAATCAGTGGGATTTACTTAAAGTTCATTTCAATATCATAAGTAACTCTGCTTCAGAAAAATGTTATGTTTCTCATTCTCTTAGAGATATGTATAAAAATAATGAAGCATTTATATATTTTCATTTTTTGAAATCTACCTTATCAAATGTAGTTTATTTAAATAAACTTTTTCAATCAAACAATGTAGACCCTCTTAAATTACTCAATGATGATTTACTTTATTCATTGCTACAAATAATCGTAGTTCCAAATCAATTAAATAAAGTAGCACGTTCTAATCTGGTTAATTATGAATTTGAACAGTATACAATGAGTCCAACCTGCATAAATTATGGGTATTGTTTTACTTTACATTCAAGCCTATTAAGTTCTGATCAGTTACTCTCTGTACAAAACCGTTGTAAACAATTTATGATTATTTTATGTAAAGAAATTCAAAAAAGAATACCTGACAATTTAAATATTTTAGAAAGGATCAGTGTATTTTCACCTGATCAGTCTACAAGTATTCTTAAGTCAGATATAACTAATATTGCAATACAATTTAAAGCCCTTGTTAATAATGTAGATAGCACTCTAAAAGAATGGAATTAATTAAACTCATTGGAAAGTGAAGTGATTAAACAATTTTCTACCACTACAGAATTTTGGGCCTATGTGTCAAAAGTTAAAGATGCTGGTGGTCAACCTAAATTTGGAAATATATCTTCCTTAGTTTTAAATTTATTGTGTTTGCCAATATCAAATGCTACAGTAGAGAGAGCTTTTTCTATTATGAGCATTGTTAGGGATAAGATTAGAAACCGTTTAGCTACATTAACTGCTGAAGCCATTATGCGTTTAAGGTATAGTTTAAACGGTAATTGTGATACTTTTATACCGACGGATGAAATGTTAAAGATGTTTAATTCTGAAGTAATGTATTCAGATAATTTTGATGATAGTGTGTTAGATTACTTTTATACATCAAATTCTAATGATAAATGTACATAAAACTTCATATTTTATTTGAATTGTTATTTGTTATTTTATTAGTTTTAAAGTGTTATGATTTTTTTTATATTTGTATACTGTTTTTGTTTAATAGTTATAGAAAGTTCTATCCTAATATTATATTTGACAAGTTAATTATTATTATTATTATTATTATTATTTTGAGTTTGTTATTAATAAATGACTACTAATAATTTGAGTATACATTTTATACCCTTAGTATAAGTAATATCTATTCTATACAACCAAAACTATTACAACATTATTAGCTATAATGAATAAAATAAAAAAAAAATTTTAAAAAAATGTTTGGGGGGGTAAAATCAAAATCTAGGGTAATTTACATATATCATTAGGGTAATCGTTCTCAACAGATCTGGCAACACTGGGTGTACCAACATTGAAATGCTAAATATCCCAATGCATTTCCCAAATTTATGTATTTTCAACTTCAAAAATTATTGTATAATTGTATAATTTATGTATTTTAAAATTCAAATATTATTGTATTTAGCTTACGAGCTGTTTCCCGGGAAAACCGTGAGAGATAGGACGAAAAGCATAAGAGATAAAATTAATTCCCATAGGGAACTTCATAAGTTCTATAATTTAGATTTTTCAAAAACGGTTTTTTAGGTTTTTTAAAAACATCGTATACGTCAATTGGCTTTTAAAAAATAAAAGTTTTAAATAATGACTTTTTTGAAAATTGAAAAACTGATCCTAGTGTAGCATCCCTAGGAGAACAAATCGACCTCTATTTTTAAGTTATAAATTTTATTTATTAATTTTAACATGTTTTTGCCAATAACTATATGATGCAACAAATGTTGAATATGGTATAATGCTATTAATTTTTAGTTCAACAGTTATTTGTAATATGTTTTATTGTAAATACAGTTTTAAAAACATATTTAAATATTACTGTCCAGTTATAAATTCATCAGAATTTATAAACCATATATAAAACTTAAAAATTACATTTACTTGCTTAAACCTATATTATATATTTTAAGTTTAAGGTAAATAGTTACATAAGATACACACATACGAAATGTATAAATAATAAAACTGTGATTTTATAAATCTATTAAAAATTATATTGATGAAATAAAAATATATATATTATTTTTGGCTTATGTTTGTCACTATACACAAGCAAAAAAATCAAATAAAATATACATTAAATAGTAAAAATATAACCATATAATATATAAAAATATTAGCTGAAGAATACATTGTTGAATAATAGAAATTGGACTTGTTTGCTTGTGTAAGTTTAAAACTTAACATTTGTTAGTAAAAAGCTTTTACCAAAACAGAATAATCTCCTTATTGTCCTGGATAAATGCCTATGTCAATTACTCTATCTTGCTGACTAAAACTGAAAAAAATAATAAAAAAATAATATTAATAAAATTATTCTGAAAATTGTATCAATGTAAAATAGATACTATAATCAATATTATTAAAATTTTATTAGCAAATATCCTTGTGTTATAGTAGTGTGCTTATAGAGTATACTTATAGTATTTATAATTGTCTACGTGTAATAGAGAAAAGTAAAAGTAATAACTATATAAATATATAAACTTTTTAATATTATGAATTATTAAATCTATCAACATTTAACAAAACTATAAAATTGTACAGTCAATTATTAAAAATTCTCAAGTAATCAATCCATACTTGACTGCAACTTTGTAAGATAAATAATTATCTTTTCCATTTTTCTTTTAAGTTGCTTTAGATGTGAAATAAATAATAAATTTTAAATAAATAATACACCTATTAAAGAAATTTTAACACTATACCAAACTTACATGAATTGAAACAATTGACTAATGTAATTATTGTAGATAGCATGAGTTTAACTTGTTTTTTGAGATGATTTTAATTGTTTGTCAATAAATTGCTCCTAGAAATAATTGCAATGTTATATAAAATAAAATCTACAGAATACACAAATTATGACCAATAACTAGGAACGACTTACACAAACCACATCAAAGGAGAACTGTTTAGATTTGAAATTTGTATAATGTACATTGTAGTGAAATTATTATTCAATTAAACAAAAAAATAGAAGTTGAAAAATGTAAAATACTTTAAATACTTAAAAAATAAAAATTAAATTAAAAATATCAAATTAATCATTTTTTCTTTATCATGAAATTAAAAACAATCAAAAAAAAAAAAAAATTAATAACCTCAATTAGTGGTTGACATTTAAAATGTTAACCTTCTAAAACTGCAACCATGGTTATTCTAATTACTAATCTGTCTAATCTATAATCAATAATAATTGATAAATCAAATTTTTGGTTTTTTTATGCTTATTGAAAGCTATCTATTTAACTACTGGAAAATTTGTTACACTGACCACTTAAATAGAATCCTCATACATTTCTCTACCGATATAGTTTTGGTTTCACAATTTCTCGTTCTCCTATGTGTGATTAATCTCGTCCGCAAATGGATGACCACAATAATTTCGAATAGAAAACATAATATTTACCCTTGTTATTTTGTAATTACTATACCTGTTGTTCAGCGTTAAAGGTTTTGAGACTTGTTATAAATTAAGTTATTATGTATGTACAAAAAAATAAAGATACAACCGCATAAAAATATAAAATAATCAAGTACAGAGATTAAAATTTCAGTCACAATACCATTTGCAGCTTGTTAAAATACGAAGTCTTTCATCCAAAGCGAACATTCTTATTTACCTTTCGTTTAAAATGCAAAAGGAAATCTCAGTTGTCGGTTGGCAAAAATCGTTTTCCTTCATTCAAAACAAATCACCTTGTTGATAAATACTGTATTTTAATATAATATAAATTATAAATACACAAATAAGTAGGTAGTCTACTGTCTACGAATTTTCGTCAATATTTGAACTTCAAATGCTAATAAAAAAAAATTGTGCCTATGTCTTCTTTTTTAATCACTATAAGAATAACTTATGAGGAACTTAGTATTAAATTTTCACTTCAAAAATATTTTTTTAGAAAAATTAAAAATTTCAGTTGTCTATAAATAGCTCAAAAAAATTCAAAATATTTAAAAAATTAAATCACGTAAAGAAAACGCGAATCTTAATAACTGGTAAAATTTTCAAGTATCTACGACTTATACTTATTGAATAATAACAAATATTTAAAATCGTTCGGGATAAATTGTTGTCGTTACGCTATTTCGTAAAAATTTTAAATTGAAACGCACATAAAATTTTCCTATAATGATGTTATGAGTTTTCTCTATAGCTACTTGAAGGAAAACTTAGTGTTATAATTTTAATCCTTAGTTATGAACACAAAAAATTTTATGATTTTTCAACTTCAAAATTACTTGCAAATTTTTTTGAAAGCTGTTGGAAAATGTTAACTTTTTACCTCTATAATGCACCAAGGATATTCACTTTTACATCGGACCCCCCCCCCCATAGTTTGAAATTGGAGCATTATTTTGACTAGTTATGCTGTACACAGACACAAAAACAAACAAAAAACACACATCATTGTAAAATCAATACATTCATCACTTCGTTCAGAATCTAAAATATATATATATAGTTCAATTTTTATACCTAAAGATTGAGAAATTGAAACAAGAATTCTCATCAATACGTTGATTATTTCAGTGGGCAATCCATATGGGCCACAGCATGTTTTGTAAGCTTTTCATTGATGTGTTTAAAAGTTTAATGATTCTTACTTATAAACCTTACTTTATATCATAAATGTGTCAGTTCAACTGTATAATGTTAGGGGTTATAAAGCCATTCAGAAGCAAAAAGTATGTGATTAACATTCATATTGTTATTTAAAAATACTTAAACAGTTTTTTTATGGCCATTCACTTTTAATATTAATAAAAAAAAACATTATTTTTTAATTTTCAAATCATATTTTAAAAACAATGTAGTAGGTATGTTACCTTCTTAATTATACAATATTTCTCTTAATAACTATTATATTTTTGAAAATTTTTTATGTTTTACTAAATAAAATAATTCAACAGAAATATAGTTCTTAATAGTTTGATAATGTTTACAGCAATTAACGGTTTTTTGGTTTTGTACTAATATACATTGTTTCATCTCCATTGTAACATAATATTTTAAGAATTTGGCAGTTTCTTGTCTTAGGGGTCTTTATTGTTAAATAAACCAGCAGTAGTTTGTAAACTTGTAAGAGGGATGTAGGTTGATCATTTGGACCAATAGGTTGGCATAGTGTACCGAAAGAATGCTACAATTGAAAGTATAAACATTAATAATATGAATTTATAATAACTATTGAAAAGTTATTTTACCTCCAAAAAATTTTGTTTTATCTTGTTTTGTTGACACATTTAAAACCACACGTTTGCAATAAATAACTTGTTGAATCCATAGCGACACATAACCCATATAACATTGATTTCCCAATCATTGAGCCAAGAAATAGTTTTCTCTAAAACATCATTAACAAGATACCTATAGTGAGATTAACATTGTGATGCTAGGAAGCCACAAGTGCAATTATTGTTTATTAATATAGTTGAACAAATTTATCTTTAGATGCCTTTCGCTGGATATCTGCAGTATTTGCGATTCAAAACATCAGGACTAAAAAATATGACTAAAATTATTTGAAAATATTTCAGTTTCTTCACTGTTTGAATTCTTCAATGCATTGATGTTCTCTGTAAAAATTAATACGTTTATTTTAAATAACATGATGTATAGTAAGTTGATCTTAAGGTAATTTTGTAAAATATTATTTATTTCTTAACTTCTTCAACAGTTTCATGGGGACACTGGTAAGCACCGCGCAACCCCAGCAATAAAATGTTAACACGCACCATATCAAACACCAACCGACCTGTATGTTTTATGTGTAAGTGTTATAGTTCAACGCCGCGCAAATACTAGTGAGCTGTGGTGTAATGATGTGTAAGGTGTGTATAATATGAGTATATGTGTTTGTGTGAATAGATTGATCAGTGAAAAATGGGCTGTTTAATTGATCCGGAACTAACAATAGCAGACCTCCTACAACGATAAGTACAATTAATGACATAGCTGATTTATTTTTTTGTAAGTGGACAAGTAGAAAAGTAAATTTAAATATGTACAGTGTTTACAACCTACTCAGGGATAGGCTCCAATTTGTTGTTGAACATAGCCATCATTTCGATGGCCAGTCCTCTTCAAAAACATCAATAGATCACCGTCTCTGTTTAGTTGCTGAAGAGATTCTGCAATAATTCTTGTCGAATTTTCTCTTTCAGATCTGGAAGTGCCATCTCTGATCTAAAATAATTAATACATACAGTTGACCATTATTCAACCGCAATCAAAACAGCGATTATGTTATTTTCAAATATTGAAAATAATTACCGTGAGATTATTGATGCTTTGTTGAAATTCTACAAAGAACTGATTTTCCACAATAGTCAGTCTTTCTGTTTAAAATATAAATAAACATAAATATTAATATTTATTATTAAAAATATAATATTATTGACAAAAATTATAATTTAAAACAATTTGCCATGCTAGAGATACTTTTAAAAGCAACACGTATTTAACAACAAGCATGGTACCATGCACACCATTAACAAAGCAAAAATATTCACAACACAACTACTATTCACACATTAACCTAATCTCTATAATGTTGTTAAATAAATTTTACACCAGGCTAAGCTTATGAAATCAATAATAAAAAGATAGAGCAAATAGAAAAAAAAAATGTATTAAATTAAATACAAATATTAATGACACTTACTAATTTTGTTCTTAAGAATTGATGTTACACTGTCGATTATTTTAAACATGTACCTAACAATAACACAAACATAAAACACATAACACAAACATTTATGGGGATAATGCAACATAGAGACCACAGTATGGTCAGTACAACTAAGACAACTCACGAAGAAAGTCCCAAATATTAGGGTGGCGTCCAATTTGAGTGAGCAACGTTGCATGGAAGGATTTTAAGTAATTGTTGGTCCTGTGATCTTGACCAAAAACACTTAGAAATCGTGGACCAATTTGCAAAAACCAATAATGATGAATGTAGTCCATCAGGAAACGATTCATAACCTCATTAATTTCAGGAAATTGTAAGGTGTAATTGACAATCATAATTAATCCATCTTCCATACAAAAATTAGATCTTTATTAATCAATATAAAATAACAATAATAATATTTATTTTTTTATTTCCAAAATATAGTTTAACAGTTTATAAGAGAAACAAAATTAACATTGCAGTACCTAGTGAGACACTTCTAAGCCATTGGCTGTGTGAGTTCATAAAAATATTTACAATAATAAGTTATACAATATAAATATTTGAAAGTCTAAACAATATAATAACAACAATTAATTAATATAAATAATAATGTTGGTTAATACATTTTAAAGAATATAAGTAAAAAGATAATGAGCAACAGAGCATGAAAAATAATTTTTGATTTATAACAATAGAATGACAATATATTTTATATTTAATGCATTTGGATAAACTTATGCTAAGCTACGTTATAATAATAATGATAATAATAGTTTTTTTAAGATGAAAAAGATTATAAAAGCTATGAGGGTTAATTTTAAATTTAAGACCTAATGGAAATTTGAAGTGTTATTTGTAACATGTAAAGTATTATATTATTTACATTGTAAAAATAAGGAAATTATTTACTTTATAAGTTAGTGATAAATAAGCTGTTAATATACAAAATACAAATAAATACTAAATAGTTATGTTGAAAATTGTTTTATAAAAATGTAGTATTTGGGTCTATAGTTATGTCAATGAGTAAAATGTAGTACTTCCTAGTCGAAAAACTTATTAATTAGGAGTGCATATTTAATTAATATCTTATAAACAATAAGGTGATTTATGATATTACAAACAATTCATCTAAGAACATATTATTAAGGAAAAAATTAAAAAATATAAGTTGTACTTACGTTAAGATGAACAAAGTACCAACTTCCTAATAAGAGCGACAAACGTAAAATGACCGTTAAAGTTATTATAGACGGTTATTTACTATTTAAAATTTTAACGGACGGATAAATAATGTACCTGACTCTTGGGGCCAGGCTGAGAAATTCATATACTCAAAAATCGTAGTGGAACTATTTACAAAGTCGAATGGTTGGTAATAATTTGAATTTTTGTATTTTGAGGTTAGTGTTCGAACTCTTAAAAACCTAAAATTCCTTATCACTGGGCCGACTCTAATTTAAAAAATATATTTACATTCAAATTTGAATTACCCATTGGTTTTTAGTTAAGTTTAGGTACAATAACAACAAAATAAAATAAAATTTAGAACATAAAACATTTATTTATATAAAATTGCAAACACTTATTGTACCTCTCACGACGTTTTTTTATGTAACTACAAATTTTAAAGTTTAGGTATTAGTTTATTATTTAAGACTTGACTTTTTTGTATAAAATATATTTTAAATGTTAGTTAATTAATGAAATTCAAATAAAAAAAATATATATATATATATATATTTGGAAAGTTCCTTACATTATAAAATAAAAATAAATAAAAATGTTTTCTTACTCCGTATACATTAGGTAGGTAACACATTTCAATACTTGAACGCCATGTGTTTTACAAACCGTTTTTTTGCATACAGAACAAATATTTGAATATTTCGTATCTTTAGAACTTGGACACATGTTAAATACCAACACGTAATGGAGTTCGAAAATATTCGTCTCAAAATAACTATTATTTTCGTGATGGCAAAAGGTAAGAAAAAACCTACGCAACTGGTATCATCAGGTTAATTATGACCCGAAACCTTTATAAATAGCTTTTTTGAACGAAATACTTAATAATTGTTGATAATATACGTTTGATATACGTTGTCTGAAGTATTGTGATAAAATACAATGCATTCTACAACAAAAAAAAAGCGCGATTTATGGTAGAAAAGTTAAAAACAAAATGTCATGGGTCTTTTTTGACCCGACGATACCAGTTAAGGGTTAAGAGAAAATAATAAAACAAATGATATATACAACGGTATGTCGGTATACGAGTCTTTAGAAGCTTTTGAGTGATAGAATAAGTAATATTGTGGGACGCAAGTAATAATATATATTAAAAAATTGTAGTTTTGTTTTTTTAACCATAATGTACATTAAAACATTAATAATAATTTTATAAAACAGTACATTTCATCATCAGCCAAAAAAAGTTATGTGTTATCATCATATTATCACGGGGCCGAACTGTACCCATCCCCTATTTTCATTTGCATTCTCGTTATCTCCCTTTCATAACACAACGACTTTTTTAATATTTTCATTATAGTTTGTACACCTCTCTCTGCCAAACCATTAACCATAACATGGTGGACGGACTAATATAATAAACAAGACTGCGTGTGAGTAAGGAGCGGATCAGACTGAAAGACACTTTATTCTAAATGATAATAATTAATGATCATTAATATCTAATAATAATAATAATGATAATAATAATCTACATTATCGACGATACCGCTGGATTACATTATAATTATTAATAAGTAATTATTACGTAACATATATAACAGTTTCCAAATGGGCAAAATTAAAGACAAATTGTATACGTATAGGTAATTAAATTGGAAATAGGAACGATATTGAAGTAGTTTCTGATGATGAAATAATGGTTTGTATATTTGTATACTTCAATTCTATATTTATTTGTAATTTAATGTGTCTTAAATTGTATTGTTATTTGTAGAGCTGGAAGATGAGATCTGATCTCAGTAGTATTAAAATACGGGTTCTGGACCCTAAATTTTTTTTGCCCATGATTTCTCTGGGAAACACCAACAAATTTGGCTTCTTTTTCAAAAATAAATTTGACTTCTTTTAAAATATTAAACAATTTTTTAGTTAATTCATAAAAATCTCATTATTTTTTTTTTTTTTTTGAAATGATATTAAAATAATAAATTATAAAATAATTAATCAATAAATCAATAAAATAGTCAAAAATTTGACTTCTTTTTCAAAAAATTAACTACTTTTTGAAAATGTAGTATTAAAATAATAATTAAAATCAATTTTTAAAAGTTATACTTATATTGTAAGATTATAACTAGAAATAAAAATTAAGGAGGTTTTAGGAATATCGTGAGTAAATATGTTATATAGAAAGGGGGCAATATCGCTACTTTGGGGTACTCCAGCAAGAATGTCAAAGTAATTTGAGTAACTCGTGTTCTGGCGTACTATGAAGATACGGTCGCTAAGGTACGATTTTATAAGTAGGTAATACGGCGCAGGCAGAAATTTTTTTAGTTTGAACAGCAAGCCTTCATGCCTTATCGAACGCTTGTGCTACGTCCAGAAAGACGGCAGCACAGTACTGTTTTTTTTCCAGTGACGAAGATATAGTGTCGACTACTCTGTGGAGTTGATGGATCGTCGAGTGGTTTAGTCTAAAACCGAATTGAGTACCTATCTGGGATCATTTTTGGTGTGATAGCCATGGGAATGAGCCTTTTAAGTAAGATCTTTTCGAATACTTTGGATAGAGTTGGTAATAAGCTTATGGGGCGATACGAGGTAACTTTATCTGGAGGCTTGTTGGGTTTTGGGATTAGTATTATTTCGGAAAATTTCCAAGTTAGGGGTAGTAGGATAAACGTAACATTGCGTTGTAGATATAGGAAAGTAGTATAATTACTTTTTTGGGTAGGTTTTTGGCGGTGATATTTGAGATCTGGTCATATCCGGGAGCTTTTTTGTTGTGAAGTTTTTTAATAATAAACTCGATTTTACCGGGACTAGTATGTTTAGCTGGGTACCTATTACTTCCCACACAGCAATTGTCAATCGTTATAACTGTTTAAATATTTATGTTTGATTGGAATAAAAATATTTAAAATTCAACATGTATACTACATTGTACATATATTTCATTTTTTCACATTGAAATCGAAATATTTAAAACAAGTTTATTAATATTTGAAAACAAATATTTTATTTCCAATCAAATTTTGAGATTGCATGAAGTTTATAAAATTTAACTTATTAAATATTTAAAGAAAAATATTTTTTCTCGTTTAAAAACTTAACGTGTGTTTAATATTTATTTTTAAAATTCAATTTCTGTTTCATATTGTTTGGAATACAATATTTGATTTTAAATTAAATAATACTAGCTGCCCGGTGGGATACAGGTGAATCGTAGATTATTTCAACTGTAAAGTATTTAAATGCAAGATTCGTTCTAAAAAAGACCCAAGTGACTATGGAGACTTAAAAAAAAAAATGCATATAATAATTTAAGAAAATCGCTTGGCTTATGAGATACTGGTGGTGGCAGACTGAGATTGTAATCAATTTTATATTGATGATACCGTATCGGATTCGTGGGAGATGCCGCCTATGGCGGCAAATAGCGTTCGCTGTCTAGCAGACACTCATCACTCTATGAAATTTGTGTTTGTTAGAAAATGTAATATTTTATGTAGATGGTTATAATAAGTTCTTTTAAATATGACTCATCACCTAGGCTAATAAAATTTATTTGCCAAAATATGCATTTGATTTTTATAAGATACACACAAAAAATAATAATTGAAATCAGTGATTTTAAACGATACAATAAAAATCAACGAATTATTTATTTATTCATTTGGGTTCGCCTGGGTTAAGATTTGTATGCAATAAAAAATTGTAATATATTATGCATTTTAACAACGTGTATTTAAATTTTCATGAAGTGTTAAATGCTGGTTTTTTAGTTGAATTATGACTTGAGATAAAAACAAATATTACTTTTCATATACGGTAGATCAAAAATGAAAATTCTACACCAAACCACAATAATTTTACTAAAATTACACTGAAGATGCACGGGAGACAATAAACCAAAGAAAAAAGAAAAAAAAAACAGAAAATTAGTAGCCGCCGTCCGGTATCGAAACCGGTGTGCATCGTAGTGTATTGATTACTATCATTTCCTACCTATCACCTAAACCTACCTAGCCACCTACTCGAGTTGGATATCACGTTGAAAACTCGAGCTGTTAAACGGTTCTTGATACGACGACGCGTACTATTATCAATACGAATGTGGCGGCCTCCGCCCCATATATTCCCTACCGTACACGTTCGGTCAACGTTGGCAACCATGCCGACGTCTCCGGCGGCGGCACGATTGGAGCCGCCATCGCCGAAGCTCTCTCGTTTTCGAACCGTCCATCGACGCACTTCGACTTTCATTAACCGCGACACGCGTCTGTCTTTTGGCATTCCGACTTTCGTCCTTTTTTTACCATATCGCAAACGTTATGCACGAGGAACCGTCTACGTCCCCTGACGCCACGGCGTAACGGTTCTCTCACGTCATCGCCGTGAAGTTCGCGCACGACCGCGTAAAAAATCGTATTTCGACCGCGACCCCGTGGTCCTAACATTGTATATAATTTTTATTCTTGTAAATAAATGCACTGTCTGTCTCTCGACATTTTGTGTTACATTTTTGTTTTTCGACTGCTCGTCCTCAATCCGCACGAGTAGTGTTGGTGCGCGGGAAAATAAGCACTGCTGACCCCGCACACGCACCACACGAGCAAACAAATCGAGAGAGCGGTCAGCGGGAAAGATAAGAGATTGTCCGATCGGTAGGCGAGGGAAGAAAAAAGGCGGAGGGAATTTGGACGAACGCGATTGGAGCCACTATTCTTTAACCTAAAAAGATTTTCATCCGGTCGAATCGGGAAAAGGGAACGGAGAAAAATCGGGAAAAAAGGCGAATTGAATATAAAACGATCGAGAGAAAAGGGGAAAAATATAAAATAAGCGTAAAAAGAAAAGGGGAATAAAATGGAAAAAACGCGTACCCCCCGTAATATCCCACTCGTTAAGAATTTTTTTAATACATTAGATAGCTGCCCGGTGGGATACTGGTGAATCGTAGAGTATTTTAAATTGTGAAGTATTAAAATGCGAGAATCGTTAAAAAAAACCAAGTGACTATGGAGAGACTTAAACAAAAATGGTGTACAATAATTTAAGAAAATCACTTTGTTTATAAGATACTGGTGGTGGCAGACTGAGAACGTAATCAATTTTATATTGATAATACAGTATCGGATTCGTGGGAGATGCCGCCTATGGCGGCAAATGGCGTTCGCTGTCTAGCAGACACTAATCACTCTAAGAATTTATCTGTTTGAAATTTGTGTTTGTTAGAAAATGTAATATTTATGTAGATGGTAATAATAAGTTCTTTTAAATATGACTCATCACCTAGGCTAATAAAATGTATTTACCAAAATATGCATTTGATTTTTATAAGATACACACAAAAAATAATAATTGAAATCAGTGATTTTAAACGATACAATAAAAATCAACGAATTATTTATTTATTCATTTATTAAAGCTCATCGCCTTGGCTAAGATTTGTATGCAATAAAAAATTGTAATATATTATGCATTTTATTTTCCAAAATATGCAAAAACGTGTATTTTAATTTTCATGAAGTGTTAAATGCTGGTTTTTTAGTTCAATTATGACTTGAGATAAAAACAAATATTACTTTTAATATACGCTAGATCAAAAATGAAAATTCAGCAACAAACTGTCATTATTTAGCACTTTTTTTTTACTTTTGGCATTTTTAAAATCACAATCACAATAATTTTACTAAAATCACACTGAAAAAACGGTCTAATGTATGATGATACACGGTTATTAAATTTGTACTACCTACGTACTGAAAAAATTAGGATTGTGAGGAGTACACAAATACCCGACAAATAATATCTTTTATTGGATTTTATATTGATACCTACATTTTATACTATTCTATTCTATTTTCTACATTATTTTATTATCATACTACATATACAAAATAAAAATAGTCTAATTTCATCAGAATAATTTGAATTGTGGACATTACTTATAAAAACTTCACTTGGACTTCACTATACTCGTTTGAAATATACAAATCTCATGTCATAAAAGTACCAAAAGTATTATCATTGTAAACAGTTTTGTTAAAAAACAGGTACATATTATCTTAAATTTGAATGAAAAATAATGATTTTCAGTTGAAAAATGTGTGTTCTTTACTTTGAAAAAGCTCAGCGAGTATTTTTATAGGAAAACTTTATCATACATTTTATACAATTTATTCAGTTTTTTCAACATCATATACCCACCACGTATAAAGCATATAATTATGTATCCTATTATATTTTAATATCTAAATCAAACATGATGGCATTTGTATGATAGGATGAAAGGTGTGTTTTCTGCTTTTGATGAGCATAGTATCATGCATTCGTATGAAAATTTTAAACCATACCGTGTAGTATAGAGGAACTCTGTCAATGCCGTAGCTTGAGAGTCAAAGGCCCCGGTGCAAACTCATGTGTATGGGCCCTTCCTACTTATTGAGTATCATAATTTTAATATATAAAAAAAGACTGCCATCATATCATGGGTATTCTTCATTTGTTATAAAGGATATTCATGGGTATGTATTGAGTTTAAAAGTACTGAAATATAATTTTTTCAATAAAACCATTTTAAGTGGAGTTTCAATATAATTTACAAGCTCATATTGTGGTTTTCATGTATATAAATATTATATATTAAGTATTTTTTTAAAATATAATGTAAAACAAATTTAGTCTAAATTAAATCATTATTTCGCCACAAAATAAATATTTTATCAAAATTCTAATTTAAAATGCTCATAAAAGGTTTTTAATGTTTTTATGTCACAATATTGCATCTATATAATCTGAATCTATAAAATTATGTTCAAAGTAATGGAGTTACAATTTTACAAGAATAAAGTTTTAATAGAAAAAACTCTAAAAAAATGAATTACAAATATTAAAATATTGAAATTCAATAATTAGCTCAATAGAGGTCAAATTTGTTGAACAATTTTGTATAATATGTAAATTACACTCTAATGATGAATTGGTAAACATTTCATGCTTATATTTTAAAAATAATTCAAATTTCTAACATAATCTAGATTACATTTTTAATTTAAAAGAACTGCTGTATTAAATCTTTGGATCAGTTTTATTTTCTCAAAGTGAAACCAGAAAAAATGTATTTTATATGGTTAATAAAAGCATAAAATCTATTTACTTCACAAAAAATCTAAAATACGTGGACTTACAAATTATTATTATTCATGAAATAAACCAAAATTAACCCACACTTGCATTTAGTTCGGTAGATAACTTTTTTTCAAGATTGAACAATATTAATAAATGGTAATAATTTTTTACATAATTTCTACCTTTCTCGATAGATAAAATAATCGAAAATGAATAAAAATAGAGATGCATTTATTTTGACTCTTTATCTATGAATGCATTTATTACCTACTATATAATTAATTGTATATATGTAGATAATGTTTATTATTAAAATTACAAAAGTATCCACTATCCATATAGGCATTACAAATAAATCAAATTGTACTTTGACGGTGATGGCCGAATGGCCCTTATACCCAGAGGGCCCCTGTGCCATGCACCGCCTGCACCTATGATTTCTACGGCACTGAACTCTGTCGAAAGGTAATGGCATAGAAATATTTACACAGAAATGTGAAAATAAATCACATAGGTGTAGATTGATTCATTTGGAATTCGATTCATAATATGAAATATTACTTGCACTAAATACTTGCACGAAATATCTCATGTTGAAAAGTACAAAATATATCATCATTTATCACAGTTAATAAAAAACAGGTACATATTATAGGGCAGTGTTTCCCAACTTCTTTTACTCGCGGAACCTTTGCAGGAGCTTGACATTTTTGCGGAACCCCCATATTTTTCTATAGTAGCAATGCTAACATACGTATGTTTTCTATACTTGAATAAGTGGGTTGTCGGATACTTCCGGCACAAGGTTTTCACGTAACCCTTGGCGCCGGCTCACGGAACCCTTAGGTTCCGCGGAACACCAGTTGGGAAACACTGTTATAGGGTATTAACTTACATTTGAAAGAAAAGTTACATTATAAGTGTAAACAATTCAATAAATTGGTGCTACTTTTAACAATATTTGTCCTCTACATTTGAAGACCTTAGTAAATAGTTTGATCATCCATCTCAACCATACTTGTATTACAATTTATTAATCAGTTTCATTCATTAACATGTAATCTAATCGAATAAAACTGTGATTCGTGAGAAATTCTTGTAATCAACTTAGTACTAATTCTTTTATAAACATAAACAAAAACACAGATTAAATCTAAGAAAAGTCTTACCTAAAGCATGAAAAACAAACATTTTTTTAAATTGTATTTATTAAGATCAAAGTTGTGAATCACATACTATTTACATGTTATACAAATAATATAGTTTTGACCCAAGTAGGCAAGAACGTGTATTGAGGGGGAATGAGTTATCAAGAAATACTCATTGTACAGAAGTAAATTTACATGTTAATAAATATCACAGTTTCTAAATTCTATGCACTACACACATCGGATAGAATTATACCAAAATTATTTTTAATCCTAATTCATCTCATTCAAATGAATAAAATATTGACATTGTACACAGTAAAAAAAGTTAAAAAAAAGAAAAATTACAATACATTCATAATATAAATGCATACATTAAAAATGGATATATAAATTCAATGTATAATGATTTTGAGTGGAAAAAACTAAATAATATTTATATAGGCACATGAAATTAAAATTGATATAAAAAATCATAAAAGCGAGTAAAAAAATTTGTCATTGAATAAAAGATACACTTATCAGATCTAAAATAATATAATACATGAAAAAAAGGAAAAATATTGATGTACTCAGTAATGTAAAACTAAAGAAAAAAACGTACAATGTTGAAATTGAATTTGTAATATGATATAAAATTTATAAGAACATATTTAAGTTAAAATCAATATGAACAACATAAATAAATTTGAATAAAAACAGTGTACAGTAAAAATATTTTCATTGAATAAAAAATACAACACATTATATAGTGTTGAGCGAAGATAATGAAATACTCATCTAGATAAATGTAAAGATGATTTTCGTTCGATTTCATTGATTTATAATTACAAAAGTCAACATCTTACACCTTATAGTAAATCAATAGAAAACATAAAATAAAAAAATAAAAAAAACTCACACATAAAATAAAAAATATGCCACCAAACTTTGTACATTACAATACGTTATATAAGTTAAGTGTTTATCCTAAAAATTTAATTTTACATTTTTTTTACATAAATGATTTAATAAAAAAGATGAAATTAAGTTATTTATCTCAATAAATTCATCTTATATTATAGTAAAAATGTCACTTTATTATACACGTAGTTTAGACGAACTTGTTAATTTCTCATATTTTTATAAACAATACTCAACACAATATTATAATACAATGAATTCACATTTAAACCATACAACTTTATCAATCTACTCTGTCCAGTTAAAAAAAAGTTGATTGAAGTCAACATCTTACACCTTATAATAATAAATCTATAAAAAACATAAAATAAAAAAATACCATAAAATACAAAATATACCACCTAACTTTGTACATAACTATAATATGCTATATAAGTTGAGTTTATCCTTTGTAAAAAAAAAAAAAAATGTTTTACATTTTTTTACACAATTGATTTAATGAATTCACATTTAAATCATACAACTTTATCATTCTACTCTGACCAGTTAAAAAAATAACAAAAACACATAATACCATTACTTCCGAAAGACAACATTTAGGGCTGAAACAGACGACCGGTTTCTTTTTACATTGAGTTAGATTAGAGTAAACAGACGATACCGTTTTTCGCCGGCCGGTTAGTTCTCGTCGGAACTCTCCGGCCGGCGCATTTCCCAGGCTTGGTGGGTACCGGCGACCGGCCGGCGAAAAAACCACCGGTTCCCAGCAAATTACATATAAAATGATTGGAGTGAACACACGACCGGCCGTTTCGCCGGCCGGCGGCCCGAAATTTATTACATTTCTTACATTATTTTGATGCCCGATTCGAAGATTTTAAAACTTAAACTTATTTATTGTCCTATCTCCCTATTGCCCCCTCCCGAAAACTCATTCTAAATATGGGGCCATGCCCCTATACACATTTTAAAAACCATAATATTGTATTTAACAGCGAAGATTGAGTTTATGTAAACAATAAAATGATGATACTTGTTCTCATAAAATAAATATCATTCACTGTACCTTCTGTGAGTATTTATTTCTCATTGGTGTTTACTGTTTATTTTAAATGTAATTCAAGGTAGAAAGAATGTTCAAGATAGAACATTTCAGAAATGTATCACTGCGGTAAGTTGTAATATTCACATATATATGTGTATCAAAACTTTTTAAAAATACTGTAAACATTGTATTTACTCTACCAGGTGATTAAAATACGAAACTCGCCGGTCAACGTAAAAATACATACAACCATATTTTACACTCTTGTTAGTATTCAAGTTGAAAGAGCAATGCGATCCGTATGAGGCCTTCTGTCACCTATGCACGCGTAGTCTGTGGAAACAAAATTTGTTCGAAATGGTTTTCATAGCAAAAAGCAAGTCTGTGTCGGGCACACCTGAAAAATCACGTCTGTTAAAACACGATCCATCCGAACGGTTCACGCGGAGATACTCGCCTCGAAATGCCGGAGTCCGAGAAAATCTAAAAAATTCTAAAGAGACAAACAATATGTAATCTTCGTACGCGGTTTTGAAGTTTTGATAAAAAAATTCACACACACGAATGCGTTGAAATTCGAACCACATTATGGCGAATTCGAAAAACAAATTTTTTTTTTTATCACTTCAGCGTTATCACGGGGACGATAAACGAAAGAAAAGAGCAAAAAAAAAGCAAAAAGTAAGTAGCCGACGCCCGGAATCGAGACTGGTCTGCGCCGTTATGCACTGGATACTATTCGGCTGTCCAAAAACATAACACAGTATCTGACACTCTTATCAAAATTGATGTTTTTACAAAATCCAATTCAGGTGAAAATGCTTAATATTATTTTCTTATTCTCCTTGATTTCTGATGATAATTTTTTAATTTAAAAGACAGTAACTACCAACAACCTTCTATGATAAGGATTTTTCCAAATTAAAAACACAGTAACTACTTTTTTTTTTTTTTGTCGTTCTATTATTAGCCTAGACTCGACAATAATATGACTAGATAGTAAGTTGTAAACTAGTATTCTGCCACGGTCTTAGACCCATACACAAGACATATAGTGTATACTATAATACTTTAGGCATAACTAACTATAGGTTAAAAAATTAGTGAATCATATTTCCTTCAACACGTCGCCTTAATTTTATAACATGAATAACAAGTAAGTTCGGTACCCTATTTATTTAATATGTTCAAATAATATTAAAATCGTAATATATATTTAAGGAATTACTTTTCACCAGCATCTGCAGCAGCAGCATGTTTACTAGATCATGATTATATTATTCAAACTACAGAATCAAATTATGTTGATGAAGAAACTATTTTTGAAAAATCAATTGAAATTGATGATGAGACACTGGACCCTAGTTATGTTATTGATTCATTGGATAATCTTGATTCTGATGTGGATAATGTAACTATGGTATCAATAGATTTGGATCCTGGTATGTATTCAACTAATATTCATAATAATGTAACTGATGAAACCATGTCACAACCCCAAAAACGAAAACTATGTAAAAAAGACTTGAGAGAAATTAATTCCAAAAGAGAACTGGCAAAAATTGAAACAGCGAAACTTAAACATCCATTCAGGGATATAACTTGTACAGATTCTTGTAGAATGCAGTGTCATAGTGAAGAACTGTCTCTGAATTATAGACAAAGCATTTGGACAGATTTCTGGTCTCAATGTTATACCGATAGAAGAAAATTTTTAGCTAAATTAATAACTATTAAACCTATAAAACGTCGTACTGTAGTTAGTTCTAAGGACAATTTCAACAGAAACACATCTCGATTGTACCACCTACCTACAGGACACCTTCATGATCAAATTCGGGTTTGTAAATCAACATTTTTGAACACTTTTGGTTATTCAAATGATTCAATTGTGATTGAACTTTGTAAATACTTAAATGATGTTAACAATAGTCCTTGTTCATCAAAAGTAAAAGAAAATAGAGGTCTACACAATAATTCAAAAATGTTTGACAGGCAAGTAGTAATTGACCATATTAAAACTTTCAAGCCTTGTAGTAGTCACTATCGAAGGCACAATTCACCTAATATATTGTATTTACCTCGAGAATTAACAGTGAATAAAATGTACTTGGATTTTTGCACAAAAAATGGAAAATGTATCTCACAAGAATCATATAGAAGTGTTCTAAAAATGTTAAATATTTCACTAAAAAAACCTAACTCAGATAAGTGTGAAGATTGTTTTACTTTCATGAACAAAATTGAAAATTCACAAGTTGAAGATGAAATAGAAGTGCTAAAAACTAAGCTGGAAAAACATAAATCAAAAGCATCAAAAGCAAATTACTTGTACAAAATGGATGCTAATATAAATATAATAACAACCAGAGTATATTCTATGGATCTTCAAAAAGTTTTTTTGCTTCCAATTCTACCAGAATCAAAAACATGTTTTTTTACTAGTAGACTTGTTGTCTTTAATGAAACATTTGCTTCTTTTAAACCAAAAGGGAATAGCATTTGTGTACTCTGGCATGAAGCAATAGCAGGAAGAAAGGGTGAAAATATTACAGACTCTATATTAGCCCTAATCGAACATGAAAGGGATGCGATTGATTTTATATTTTGGTGTGACAACTGTACAGGTCAAAATAAGAATTGGATTCTATTTACAGCATTAGTTTGTATTTTAAATTCCAATCATAATTCTGTAGAAAGTTTGACAATGGACAATGGACATTGGACAAGTAAAAAAAGAGCTACAAACATTAAATCTGACCCACTTAAAAATTTTAAACTAGGTGATATAGTAATGGCTACATTTAAAAGAGGTTCTGTTACAATGTTTTATTCAACTGACTTTGATAATGAAAATCTTCAGGAACTGGACTTTTTACAAAAAAAATTCATAAAAAACATCACCAGTTATGAGCCAGACATAATTATATCAAACAGAGGAATACCTCCAACTAAAAAAAAAAGATATCATTGAAAAATTAGTCCCATTGATGCCAGCTAATAGAGAACTATTTTGGACTGAACTTCCAGTCTCGTTGACTTCAACTGATTTGGTTGAAAATATTGATTTGTCTGATACTTTCATTAATGAATGTCATTAATAATTAGTAATTTTTAAAATGTTTTATGTAGTTACTAATTTGATATACAGAAATTAAAATGTTATAAATATTTTATATTTTATATTTTTATGATTATTAGTTACCTATTTATTGTTTATACTAAATTAAAAAATTGAAAGCTGTGTTTTTCAATACTTAAATAAGTTTATAATATGTTCATGATATTTTTATTGAAAATAAGTTGTTGTTTAAATTTGCAAAGACTACCAAAATGTAACACTGTCAATTTTTTATTTAATTGTGATACTTTTATGATTATGAGTTATTTATTGTTTATACTAAATTAAAAAATTGAAAGCTGTGTTTTTCAATACTTAAATAAGTTTATAATATGTTCATGATATTTTTATTGAAAATAAGTTGTTGTTTAAATTTGCAGACTGCCAAAATGTAACACTGTCAATTTATTATTTAATTGTGATACTTTTATGATTATGAGTTATTTATTGTTTATACTAAATTAAAAAATTGAAAGCTGTGTTTTTCAATACTTAAATAAGTTTATAATATGTTCATAATATTTTTATTGAAAATAAGTTGTTGTTTAAATTTGCAAAGACTGCCAAAATGTAACACTGTCAATTTATTAATTAATTGTGATACTTTTAAAATGTTTCAGTTATAAATAAAGACTGCTTATAACAATATGTTAACATAATATTTGTTATGGCTATTTACTTTAATAATATTAACTCATATTAAACAATTAAATTATCACTTATAATTTAATATTAGAGACTTATTCAGATTTAATATAATTTATTTATGTTTTGAAAAACAAAATTAAAACAGTAAAAGCAATTGCTGTGTTTTTAATTTTATCATACTATTTTATCCTCTACCATTATCAAAATCAAAACAAAGTAACTGTCTTAACTCCTTGACAAACAGAAAATGACAAATTATTGATATCAAAAAATGTAGAAAATGGTCCTAATTCATTGATAAGTGAGGTTTCCGGTTTAAATTTTATGAGATAGATAGCGGCCTTTTGGTATTTACTGATATTGCTCTCCTGTAAAATTTTGTCAAACGTAGTTACTGTTTTATGTTTTTGGACAGCCGTATTATTTCATACGCCTAAACCTACCTAGCCACCTACTCGAGTTGGGAATCACGTTGAAAACTCGAGCAGTTAAACGGTTCGTGATACGACGACGCGTACTATTATCAATACGAGCAAACAAATCGAGAGAGCGGTCGGCGGGAAAGATAAGAGATAAGCCGATCGATAGGCGAGGGGAGAAAAAAGGCGGAGGGAATTTGGACGAACGCGATTGGAGCCACTATATTCTAATCTAAAAAGATTTTCATCCGGTCGAATCGGGAAAACGGAACGGAGAAAAATCGGGATAAAAGGCGAATTGATTATAAAACGGTCCAGAGTATGGGGGAAAAATACAATATAAGAGTAAAAAGAAAAGGGGAATAAAAAAAAAATCGCATACCCCCCGTAAGATCCCACTCGTCAAGAATTTTTTTACTATATTAGATAATTTATTAATGTTAGATTATAATTAATATTGAATAGAGAATAAATGTGTATTGTATACAATTTTAGCTTATTAGCTAGGTATATAGGTATGTAATTAACGTAGATACATTTAAAAGTATTCATATTAATAATTTAAAATTTTCAAAGGTTGTAATTGATAAAAGAAGTATCTTTAATTAACTTAGTAGAGAACAACGGCTAGGCGTTCAACATTCACTTATATATAATAATATAATATACGCGTATTTGTGAATGTATGACGTCCATAAGCGCCCGCAGAATTTTTCAAGGCAAGATTGAAATAGTATATTAATATATTGATGTGAAAATAATATTGAAAAATACTGAAAAAATAATCTCATGATTTTTAAAGGCTAGGGGAGCAAGAGCCCTGAGTAGTGAGTATACTCCCCACCCCGCTGGGCACCTACATAGTGATGTATATCGTGAAGTATGTACACATTAATATATTTTTATATTTTAATATATAAATCGTGGCTTGGTTGAAAATAACTGGGTTCCAATACATAACCAGGCTACCAGCCGCTTGGAGCTACTGGAAATACCCGTAAGATAATATTTCTGTACAATTTTAAACATAGTACCTAATTAAAGATAAACTGACATACAATTTAATGAATACGTATTTGCAGGGCCACTACTGCCCCGCGCTCCACCCACCAACAGCAAAACAAAACAAATCGACAATGTTATCTATTTAAAATCTAATAATAAAATATTGCACTCGATAATTTTCGATTTGCTTTTAAAATGTTAGGTTATCTTATAACTTTACAGTTCACATTTCGTTCAATTATTCCTTTGTCAAGTTGTCAACCTCAACTGACAACTTGTAATGCTTGACCATTTGTATATAATATGACCATTATAACCCGCTAGTTTTGACTTTTGAGTTTTGATTACCTACTGTGAAAGACTAGCCGTGTGGCGTGTGTAAATTCTGCGTCCGACGTCGTTTTCTGCGTGAGTATTGTATAATTGACATACTGCATTTTATTTCAGGTAGGTACTAGGTAATATAGTACAAAATTAATTTATATGACTTGAACATTAATTTATTTTGTGTTACCTATAACGCAAAATGATTAAGAGGTCGGAATTAGGTATCTTTAAATATTGAATTCCTTGGTATGTGGTTTTAAGAAATTAAGGTGATGAAAAATGAGGAATATTTAATTGTATTAAATGTACCTAGATATTCACTTAAAACCCTTAATTTTATTTTTAATTTTGATTTCTGTATGTACAATCAATGAATACATTTAAAGTTTAAAAATAATTGGTACATATCAGTACAATACTATGTCTATTAAAAAAAAAAAAAATTATTTAATATCTATAGGTAACTGCAGTGATGCCCAACCTTTTTCCTTTGGCGGGCCACTTTGGTAAACAATTATCTTCAAGCGGGCTACAAAGTATAAAAGTAAAATTAATATATGCAAATAAATATTTTAAAAATTATTTTATACAATTTTTAATTTTTTTTTAATTTTTGAAAATTCGTAACGGGCCACATAGAATATCTTCGAGGGCCACATGTGACCCGCGGGCCGCATGTTGGGCACCACTGCTATATAATATAGAATGTGTGTAATATATTTTCTCGTATATTATTATATATCTACCTAAGTACTATATCATTATTTAAAATAATTACCTATCTACTTTTTTTTATTAAAACTACATAGGTACCTATGTTCTCGATATAGGGTGTTACTTAAATTATATATTTGGTAACTTGCCGATTCACTTATGTTCTTTATTGTACTGTACATTTTTAACATGAAAATAATTTGATTTTTTTCTTCACATTTTTTGTCGAATTATAACTAATTTTTAAGAACTGTTGAAGTGTAAAAATAATTTAACACATATAAATTATGCATATATGTATATTCCGACTTCTAATTATCTATACTATTTACATACTTAAATAAAATTGGAACCTAATTATTAATTTTAATACATTTTAGATATTTTCATTCTTGTAATTCTATTCTCTTTGGGAGTGTGGATCATTGCGGCTGAAAACTACTAGTACCTACATATTTATATTATTTAATTTATAAAGATAATTAGATATAATTTGAATACAATAGGTAAATTTGAGATATTTATATAGGTACCTATAGCTTTTATAATTATTTTTAGAATTTTGTAAAATGTCTCATCAAAGTTTAAGTAAATCTACTAAGCGTAGGAGGTATTTGGAAGATGTTCAATTGTTAGATTTGTATGTTGAAAATTCAGATACAGCTCGGCTAGATTTACAACCAAGTTTATCTCAGAATAATATTAATTTAAATGCTCAAGAAAATATTGAAGTAGTATTGGATTTACCCCAATGTAGTTTTAGTAGTATGGAAAACATGGTTCAAAATATGTCTGCTTATGATGAAAGTATTTTTAATGACATATATTTTAATCCTACAACTTAACCCAGTGTCGAAAACGAATATTGTATACATAGGCGGATATTTGGTTTCATCTGTGGGGGGGCTTAACATCTTTGTCTTATTCATTAGCGGAAACAAATATTTTTAGTCGCTTCTGACGCTTCCAACTAACTGTAGTGGCTACTCCTACTTGATTCTAGCTGAGGTACCAAATATACAAATATACCAAATATATAGGTAATAGGAACATAAAAAAATAAAATATTGAATAGCTACTAAATTATTTTTATTTTAATTGTATATATCTATTTTTTTGTGCAAATATATTAACAATTGTTTCAGTATTAATAGATTTAGAAATTTCTTTTTCAATATATAATATTGAGGTGTTGTTGAACCTTTCCTGCAGCATAGATGTTCGAAGCCAAGTTTTTATTCTACGCATGGCCGGAAAACTCCTCTCACAAGTGGAGGAACTTATAGGAATTGTTAAAGCAACTTGAAATAGTTTATATAAATTAGGGAAAGTCCGTTTTGTTAAAACCTTTTTCACATCATTTAAAGTTATATAATTTTCATTAGTTGACTGCAACATACAATTATTTGCCACTTATATTTCTGACTTTAATACATCTTTAGATACATTCATCAAATCCTGAAAATATACAAAATACAGGTTCCTGGTTCACTCTTAATAAAACTAGGAAATTAGAGCATAGGTAAGTAAAAATTAATTTTCAGAAACCAATACGATACTTACTTTATAATGATCTACAAAGAAAAGACTTTCCTCAAAGTTTAATTGAAAAAATTGATCAACAGCTGTAGCCATTTGGAGGCTTTCAGTAGACAATCTTTTTTCTAAATTTATCAAGATAGTATTAAATACAGGAAAGAAAGCGTTTTTTCTAAAGTAATCTTCAATGTTTATGGTTTCAATGGTGTCTTAATATTTTGTTCAGCACTTGTGGTTACAGTAGTATCAAAATGTTTAAGATTGCGTGGCTCTTGTCTTTTTCTTTTGCATCCTAATTAAGTAAATATTAATTTAAAATTATAATATTTATAAATAAATATAATATATTTATTAAGTCTTACCTTTAGATGGCATCTGTATTGGTATTTCATTGTCTTTAGCAAAGATTTCTATTTCACACCAAAGCTTAGAAAAATACTCTGTTGTTCTAGAATTTTTAAAAGTCATCATCACACCTTCAATAATATTTTTAGATTCCCCTAAGGTTGCATTTTTTTCTTGAAATTTGTTAGAAACAATATTTATATTAATTAATACTTTTTGTAGGATAAATAAATAAACTATAAATCATCCACTTTTTAAATTTGTTAATATACCTAAAACAATGATATTGGAATTTAAATACTTTGAATCATTAATTATTACTTATTATATTATACCAATTGCTTCATTTACTCCTCTATCATCTTCATTTTCAATTTCTTCTTCTAAAGCTTGAATAATTGCTTTATAACTGTTTTTAACAGACTCTATATTTCGATAACGGCAATTCCATCTAGTGTCACTAAGTCTAATCATTGCCGTATGTTTTATTCCTAGTTTAGTTTGAATCTCAGTTAATTTTTGATTTTTTGACGGATGAGAAAAATGCACGTACAGGGATTCTAAAGTGTTGAACACATGCCTTGTTTCCTAATATAAAATATTAATGTAAGTAATAAATAAAATCATGAAGATCTAAGATGTATATAAATATTCATTACTTTTACATATTTATACATATCAATCACAATGAGGTTCATTTTATGAGCCATACAGTGGGTATATATAGCGCAAGGATATTGATTTTTTATTTTATTTTGTAGTCCGTTAAATTTCCCAGACATAACATTTGCACCGTCATATGACTGAGCAACTATTTGTGGTTTAGAACTAAGTTTACACTTTTTCAGGTACCATAATATGTAATGATATAAACTTTCAGCATCTTGATTCTTAGAACAATCTATAAAACCGAGAAATCTCTCCACAACATCTAGATTTTTAACATACCTTACACATAATGCTATTTGTTCTTGTTCGTAACACCTATAAATTAATTTAATAAAAATAAATTAAGAAGTCCATGTATAAAACATAATATATATTTCACCTTGCTTCATCACACATAATTCCAAACACCTCAACGTCTTCAATATCTTTTACAATTATTTCTTTCACAACATCTGCACATATATTTATAAGTTCATCTTGAATTATATGACTTGAGTAATTGGTTTTAAGATTAAATTTTTTTCCAAATTCCTCATTACTTTTTGCTAACAATTTACATAATTCTTTAAAGTTTCCTAAAAATATATTAATTTTTTTACAAATAATTATCATAATTATTAGATATTTTACATTTAAGACTATTAGTAATATTAGTTATTAGTTATTACTTTTTAGTTGTTAGTTTAATACCTTGATTTAAAGAATCTTTTTTCTCGTCGTGTCCCCTTAAACCAATTCCTTGACAACTCACAAATAAAACAATATCAACTAACATTTTCATATATTTTTTATTACTTTCAACCATCAATGAATGCTGAGAAGATATTTGAGAATAAATACTACCAGTTTCTTTTGTTTTCTGATATGCTGACCATTTAACCATACATGTAAGATGTAAATTACTTTTAGCATGTGCATCCAATTTATTGAGTTTACTTTTATTCCCACCTTTAGATCCACTACAAACACTCAACTATAAATTATAATATACTTATATTAATAATTATTATTAAAAAATTATATATAAAGCATAAATACAAAGCACTTGCTTTTTTCCAATTTCTACAAGCAAAGCAAAAAATTGAATCTTTTGATACACTATATTCAAGCCATTCATGAGTTTTGTAATGCTTATGATTGAAAGTGTGATTTTGAGTACCAAATTTAGTTAGCGGATATGACTGCAATATATTTAATTTAAATATAATATAATAACTTAAACTAGGTACGTCCCAGATAGCAAAACAGTAATATTTATATTACAATAATGTTCCTCTTTGATTAAATTTATAATATTTATAATTTAATATTACTATAATTTTAGAGCAATATTAAAATTATAATATTATACACGAAAAATTATCTTAATATTTCAGATGGATTATTTTTGTAATATTTTGAAGTTAATTACGTCAAAATGTTTTAAGAATATTAAGTTTATAACATAAAATAATATTACATTTTAAATATTTCTTACATATTAAAGTTAGGTTATGTTTTTAACATTACATACTTAACTTTGTAAGAATATTTTTAAAATATACAACTTATAATGTTATATAAATAAATTGTATTATATTATATATTTTGTTTTTTTTGTGTCTATATAGAAATTAGAAAGTGTAAACTTAAAAAATCAAATTCTCCTCCTAACTCCTCCAGTGTTATACACGCAAATCATCCTTATAGGTACAGTTATACCTATAATTAGCTAGAGCAGTGAATTAAAAAAAAAAATAAAAATTTATTTTTATATTGTAAAATATATTATTTTGTATAGATTTCTTAACAAAAAATATAATGTTTGAATTCACTTTTATTTTGCACTTATTTTGATATTTTGATTTTTGGAAATAATTAAAAATATAGATTTTTAATTACATTTAAAACTTTTTAATTGTTTAGTTAAATTAGGTAAATTAATTATATTATAATGTGTAATAATTAAAACATTGAGTATTTTGTGATACGCGATTATCTCCGATTTGTCATGGTCATGCACTCGTTCGAGTGCGTAAAATCGTTTCCTGCCATTCCGCAGCCGCAAGCATCTATTATTGGAACAATTTCGTAAACGTAACCCAGGTATATTTTGGAAAACGTTTAGTTTATGTACGAAGTTTCTGAAACTCAAGATTTGATTCGCGTAGTTTGGAGGTCGGTAATCAAATTCGGCGTCTTGTGTCAAGACCGTAGGAGTCGTTTTCCCCCGTCTTTTAAGGCTTCAAAAATTTAAAATTTTCGTTTTTTCGAGTTTTTTGTCACGGACACTTATATTTTGGGAGCGGCGATCCATTTTTGTAGTTGCGTGTTATAGAGGACTTTGCGCTGGATCGATCGATAGGTACCAAGATCGAGGTTATCCGATTTTTAGTTCTGTAGTTATAATTTTTCGTTTGCCATTTTACCGTACCTGTCGTGGAAGAGTCGCGCGCGGAGCGAGGGTAAACGAACGGGTCGTGTGAATTGCAAAGAACATATTATATTAATATTATAATAATTAATAATATTTTATTCGCGCGTTAACAAGTTGACTGCCACACATATTTTACCAAATTTTCCTCCATTGCCATGAGCATCATATAGAGGTCACACTAAGTTGTTTTCACAGGCCATGAGCATCACATATTGATGCTCAACAATTTTCCAATTTTTAGTTGAGTATTATTATTGTTACTCAATATATTTTGATTACATTTAATAAAGTATACAAAATGTAATATAAACCCACCCATAGCACTGGATTTTTCAGCTTTAGTATTAATGCATTTTAAACTTAATTTAATTAAATTTCCATGTATATGTCCGATATGCGTTAACTCTATTTCAAAATTATTAATTTCTCTGTTTTATGTAATTAACCATATATAAATTAAATAAAAGTTAGATATCACTTAATACGTTAAATTAAATATTTACTGTGAAAATGTGTCTCCTTTTATATTTATATAAAAAAAAAAGACATAGGTACTTTTACATAATTGTATTAATAACAATAAACATATCACAAATGTCAAAATAAAAATCTTTATTTGTTTAAATATTAATAAAAACAAGAAATAGATACCTTGCATTTAATAATAATAACAATATAATTGAATATAGGTATTTCATAAATTCATAATAAAAATTAATTATTATACAAAATATAACATAAAAATGTAAAATTACTCTTTTACTAAAATATTTTTAAAAGAAATCTAACAGCTTATAATTTTAACAATTACAATTAACAAATCATTGAATAAATTAGTTTAATTAGTGAATAAAAATCTTTATACACTTAAATATTGATAAAAACAAGAAATACTTTGCATATAATACTAACAATAAAAATGAACATATGTAATGTCAAAGTAAAAGTTAAATGTATATAAAATAATATGAAAATTTAAAATTACTTTTCACTTAAATATTTATATATATAAAAAAAAAAATCTTCATTTTTATTACTGTTTCTAAAATGTTCAATGTAAAAATTAGAACAACTAGTTAATTAATTTTTGATATTTATGATCTTTAAAATAGCATTCAACACAATAATACCTATCACAACCTAAACAGAATGTTTTAATTTTTTTTGTAAATTTTTGAGCATGATTTCTACCTCCTTCTTCGACCATATCTTTATAACATTTAGCACATCTATTACGGGTTGGTTTTTCAGTTATAGAATGTACATTTATTTGACTTTCTGCACATATTGGTTTATTTATCATACTCATTATAATATTTTGTCTAAACTCTGTAATACTCATATTGGAGTTTTTAACTTTATTATACAAAGATAATGCATTGACCACACTTGTATTAAATAATATTTCAAATGCTACTTTTCTATACCATTTAAGTGAACGTCTCAGTGGAGAATGGTATGATGATCTTAAATCACATACATCTACTAAGCCTTTTCCTTTATTATATTCCAATACCACTTCTGGTTTACTTACAACATTTCCAGATTTGTTTTCAATTCGCCTCATATTATCATTATGCTTTGTAGATAGCATTAAGACATCTCTTTTGTCCTTCCATTTGAGTACTAATATTCCTGTATTGCTCTTTTGAGCAATTATTTCACCTTTCTTTAATTTTTTATTTATAACTTCTGGTGGATTATGTTTTCGATTCGACCTAAGAGTCCCAACTAAATTGGTTGACCGAGATATAAGTTTATGAGCTAAATTAATACTAGTGTACCAATTATCTGTATAAATTGTACGGGCAAAATCTAAATATTCCTCAGACATTTCCATAACAATTTTGGTGGATACCTCAACACCCTGTTCAGCTTCCCTCCCTGCATATACTCTAAACCCTATGGTATAAGCATCCTGAATACAAAGTTTAAAAATTTTTATACCGTACCTATGATGTTTGTTTTTTATGTATTGTTTAAACGATAATCGACCAACAAAAGGAATGATGGATTCATCTATACACATTTTTTCTTCTGGAACTATAGCAAACTTATAATTTTCTACTAGTGAATCAATCAGATCTCTTACTTTGTATAGCCTATCTCCTCTAGGACATTGATTATTATCAGAACAATGAAATGTTCTTAGTAATAATTCAAACCTGTTTCTGCACATATATTGAGGTATATTTGACTCGTAGATTATGTTTTTTGACCAATAACTAGCAATTGAAGGGAATGGAGTGAGTCCCATCCACATACATATACCGAGAAAAGTGTTCATCTCAGTTTTATCTACATCTATCCAACGAGTTAAACGTGATTTACGTTTATGTGGGGTATCTATTAGTTGATTTGCATATCGATTTGTTTCAATAACAAGTTTCTTAATAATATTATCATCAAAAAACAAAGAATAATAATCGTATGGAGTCCCATCAATTAATGTTTCATAAATATCAGAATTCACACCTACAATAAGTCCATCAGGATTGTACTGAATATTACTAGATTCAGACACATTGTTCCATGTAATATAATCGGGTAAAATCTGTACAGTGGGCTGGACATGAACACTTGATGTCTGTAAATCTGGACTTAGTGTTTGTGTAGTTGTAGGGGCTTGCGTGAACAAATTGAATTGAGAAGTATTGGCCGATTCAAATGAATCTAATGGCTCAAAATCTGCACTAAACACACTATCTAGTTCTTCATTTGTGTTTACTGCATTATCCTATTTTAAATAACGTAGAAAATATAATAATAAACGAGAAAAAATAAAATTAGAATTTAATTATTACCGAATTTATTTGATAATCTGGGTCTTCATCAGTATCATCAAACGACATTTCATCGGACGAGCTAAAATTATCGTCATCCGAAAAATTTAATACGTCGTTAATTTCCTCAGGATTCATTTTAAGGTCAAACGTCAAAATAAATTATAAGTAACAATAACAACTTGTTTCATATACAATATATTATGCGACTACACAGTCATTTAAATGTTAATATTTTAAAATTATAACAATATCCATATACGTACACGTGTAAATATCACATGTTTAAAATAACAACTAAAAAAAATACGGCACAATAGGCCATGAGCATCATACTTGGCTCTCACTTCATATCGGTGGAATATTGATATTAATCGGTTTCGCTATCAATGTTATATATATTAGTGATAAAATAAATCGATTTCTTCAAAAAAATCAGTGTGGCAACCGAGAGCATAATTTACGTTTGTTGCATGGCAACAGTAGAAATTCACATGAGCATATCATATGATGCTCATGGCAGTCAACTTGTTAACAAACATATATAGTGGTATCAAACTGATAATTATAGCGTTTTATACGATACGATATATTATAATTATCTTTTATCGTGGTAATATAGTTATTTATAGATAGGCATTGTTTTTCCACTTCAGTCCAGTACCGATTACTGCAGCTGTCTGTTATGTGTTGGCCGTTGATAACCGATATTATATACGATTATTTATAACGATTATCATTTGTTAATTTATTGACTTGGTTAGTTGTACAAGTGTGAAGTGACTATTGAGTATTGACTAGTGAGTAGTGAGTACAATAACCACGACCGCAGCCTCAGCCACAGACCACAGTTACTCACGTTACAGTTTTATACGTACCTACAAACCTACAACTTGTTTTATTGTAAGTATACAATATAATTATTTAATAATATTTTTATATTTTATTATATCCGTATGTAATATGTATGGATTACCTATGTGGTAGTGGTAAAGTTTAATAGAGGATTATGCGTTGTCTACGTCTTACAAACGCATATAATATGGTATAAATTTTACGTTTTGTTAGCGTTGATTTTTTGTGTTTGTCTAAACACACGCAGAACATAATATTCATTTAGTTTTAATTCTAACCTTCAGATTATGATATCTAATAAAGCAATAAGAATTCTGAAAACAGTTTTAAATTTTTCTACGGTCTCTGAATAAATGATTTAAATTAGTTTTTAAATAGGTATATACTATTAATTGCATATAACTCGTATGTTCATTCGTTATTAAAAATATTCCATCAATAAATCTGAAAGATATTTTAATTTTCTGTTAATTAATACAATAGTTAAGTAATAATAAGTAAAGAATATTAGGTATATATTATTATTTATTTGATTTATTGATTATTAATATTATTTTTAATTTTATCATAATAATATAATAGTAGTAAATCGTGATGGAAGGAAATATTAAAACCATTTATTATCTATGATTAAAACCCGTATCAGCCGAATCTTATTTTAACTTAATTTTGTTTATTTTAGATTATAAAACAAGTATTATTTATATTTTTCGTCGTAAATTTCATAATTAATTATTATAGTAGATAATGTACAATATATGGGAAAATTTCCGCGATAAGTGATAAAGCTCAAAATAATATATTATATCTAATTTATAGGATAGGTACTCGACACTCGTTCGACGTTCAGTCGTACTCCTACAGTCGACAGTCGTTCCTACTATAAGTATCTACTATGTTTAATATTTTGTTATACATCTCGCCGTAACGTTTGTCATCATTATTAAACACTAAACAGTGATTATTATTAAGGTATGTATCAATTAAATATATTATTTTAACAATTAGGTATTAGTGTAACAAATTTAACCCGTCAGATGGTCGCGATGGTTTTTATAACACCGATAGTCGCGTGTGAGCGCGGCGCTCTTTATACCTATTTTGCCAATTTAGATTTAGCAAATGATTTTCGTTAACATAAGTTAAGATCATACATTAAAGTTTGTGATTAATAATGAAATAAAAATAATGCATTAAAATAAAATTACTCTTTACTTTTTTTATAGGTAATGATTAAAAATAATTTTAAATTAAAAATAATAATATTATAAATAGTATCTTTTGAAATTAAAAAAATCAAATACATATCATAATTTAAGCTTAACAATACATTTGATTATAAAAATTTAAAATAGTAAAAGTATAAACATATGACAAATATTTGAAATATATTTTAATTAAAAAATGCATACTCATAATTCTATGTATAACATAGATAGATAGATAGATTATTCAGAGCTTAAAATTGTATGTGTTATGCGTTTGTACTCGTAAGACAAAACAATGTATGCAGATATTTATCATACTTTTGGAAACAAATTCATTGAAAACTTTGTTAAGAACATTTTTGGAAAATATCTATAATAAACGATAAAGAGTAGCTTAGGTAACTATCATGTTAATATTAGTTATAAACTTTAAAAATAAGTATAGGTTTAGGTAACTTTTATGTTATATAATTTTTAGAAGACAATAGAACGCACGTGTATTACAATGAACTCGGCCTTACAATTTTTTTTATTTTTTTTAGCACATCAATTTTTTTTTCCTTTATGCACTTGACATTATATTATTTACAAAATGATAAAAAGTGAACGAACCAAAAAAAGAAAAATTCAAAATGAACTCAGTATTCTTGAGCTTATAGAAACTAATCAGATAACTTCAGACCAACTTCATTGTTCTGACAAACTTTGTGATAGTCATGAAAATAGCACTTCATATAATAATAAGCCTTCAAATATTTCTACAGATGTCAATTTACAATACATAGCACCCAGTGTACTAAATGTTATGCCTGAATATTCTGAAAACTTAACTGTAAATCAACTTCCTGAACCTTTTTTACAAGACGACGAGTCAATAAAAAGCTTTATTGCTAATTGGTCGATTACATTCAATATACCTCATAATGCAATTAACAACTTGCTCAAAGGTTTAAAGAAACACAAATGTTTCAAAGATTTTCCAGTTGATTCTAGAACATTATTGGCTACTCCCAAACAAACTTTTACAAAATTAAGAAATGTAGATCCCTCCGGCACATATTTTCATTTTGGTTTAACAACTGGTATAATGAAATATACTCCAGATAATATGCTGAATGTGGAAATTGTGATAGGTATTGATGGACTTCCACTATTTAAGAGTAGTGGTGCGCAATTTTGGCCATTATTGGGATATGTAGTAGTTTCACCACCATTATTAAAAAAAGTTTTTCCTATTGGTATTTATTTTGGATATGAAAAGCCCAAAGATAGCAATACTTTTTTATCTGATTTTATAATTGAAGCTAAAGATTTAATTACGAATGGTTTAATTGTAAATCAAGTAAAAAGAAAAATCTCAATTAATGCTTATTGCTGTGATGCTCCTGCTAAGGCATTTATTCTGAAAATTAAGAACCATACTGGTTTTTCTTCATGTACCCGCTGCACAATTGATGGAAAATATATAAACAACAGGGTATGTTTTCCGTACTCAAAGAAAAAGTTTACAGAGAGAACTCATCAGGCTTATACTAATCGTGTAGATGATGATTTTCAGACATCTCAGCCTCTTTCAGTTCTTAATCAATTACCTGGATTCAACTCAGTTAAACAATTCTCTCTTGATTATATGCACCTGGTGTGCTTAGAAGTCATGAAAAAATTGATGCTTCTATGGGTACAAAAAGGACCCTTACATGTCCGCCTTAACTCTAGGAAAATTAATGAATTGTCTTTGTCATTGACATCAATGAATTTAAATATTGCATCTGATTTTTCTAGAAAGAGTAGAACTATGAACGAAATTCATCGGTGGAAGGCTACGGAATTCAGATTATTTTTATTATACACAGGTCCAATTGTCTTAAAAAAAAATTTAAGTGATGAATGTTACATTAATTTCATGGCTTTGAATATTTCTATGATTGTACTTCTTAGTGTTAAGTTTCATATTTATTAAACATTAATAAATTATATATAATGTTAAGTTTCATATTTATTAAACACAATATAACTATTTATATAGTATAGTGACAACCAGACAACTGTGTTTTTAGGTTAACTGCTGAACAGCAGTGTGACCATACATAACACCCTTACACTTAAGATTTAAATAAATACAAATTAACAAAATAACAGAGAATAATCATTAGTTAAGGTTTCTAGTTCACAAACAAATTGTATAAATATTCTAAACTTACATTATCAGTGTGTTCACAATAAAGATTATATTAACTATAACAACATTCTAAAATAATACACAATATAGAGTTGATACAAAAAATTCGAAGCTAAGTAATTAAATATTAATTATTTTGAAATAACAAATACAACATAAGAATAATTATACATAACAGTATTACAAAAATTAATTAATCAATAATATAGGAAGTCTTTCTTTATATTTGGTTTACGCTGCCTTTTACAATTATTAACAATTATTTCTTCACCTCTCTCATTAATAACTGCATTTTTAACAATTTTTTCTTTAAGATCTACATTTTCATCACTTTCACCATTTATACTAATTGGTCCTAAGTATCTTTTCCTCAAATGTCTACTTGTTCGTCTAAACTCTTTTTTACACATATCATTCACCCAATAAGATCTAGGTGCATTGGCTTTCTTAATAATTTTTCCAGGTACCCACACATTATCTTTTAAGAATAATATATCCTCATGTGGCCTAAATTCGCTACACTTTTTTGCATGTCTATCATAATATTGCTTTTGCACGGTTTTCTTTCTTTTTAAACTATTTTTTACTTTATCGAGATTAATGTATTTTGGTCTCAAAAGACTTTCTAAGACAGGTAATTTTTCTTTAAGTTTTTTAGACATTAACAGTTCTGCTGGGGAAAAACTAACACCTTCAATACGAGTGTTTCTATATTCTAACAGTGAAATATATGGAGATTGCTTACTCTCAACACACTTTTTCAGAATTTTTTTACAGATCCCCACATATTTTTCAGCTAAGCCGTTTGACTGCTGATAATTAGGACTACTTGTTATCACTTCAAAGTTCCAATCTTTTCCAAAGTTCCTAAATTCAATACTGTTAAATGGTACATTGTCAGCTACTACTACATCAGGGCTACCAAACCTAGCAAAAATAGACATAAATTTAGAAATTATTTCACTCGCTGACTTATTAGAGATATGTAACAATTCTATCCAGTTGGAATAATAATCAGCGACTACCAGATAATACTTATGATCAAATTCCAATATGTCTGCTCCTAATCTTTCCCAAGATCTGTTTGGTACAGGATGAGATAATAAAGGTTCTTTAGGTTTAGAACTTTGTAATTTAGTACAAACAGTACAAGACTGAACTAATTTCTCTATGTCTTTATCCATACCACGCCAATATAGTAATTCTCTTGCTCTGGACTTACACTTGACTATTCCCCAGTGTCCTTCATGTATTATTTTTAACATTGGATCTTTCAATACCTCCGGCACAACAATTTTTTTGTTTAAAAATACTAGTCCATTTATAATCATTAGGTCATGTTTAAGATTCCAAAAAAATTTTATGTTTTGTGGAACTTTATTCTTAGTTATTGGCCAACCAGTATTGCACATTTTAATCAGGGTACTTAGTTCATTATCCTTTTCTGTTTCTATTCTAAATAATTCTTGTTTTTCTTTTGACATAGCCAAACTTTCTACTAACTCAAGAACCACTAACTCTATTTCAGGATCTTTATCACCTTCTGTGCTTAAAAAATCCCTTGATAATGTATCTGCAATGAACATCTCTTTTCCGGGTGTATACACAATACTTAAGTCATATCTTAACAATCTCATTCTTAGTCTTTGTAGCCGCATAGTCACTTTATGCAAATCTTTTTTGAATATAGACTCCAGTGGTTTATGGTCAGACTGTACAACTACTTTTCTACCATAAATAAATGTATGAAATTTATCGCACGCAAACGATATGGCAAGCATCTCTTTTTCTATTTGAGCATATTGTTTCTCAGCATTATTTAAACTACGGGATGCATACGATACTACATGCCCATCTTGTATTAATGCAGAACCCAGGCCATCTCGAGATGCATCTGTTTGTATTATGATAGGTTTTTTAATATCAAAAGTTTTAAGAACTGGTGACGTTGATAACAGTTTTTTAAGCTTATCGACAGACTGTAAGTGTTGACTTTGCAACTTAAATTCAACATTATTTTGTGTAAGTTGTCTTAAAGGTGCAGTTATCTTACTTAGGTTAGGTATAAATTTTCCCACATATTTTACTAATCCTAACAATCTCAATAGCTCTTTTTTAGTTTTTGGATACTTCAATTTTACTACTGCTTCAATATGTTTCTTATCAGGCCTTACACCCTCATGAGAAATTTCATGTCCAACATAATTTACTGTATTTTGTTTAAATTGAAACTTTTCTTTATTAAATTTTATATTTAATTCTCTAGCTCTGTTTAACACTCTAATTAGAGCTCTATCATGTTCTACTTCTGTTGCTCCTGATATAATAAGATCATCAAAATAACACAGCACGCCATCTATGTCACCAAAAGCCTCACTTGTCTTACGCTGGAAAACTTCAGGTGCCGATGAAATTCCGAAAGGTAATCTTGTAAAACAATAACGACCAAATGGTGTAGTAAACGTACACACCTTTGAACTCTCCTCATCTAGTTTCACATGCCAGAACCCATCTTTTAGATCTAATACACTAAACAACTTTTTACCTTCTAATCCTGTTAATATTTCTTCAACGTTTGGGATGGGATGGTGCTCTCTCCTTATCGCTTTATTAAGATTTTTTGGATCTAAGCACAATCTAAGTCCTCCTTTAGGTTTTTTAACAATCACTAGGGGACTTACCCACTCAGTTGGTTCATTTATTTTCTTAATAACGTTCCTTTTTACTAGTGATTTAATTGTATCTTTTAATTCAGGAATAATACTAAATGGTACTCTCCTATTTGGGCTTATAACTGGAGTTACATTTTGGTCTAAAGTAATATGATATTTTTTTCCTGTAAATGCGCCTAGTCCCTCAAAGATATCACTATAGGACTCAGTTATTTGCTCTTTATTACTAACTTTACCTTCCACATTTTCCAGTGTTACTGTATCTATCCTACTAATCAATTTTAATAATCTGCATGCGTCTAATCCTAATATAGGAATAGCATTGCTAATGTTTACAATTAAAAACTTTATTTTATGTCTCTCACTTTTATTGTTTATAGTACAGTCCAAAACAACTTCTCCTTCTGGTTTTATTCTCTGATCTCCAAAACTTACTAGGACAGTTTTTGTCTTATCTAAATTTTTTAATTTTAATAAATTAGCTGTATGGAGAGGTAAGATGTTTGCCTCTGCACCAGAGTCCAACTTAAAATTAACATTTACTTGGATATCTCTGAAACTAACTATTACATTTTTGAACCAAGACTTATTACTATTATTACTAACTAAAGAGTGAATAAACAAATTATTAGTATCACATTCACTATCAATTATATGTACATGCTTTTTTTCTTTTCTACAAACCGAGGCAAAATGATTTTTGCCTGTACATTTAGCACAAATTTTATTATAGGCTGGACAACTCCTAGGAGCATGTGAGTAGCCACATTTATTGCATTTATTAGTATTATTAATACTTTTAAATGATTTACTTTTACTTAGACCATTTTTTTTAAACTTAAAATTAGCATTTGTACCTTCCTTTGCTTTTACTGCATCCACTCTCTCGACTGCATTGGTTTTGGTCTGACTGCTTTGCCCTTGTATTGCGTTGGCCTGTTGTCTGCTCGCCTCTGCAGTTCTACAAAATTCAGCCGCTTTCTCCAGTGTAAGGTTGGATTCTCTCAATAGGCGTTCTTGTAGACCGATATCTAATAGGCCCACTATCAATCTATCACGACACAGGTTATTTTTTTCCATAAATTCACATGATGCTGATAATGTCTGTAGTTCGATAATGTATTCTCCGATACTTTGATCAGGCTGCTGCTTAGCGTTGAAAAATTTAAACCTCTCATAGACAATATTCTTACGAGGGTTACAATATTTTTCAAATTGATCTATAACTTCGTTCACTTTGGCAGTAGCCGACAAATTGAATGTATTATACAATTCAATGCCTTGATCACCCATTAGGTTTAGTAGTATAGCTACTTGTTGCTCGTTGGGTAAGGTGTTCGTAGACGTCGCCAGTACATATAAGTCGTACCTTTGCTTCCATCTTTTCCATACCTCAGACAGGTTACCGCAAAAATTTATTTCTGGAGGTGGCTTGAAAGCTGTTACTCCCATGACTTCAGTTTTTTGATCATTAGGCATTATTTCCACGTGTTTTTTTTTTTTTTTTTTTTTAAGACAAAACACAACCTAATATCAATTAGTTCACACCTGACACCATGTTAAGTTTCATATTTATTAAACATTAATAAATTATATATAATGTTAAGTTTCATATTTATTAAACACAATATAACTATTTATATAGTATAGTGACAACCAGACAACTGTGTTTTTAGGTTAACTGCTGAACAGCAGTGTGACCATACATAACACTTAGTCCAGATCATAGTAGTCTTATACCTTATGCTAAATATCTTTTAGATTATTTTGTAAAGACTTTTCAAAAAATATATGGAAAACATCTCTTATCACATAATATTCATGGTTTATTACATTTGTGTGATGATTACCAACAATTCGGTCCTCTAGATACCTGCAGTTCGTTTTTATTTGAAAACTATATGAAAAAACTCAAGTCTTTAGTAAGAAAAGCAGATCAACCATTACAACAAGTAATTAATCGTTATTCTGAAATAAATTCAATTTATAAAAAAGAATCTTTTGATTTAATGAATCATATTGACAAACCAGAATTAAATCACCCACATAACAATGGTCCAATAACAAATAATATTAATGGACAACAATATTATACTTTAATATTTAATCAATTTAAAATAAATGTTAAATTTAATAAAGATTGTAATATTTTGACCAATACTGGAGAAGTTGTGAAATGTTTAAATATTATTCAAGAATCTGATGAAATATTACTAATTGGTAAAAAGTATGAAACATTATTACCATTTTTCATTGATCCTATAAATTCTACTCTCTTAGAAATATTTATATTGGATAATTTATCATTAAATTAAAATTGTTGGAAACTAACAAACATTAAGAAAAAACTTATGGTTTTGGAAAATGGTGGAACTCTTATTGCCATGCCTATTATACATACTATGGGTCACAATGAATAAATTTGTTGTCTTAATAAACAAAATATCACAGGTTTGTATAAGTTACTATTTTAATAAGAATTTAATCAATAACCTATTATCTTATTACAATAATGTATAATGAATTAATTTTGTTATTATCAGTAAAAATGGAAAACTATTGGAGTGTTGTGTATTTCACGGATGAACGGATGAAAATAGTGTTGAGGCCGTACCAAACATTTGGTTTGATAAAAAGCAAGAGACTTGCGCTTGGCCTGCCAAACCAAAACTTATCAAAAAATTTATTGAATCTCAACAGAAACCCAATAAAAAGGATTTCACCTATCATCCTGCGAGACAATTAGGGAAAAAATCATACGGTAAATTTTAATTGTTTTTATGAAAATAAATGTATAATTATATAATAATAATTAATTTTCAATATTTAAATTATAGCATCTTTAGCTGAAACTAGAGCCAAATTACCAAAAGCTACTCGTATGTCTGATTTGTCTAGTACAGACGATGATGTTAGAAAAAGAAAAAAAAATCCCTCAGTATTTCTCCTGATATGTTTAAGACTTCATTAAAAACCAAAAAAAACTGTTTAGCAAATACATGCCCACTACCAAAAAAATATTGTGATTTTAATAAAAAAGGTAATGACATTATTTTATGAAATATTTTCTTCAATTGGAAATGGATATTACATTTCTGTATTATTGTTATTAATCTCAATTGTTATTATTCTTTTAAGATTGTATTACAACAAATAGTTCATCAGTTGGAAAAAAAAGTATATTCGATGATTTGCCTTCAAATTCATCAGTTGATGATTCAGATACTGATCCATTGTGGAAATTAAACAAAAATACAAGTAAAAATATTTTTATTACACCAAACATCTATGCCTAGTTAGATAACAGGGAGTCATAATAGAAAAAATACAGTTAAACACTTATAGGCAACTTTTTTTACTCGAGCATTCCATTACCATTTTGTAACATTTAAAATATCTGAGCATAGTAAAAATATTATAAAAAAGGTATAATAAAGTATTAGATAACTATGAATTTACATTTTACTATAGAAATTATTATTTATTATTCAATATCATTACTGCAGCTAGCTCAACAATTACAACATTTATTGTCATTATATTTATTACACATACCTATTTTTTTAAATTGTAATATTGTTAAGGTAATGATTTTAAATCTATTAACCCTACACCATCTCTACAAAAATCTACTGGACATTCTCAAGTATTATGCTCTCCAATAACAAATTGGTCAGTCGAAAAAGATGAAAATATCATATATGAAAAAGAAGAAACTGGTAACACTTTAAGAGTAAAACGAGTATTATTCCAAGATAATAATACACCAAAGAAATCAAGTGTGTATTATAGTTAACATAACCTATATTTTATTAATTTTAAATTACTATAAATAATATGTATCATTTTTTTAGAAATGTCCCAAAAAGAATCAAACATAATATCTACCAAAAACAATTTTAACGTTGAGTCATTTAAGTCACATCAAGGTAATAATCAATTACCTAGTATTTGTATTATACTGTTTTACTAATACATGTTGTTCAAGTATATAAGGTTAATTATTTTTAACAGATTATGAGAAATATATTTTCACAACAGTCACTCATATGAAATATGATATTAATAACATGATGAATGTTATTAATGTTATGCATACAAATATAGAGTCTTTGATGGATAGTTTAACTGGTAAATATATAGCAAACTGTGCACTATCACAAGATAATCAGGATATTGATTTACATTCATTATTTCCTATAAATAACGATGAACAGCTTACTAGTATTGAATCTAAAATTGTCCAAGATATTAAAATGCGGAAAGTATTGGTAAAATTTTAATGATTATTTGTTTTTCCTTGTATATTATGTATACATTTGTAATTAAATGAATTTTTAGCTAAATTATGCTTATGACTTAATTTTAATTACAGATACTATATATTAATAATATGTTCATTAGACTTGTTAAATTTAAAAAACAAATGTAATTATATATTTTATAATACATTTAGGTTTCAAAACTATCATTAATCGCTGTTGCTTCGGATTTGGGTCACAGTGTTCGAAGAATCGTTGCCAGAATGTTTGATGATGAATATTTAGTTAACTATTCACTGATTGGGTTTAAAAAAAAAAACAACCGTTCACTAAGTTGATGCTGTATCGTGTTATTATAGGTAATATTTTAATCACATGAATCATAACTAAAATAATTATGTACTTGTAAATTGTATATAGTATTCTAATTTCAAACATTCTAATTATTCTAGATTCCTTAAGAATGCACACCAAGTATAAAATGGTTACAGAGCGAGAAATTGAACTACCACTGAGCGTTTAGTTAGCGCATGCACCATACAGACTATTAAAAAAAAAAAAATCATCATAATACAATTAAATACAATTAAACTGAATTCATAACAATTTTTAATATTAAAGTGTATAATTTTTTTTTTTATCAAGCTGAATATTATTCTTTTTTTTTATTATTATTATTAATAAGCCTGGGAAATTGGCTGATACTATATTAATATTTCATTATTTGGATTTTTAATAATAGTTATTTTTAATATTAAAGTGTATAATTTTTTTCTTTTATCAAGCTGATTATTATTCTTTTTTTATTATTATTATTAATAAGCCTGGGAAATTGGCTGATACTATATTAATATTTCATTATTTGGATTTTTAATAATATAGTTATTTTTATTTGTATATACTGTTATTATTATTCTTTAATCCTAATCTATCCTAATGTACTACTAAAATAATATAGGATTCTTCATTTAATTAATGTAGGTTATTATTTTAATATATTGGTGTAACTTAACTTTATAATATTGGTATAACTTTATAAAAACAATATTACTGGAATATTTAAAAAGTCATGTTTACAGAATGTTAAATATATAATATTGTAAGACTATCGTTTCCATAACATTATCATAATGTTATAACACCAATATTATTATAATATAATTTTATAATATTATGATAATATTATTGTATAATATTATCAGAATGTGAAAATCATTGACAAAAAACTTTCTGAGAATATTACAAGAATATTTAAAAAGATTATAGAAACTTTATGTTCATCTTGTAATAATATTTTGATTTTATTATTAACATTGCTAGAATATTATTATAACATAATTTTGCTATCTGGGGTTTAGTGTCTACCTACATTTGTACTTACTGTTAAAATTGGTCGCACAGGGCCTGTTATTAAAGTTCACAAGTCGGAAATGACATTTGTATCTACAATAATTTCAACTCGTTTTTGTGTAGTTATATCAATGTCTAAACGAATATTTAAATCTTCATTTTTAGATTCTAGTGTTGTTGTTGACGAGGAATTAGTAACAACTAATTTTTGTTTTTTAATATTAAAGACATCAAACATTCTTTTAGCCATTATTGAATTAATTACAATTTATAATTTAAAATTAATTGATTAATTCAGATAAATACACAATTCACACAAAAAATATAAAATTATATGTCATATGTATATCAATAGCATGTCACTTACGGAAAACCACTTGTACCTAGGTATTAAAAACAAAAAAAATAAAATAAAATACGCTCCAAAAACGTAATCGACTCTAATGCTGTGGCGGTATGCAGCGTGCGTATTTATAACTTTACAGGTATCGCAAACAAGTTCTAGAATATTCGCGATTATCAATATATACCTACAAAATATGATTTTCCCAACAACGATAAGCCGTGAATATTCTAGACCATTCTCGTACCTTATCTAAACAAAAGAAAATAAAAATTATAAATATCAAAATAATATTGAAACACATAATTTTTTATTTTTACGTATACATTCTGAGGGGGCTAAAGCCCCCCCCCCAAGTCCCTCCCGATATCCGCCTATGCACTTAACAAAACATGCAGAGGATATGGAGCAAGAGACGTTCTCGTAACAGGAAAAATAGAACACGACATAGAATATCTAGACTTTGTTCCACATTCTAAAATTAGAAGCAACATAAACCCAGATCAATCAATTGATTTAGTACTAAACGATGAAGACGTCATCAACAATCACATGGACGATCTAGACTCCATTTCCAAATCAAGAGAAGAACTTTATCAAATGAAGAAAAACCAAGAAACTATCGATAAATTAAAAGAAAGTCAATTTCTCCAAAACTACATGCTATATACTATAATAGCGAGTTTCATAATTATAATTCTCCTTACTACCATATACCAGTTCAACAAAATGTTAGAAATAAATAAATCACGGGCACAATACTTGGAGGAAATACAACAAGAAGAAATGCAGTCAATATGTCTAGCCGATGAACCAACGGCACAAGAACCAACGGCACCTCCACCAACGGACGAGGAAAAAACTAATATATCGGTTTACCCGGCACTTAAGATTAGATTTTGAAAGCAAAATGGGATCTTCCTTCTTTCAGGGGAGGCATGTAGTAAATCGATATTACGCATACATGAATATTTCACATAAAACATAAATAACAACATCGTGAGACTTCTACACATGCAATTAACCAATATCACGATTAATATTAGAAGATATAACAAGTCCATAAATATTAAATTCGTGATACTTCAACAAGCGGCCGCCGTACCCAAAATTTATGATCCCTTGCCATTTCAAGTCCTTGCGAAAAACAACTATCTCTCCGCATCTAGTATTGACTCACCTGTTCTCCTCATCCGGCTTCTAGATTAATGTATAAGAAAGGGTAAAATAGAACCCAATGATTTGTATAAATACCGGCTCTATTTTACTGTAAAATTAGATTAAGTCCGTACCCCAAGCCTCGAACACTATCTGGTCGTAGCCCCGCGCGGTTACATCGTCGCCAGCTCTAGTGTTCACGAACCCACATATTCTCGGGCAGACCGTAACGTCTGTCCTCACATTTCTTTTATTAACGTAATTATTATAAGTTACATTTTGTCTCTATATTTTAATAAACATATTTACTAATCTCCAACATTGACTTTGTGACTCTTTACCTCAACCTGTCGAAGAACACGCACAGAGCCGTCAGTCTAATAAATATTGAGTATAGTGACTAGTCTCCTGGTTCACTACATACTTTGTGGTGTCAGGTGTGTGGTCACTACAATGAGCAAGTATCTATCGTGCTTAGATATTGTGATGAGAAATTAAATGTTTTTGAAAGTTTTTATAGAACCGATAAAATGGACAGAGAGTCCCTTTCAAATCGATTAAAACACACTATATATTCATTGCTATACGCTCATATTCTCAATTTATGTGTTGTTGATGTTTGTGAACAAGTAGCATCAGTTAAAAATATGTTTGGTATTTTAAAAAGTATTTACGCGTTCATTGGGGCTTCTTCTAAAAGATATTCTATTTTTGAAAATATTCAGAATGAGTCAAAATTATCAAATATTACTTTGTTCATATTTTGTTTAAATCTGATGAAACTAGTTTTAAAGCTGACTAATAGTTTATCCCTTTAGTTTCAAAAAAAATATATATATACATAAATTATTCTACTGTTAAAAGCTTAATAAATGCTACTGCAGCTCAGCTAAAATCACTGCGGAGTGAAAATAGTTTGAAAAATGTTTGGTCTGAAACAAACAAAGTTACAACTAAAGAAAACTGTCCATTGCCTTCAGTTCCAAGAAAAAGAAAAATCCCTGCTAGATTAGGTGGAGGTGAAGTTTTCAATACAGACAATTTATCAGAATTTGTCAAAATAAATATTTACTTCACTGTCCTTGATATTATAATTACTGACATAGAAACTATACGTATTTTCTGAAAATAATTCAAATATATTAAATGCTGTGATAAATGTTTTGACTTTACAAAATTGCAAATATGAAGATATTTTAGAAGTTTCTAACACTTTACTTTGGAGATCGTCTTAATTGCTTTATACTTCAAGATCTGTCAAATTCATTTTAAAATTTATATAAATTATTCAAACTTTTTTTATCAATTCCTATGAGTTCGGCTTCATCAGACCGTTCATTTTCATCATTACGTCGTCTTAAAACTTATACTCGAAATAGTATTAGACAAGAAGGGTAAAGGATTTGGCTTTATTACATTAAAAAAAAATTTGAACCAAATTTTGATATAATTATTGACCAATTCAATGCACAATCAACAATTCGAAGAAGACGATTGCAACTTTTGGCTTCAAATTTATGTTTATGTTTATTAATATTATTATTATTATTATTATTATGTTAACAATATTCTTTTGTTTAAAAAAAGTTGTTTTAATAAAGTTTCTTTGTAATTTTTATGTAATTATAAATATTAATTATGGTTTTGAAAAAAGTAGTTATTTTATTATTGTGTGGTATAAAACTTGAAGTATTTATAAAAAAAATGTTAAAATTTAAAGAAGATTATGAAAATGTGTAGAGATTTGCAAAAATTGTTTTTGCCCTCCACGTGAAAAGAGCCCAAGTTACGCCTATGGTTGTATTAAAATAATGTATTAAGCAAATAGCATGGGCGTTCTCAGGGGGGGGGGATATGGGGGATGGATCCCCTCCCATGACCTTTTTTTTTTAGGTGAAATGGATTTTCATGATTAACTGATAAGAAAATTAAATAAATGAATAATATGCAATTATTGGTACACAGATAACAGATTACAGACCACGGTTACAGACAGAAATATTTGTAATCTAATATTATACTGATATTTGATGTAAACAATAAATAATTAGTCTCACGATACCACGGTCATATATAAGACCGTGCACGATACCGTCGATTATACAAGTGATAACATATTTTCCAGTGTTTATCAATTGATTTTAGCGATTTGCATAGTGACTTGTAATTTAATTTTTGTTCAAAATGAAACGAAATAATTCAAGCAGTATATTGAATTTTTTTTCAAAAAAAAAGCTGGTTCCTCCTACAAGTTCTGATGTAGAAAGTATACAAGCTGATGGTATGGTTGAAGTAGACAAAAAAAAAATTGTCTGAGCAGCCTGATGTAAATTGTTGTAGCCTTAGTAACAAAGTTGATTGTGAAACATTCACCACCAATGAACAAAAGGTTAGTTAAATTTTATAAATTAATATGCAATTCTTATTTATTTTACTGATTTTAATTTTCTAGCTCAAACAGCGAAATAGTTTAGTCAGCTTGCATAATGCTTATGATATTGCTTTTTTTATTAACCGTAGTTTATCGAATGATGAAAAAAATTTAGTAAGTATGTTTTACAATCATGATGAACACATTAGTTAAGTAGGTATATCTTAATATAGGTGTTAACCAGTGTGTGGACACCACCAGATGACTACAACTTTCCATTACTAGAAGAAAACAAAAAGAGAGGACTTAAATTTCAGGGCAAATGGCTTAAAACTTTTCCTTGGCTATGCTATTCTGCAAAACTTAGTGGTGCATTTTGTAAACATTGTGTTGTTTTTGCTTCTTGTGGTGGAGTTGGATCACAAAAATTAGGTTATTTTGTTGTAAAACCTTTTCAAAATTGGAAAAAAGCTAAAGAAGTATATTTGATAATTTGAAGTAAAATTGATAACTGATTAATACAATTGAGAAATATATTTTAGATATTATTGAAACATAATGGGTTAGAATACCATAAAACTTCTATTTTAAAATCAGACCATTTTTTAAACATATTCTTAAAGAATGAATCAACAATCATTGATCGACTTGATGATGACAGGTAATGAGATAAATAATAAACTTATTCATGTCATATCAAAATGTGATAAACATAGTAAATCTACATTTTTTTTTTAAATATTTAGGTTAAAACAAAAAAATCTTAATAGATTAAAATTGACACCAATTATTGAATGTATTTTACTATGTGGAAGGCAAGAAATTGCTCTACGTGGGCACAGAGACTCTGGACCAATACATTTTGAAGGTTAATATTTTAAATCTAGTATGTTTCACTATATTTGTGTGTTAATCTTTTTAGTTACTATTTTGTTTTTTATTTATGCGAATCTGGTGATAATAAATATATAAATGAGGGTAATTTTCGTGCAATTTTAAAATTTAAAGCAAATGACCTAGACTATTTAAAAGACCATTTAGGTTCTAATTCCCGATACAAATAAACAAGTCCAAACATTAAAATGAAATAATTAATATCAGTGGAAACTTAATACTTGGAAAATTAGTAAAAATGGTAAATTCTGCTGAATGTTTTTCGGTGTTGGCAGACGAAACAACCGATGTATCACTTAAAGAACAACTTACATTATGTGTTCGATACGTTTGTGGTTCAGGAGAAAGTGTAAAAGTACATGAAAGTTTTTTGAAATATGTAGAAATACATAGTTTAACAGGGAAAGATGTAGCGTCTGCAATTCTTGAAGGTACTATTACATTAATCTAATATTAACATACACTCGAACATAACTGTTATTATTATTTACTAGGTTTAAACTCTTGTGGTATTGATTGTACTAAAATGTGTGGACAAGGCTACGATGGAGCAGCAAATATGTCAGGAAAATTTAAAGGAGTGCAAACTGTAATAAGAAATTTATATCCAAGGGCCATATTTGTTCATTGTGCAGCCCATTCTTTAAATTTAGCAGTTTCATCTGCAATCCGTTAGAAACTGTATGGGTATAGTTGGAAAAATGCACAATTTTTTCAATTCGCCAAAACGAAATAATGTTCTTTTGGAAGCAATTACCAACAGCAACCTAAACCCTTCGGCGAAATCACTCAAACGATTGTGTGTTACAAGATGGGTTGAAAGATACACAGCAATCAATGATTTTGTAGAACTTTTCCCGTCTATAGTTGATGCATTAGAAGAAATACCTAATAAGTTTAATGACATTTCTTCGGTGTCTGATGCAAATATATTACTGAAATCAATGGACTCTGAATTTTTAATTGCCCTTCAAGTTGTAAAAGTAGTTGAAAATAATTATTTTGTATTTAAAAATGTAACATTAAACACTAATTATTATATGAATTCTACTAGGTGATGTTTTCTTACGGTCTGCCACTATGTAAATGCTTACAAAAAAATGATATAGATCTTAAAGAAGCTGTAGAATTAGCTCAATGTAACATTTCAACACTTGAAAATGTAAGGAAAAATATTGACAAAGAATTTAAACTAATGTTTAAAGAAGCCGAAGTAAATATATAATTAAATTAAAAATTAAAAAACTTTTAAAAAAATTTTAATTTTTAAATTTAATTAGAAAATGGCTTTAATTTTGGACATCAACATTTCTGTAAAAAGATTAAACAAACGTCAACAGAATCGTCCAAATCCATTTTCAGGTGTTAGTTCAATGAATCCTGAAGACTACTATAAAATTACCATAGCAATACCTTGTATTGATTCTTTTATAAATAATTTAAAAGAAAGATTTCTCAGTCATAAGAATATTTTTGAAGGTCAGTTTCAACCAATTTTAAATTTTATTTTTGTTTAAAAATATATTGTATATTAAATATGTTTTTCAGGTTTTCAGTGCTTATTTTCCGATGAAATTGAATATGATTCATTTGAAGAACTAGTCAAATTTTATCTGGACTCAGACATTCAGATAGTAATTGCTGAACTAAGAATATGGCAGTCAAAACTGAAAGCAAATAGTAAAAGTCCTAAGGCAGCCATAGATGCTTTACGTTCATGTAGACAATCAATTTTCCCAAATATCCATCAACTGTTAAAAATATTATGTACCATACCAGTATCTACATCCACTCCCGAGAGATCATTTTCATGTATGAAACGATTAAAAACATATTTAAGAAACTCAATGACTGAAGTAAGAAAATATAACCCTGCGGTTTGGTTAAGTTTTTCGTCTGTTATTCGCGATGTACTGGTGACCAGTTGCAAGTAAGTTATTGTAATAAAAAGTCTGAAATTGTTAATAAAAAGAAAAATAATATAATAAAAAAAATACTGTATATTGAATTACGGGTTTATGAAACACATGAGATGATTAAAAATACACCTTGTCCAGACTACGTCTGTACAAGGGTTATGTGCGTCTGTTATCCCGTGATCTTTATGGCATATTAGCCCGTGGGCCTCTTGGAGTTTTAAATATCGTCCATTTTTTTCCACCTTATGCAGCTCGCATTCTGCTATAATCGTCTTATTATGTAGTAATTGTATGCAAAATATTCCGTCCTGATTTTCATCATAGACCCTCAGGTCTAGGATGGGATTATTTATTCCTAATTGTTTTAATAGTTTGATGTCGTTACATCCCTGATATACCACGACTATATTGTCCCAGTCGTCCTGGTTAATATAATCGTGGATGGTTCTATAGTTTAAATTTGGCGTAATGGTGTTTTGGCTATCATACACTTGTGCCAGGACCGGATATAACTTTGAGGGTTGGTCTTTAAAAATTCTGTTGTTCCTAAGCACGGCATGATTAATTTGTTTCTCAGTTGCCGGTTCTATAGAACCTGTGTTGGAGTTCATTAATAAAATTTCCCCCTCCAGTTTTATAACTGTAGAGTTCGTATTGCTGGTGGTCATTGCTCCGGATACAAGCAATGTCTCACCCTTTTCACTGTGATGAACTCAAGATCTATTAGAATGTAACGTTGCGACGGTAATCTAAAAGAAAATAGTAAAGTTATTGTGGTTGCTTGAACCATAACAGAAAAAAAAAATAGAAAGAGAAGAAAAAGTTTTGTAATGTCTTGTTGATTTGTTTAGTCGTTAAATTTCTTTACGTTGTTTACGTTCCTCACCAGGTGAGAGATTTTGTTCTGTGTATACGTTAATTGAAATGTCTGTTCCGAGAAAAACATATTTTAATATCGTACGAACTCTTTCGTATTTGGTCATGGCGGTGGAACCTTCGATACGGATAGTGGAACCAAGGCCGTAGCCAGGGGGGGTGTGGTTCGGGTTCAGACCCCCCCGAAATTTTTTTTTTTTGAAATAATATTGAATAGTTTGAATAGTTTTAAATGCCTACCTATTATATTTGATACGTGTCACTGTGATTACAACACATAAATAAATAAAACGGTTTAACGGTATATTTTATATTTATATTGTGTTAGATAAGCGATAACTAATCTTAATGTACTTTTGTAAAACCTAATGTATACCTACAGTATCTAATCTTAATTATTTTGGTAATCGATGGTCAGTAGAGAAGTATAACATATTTTGTTTATGCCATTGTCAGTAATCACGGAGCCGCACGGATAGACACGACGTTTATTTTTTCGGTATATATCTGTTTTGTTGCATTAAAAGTTCGTAAATTTTTCATTTCAATATCTACGCACGTGGAAATTAATTATTTTTAAAAATGAATAAATCTTCACAATCCAATTTATCATCTTGGATTTCTACCGAGCCAAAATCAAAAAAACGTAAAATTGACAGCTTAGAAATTAGTTCTAACGATCAAGAGGAAGTTGAAGGTCAGTGCAATACGTTAGACGCGGTTAAATCTGTTAGTATGCTTGATATTGGAAAATTTGTAAATGGTAGTGTTAGTGAGATAAGTATCAAAGAACAATTATTAAGCAACCCTTGGTGTCCTCCAAACGATTATAAGTTTCCTGTGAGTGCGGGAAAACGAAATTTGCGATTTCAACGTCATTGGATGGATCAGTATTCGTGGTTAACCTACTCAGATCTGTTAAATGGCGTTTTGTGCAAATACTGTGTAGTTTTTGCCAGAGAATGTGCAGGAAAAGGAAATCACGTTAAATTAGGGGTTCTGGTTTTAAACAGTTTTTCAAACTGGAAAAATGCGTTGGAAGCTTCTCAATCACATTCAAATAAATTGTACCATAAAAAATCAGTAGAATCTGCTGATCACTTTTTATCTGTACAACGGGGCTTACAACCAAATATTGTTCAACAAATTGATGTAGGTTTAAAAAAACTATACCAAGAATTAATTCTCGTCAAACTAAACGTATCAACATTAAAACCAATGATCCCGAAGAATATTTTCGAATTTCAATTTATATACCTCTATTAGACGACTTTATACAACAACTAAATGAACGATTTAATAACAAGAAAGACTTAATAACAAGCCTGCAAAACGTCATCCCTAAATTTTGTGTCAATAAAAAATATGAAGATATTAAACCTTGTGTTGATTTTTATATTGGTAATTCAAACTCACTAGCTATTGAAGCAGAATTTTTGTTATGGCAGACAAAATGGACCAAGATTTTGGAGAAAGAAAGACCATCAAATGTTTTTAACGCGTTGTCCCAGTGCAATCTAGATTTTTTTCCGTCAATTTCTTATTTATTAAATGTGTTGGGAACTTTGCCCGTATCAACATCAACACCTGAAAGGACGTTTTCAACTTTAAAACGCCTAAAAACGTTTTTAAGAAACAGAACCGGACAAGAAAGGTTAGTAGGACTAGCCCTCATGAGTGTACATAGAGATATTGAAATTGACACTGAAGAAGTTATCAAAAGATTTTCAAATACTTCAAGGAAAATGAAATTAATATAGTTGTATTGTAGTACGTTTTACACATTTTTTTATTTTTAATAATATAACATAATATAACATTTATACTCTACCCCCCCCCCCCCCCTCCGAAATATTTTTCTGGCTACGGCCTTGAGTGGAACAGGTTTTAAGATTATTTTGTACACATAGTTCGCGCATTTTTAAGTACGCGTTATAAATATCTTGTGCGTTAAATTTCATTAAGTGTGTTTCAGTTATAGCGTAAAAAAATATTGTCCTATCTTCGTGTTTTATAGTTATGACGGTTTCGTCGTCCTTGAGATTAATAGCATCAAGATTGTTGTCTTGGATCAGTTTTCTAACAGCGGGATGCACGATAATTACGTCACGCGGAATAGGAATAAACAAGTTTTCGTTACTGTTCGCGTTTTTAATGCTCCCGTCGGTTTCTGTTATTTTCGAGTTAAATATCGGTGTTTTTTCCGCGTCTAAAAATTTATTATATTCTACGTTGCCTGCTGCGACGTCTTGTACTACGTGAATTCGTGACAAACAATCGGCATTAAAATGTTTGGAACCGGCCCGGTAAATCATTGAATAGTCGTATTCCTCGAGTTGTAACCGCCATCGCATGATGTTGATGGGTTTAGTTACACGCGGTGTGTTACTATTATGCATTACAATGTCAGTAGGGGGGAGGTATACTCCTTCGCTGTGAGATAAATCGGAATATTCGGATTTTAGTTCGATAAGACTTTCCTTTTCTTCGTTATTTAGATGGTCCGTAGGAATTGTACGAGTTAAATAATTTATTTTATCGCCGTCTAAACTGGTTTCAGTTAATAGTACTTTGTCGTTTGTACATGGGTCCCAGTTTATATTATTTGAATTAATTTCATCAATTATAAATGGTTGTTCTGAAATATTTATGATATAACTGACAATCCCGTGTTTGTTTACTGGACTTACGCTATTTGCCAAAATTACGTCATTATTTAATTCCTGTTTTTGAATACTAACAGTGTCGTGCTCAATATTTTCGTTATTCTTTATAAGTAAAATACAGTTATTACGCGGCGGTATAATAACAGGTTTTAGTGTTTGTTTATCGGGTATAATGAATTCGTCTTTGCTTAGATCAAGGATAATTTCGTTTTCTATTAGAAAACTTCGCCCGATTAAACCATCTTCTGGTATTGGGAAATCGTCGTGTACAATTTCAAATTTAGCAATAAGCGTTATAGAATTTATTATTATAGGAGTGGTTACGATACCTAAAGTTTTAACAGGCCATGGGTTAATGCCTTTTATATCACGTTTATTTTTTTCATTTACTTTTACGTTATCGCGAAAGGACGATATTTTTATTAAATTCATGTCAGCGCCCGTGTCAATAAGAAAACGTAGTTTATCGTTTACAAAATTATGTGATTGAATATTAATTTGTTCTTTATTAAGAATCGGTGTTATTACACGAACGTTATTTTTTATTTCCGAGACTGTACGTTCTTCGGTTTCGTTTTCGCGATCCTGTTTTTTTTTATTTTCGTTATATAGTCGTCTCCTACATTCGGAAATGTCGTGATTTGCTCGTTTACAATATTTGAAAAATTTTACGGTCCCTACGTTATTTGGTTTTTGTTCGAAGCGATACGTATTCGGGTTTCGAAAGTTTGTCGGTTGGTTTGATCGACATTCATTTGCATAATGTCCCATTTTACTACATTTATTACATTTAATATGCGCTTTATTCATTCCGCGGTTTCGATTATTATTATTATTATTGTTATTACGGAAATTATTGTGTTTGTTATTTTTCCATGAGTTAGATTTATCCGCGGTCGATTCTTTTTCCATTGCTAGTCTTACCGCGTCTTCGAAAGACGTAATATTTCGCGCTTCTATAATTAATCGGATCGATGGGTTGATACCCTCAAGAAATACACTAAGTGCGTTAACTAATACAGTTTCTGCGATTATTCGTGAATCGCTAGGAGTTTTTCCTACTGTTAATGCGCTTGTAAGTTGATGATAAATATTCTCTATACGTTTAGCAAAGGAGTGTACGTTTTCGTCGTATTTTTGTATCATAGAGCTTAATTGTTTTTGCAAATAATTAATAGATTGAGCGGGTTTGTAAATGGACCTAAGGTGTGTTTTTAGCTGTTCCCAGGTCGTAAATTCATGATATTTAATATTTTCGAAAGCCCCCTCTATTAATTGTGATAAAATGTGTTGTAATATAAAAGTCTGTGAAGTTTCTTCGACGTTTGCAAGTGCTAATTCACATTTATTTTCAAAAAAAGTTAGTTCATTTTCCGTACCTCCACTAAATGTGGGGATGAGCCTTATGGCTGAGTCGATACCTATAGCTGATTTGGCCATTATATTCGGGGTATCTACAAAAGTTCGATTTAAAATTTCGTTTGAGTCGGAGCTCACGTTAAAATTGTTTTCAGTATCACTATTATCGTTTGTAAGTGTGTCGTTGGTATTTGTCGTATCAATCGACGTGCCTAAATCGGAATCGGGTTTATCGTTCCTATTTTCCTGACTACGAGTAAACATCTACTCTAGTACAGAAGTCATAAGTTTGTAAAGTTACGTTGGTTTCTTTAAAAAGAAAAAAATAAGAAAAAATACTCTCAGATAAAAAAAATATACTATTAAATAACAACTCACAGTGACTGCATGTTTGTTGAGTGTCGTGGAAAAATGAAACTTCGTACTGCGCTGTCCCTGCGTCAGTGAAAAATGGTTGAAGTTCGTGTTTATCTGAGGTCGTGTACTGCGCTTGTCCCTGCGTCAGCAAAAATGGTAGAACGAAGTGGCTCGATGATCTCGTTACGGAACTGCTATGCACGTAGACCAATTGGCAAGCAACTGGGTTTTTCGAAGTAGCGTTCAGAGTTCGTCAGTTGGGTTCTTAAGTTACTTGTTTGAACTTAATCAAACGTTTTCACTCAACGAGTACCCCACACCTGACACCAAAAAGTATGTAGTGAACCGCACACCTGACACCACAAAGTATGTAGTGAACCAGGAGACTAGTCACTATACTCAATATTTATTAGACTGACGGCTCTGAGCGTGTTCTTCGACAGGTTGAGGTAAAGAGTCACAAAGTCAATGTTGGAGATTAGTAAATATGTTTATTAAAATATAAAGACAAAATGTAACTTATAATAATTACGTTAATACAAGAAATGTGAGGACAGACGTTACGGTCTGCCCGAGAATAAGTAGGTTCGTGAACACTAGAGCTGGCGGTGATGTAACCGCGCGGGGCTACGACCAGGTAGTGTTCGAGGCTTGGGAATCGGACTTAATCTAATTTTACAGTAAAATAGAGTCTGTATTTATACAAATCATTGGGCTCTATTTTACCCTTTCTTATACATTACTCGAGAAGCCGGATGAGGAGAACAGGCGAGTCAATGCTAGATGAGGAGAGATAGTGGTTTTTGACAAGGACTTTTAAATGGCGAAGGATCATAAAAGTATTTATGTCTTCTTGGAAATATTAATGTATGCGTAATATCGGTTTATTACTACTTGTTATGTCTTCTTAGAAATATAAATGTATGCGTAGTATCGATTTACTACAAAGGTAAGTATATACTAAACTATTTAATTTTATTATATTATGTTTTTTATCGTTTATTGTTTTTTTTTTACTAAAGAAGGTGTTGTATATTATATTTTAATACATACTATTTTTTTTTTAAATGAAGTTTGTTTTTTTCTTTAGATACTTTATTTATACTATAATTTATTAGCCATTAGGAGGTATTTATGTTTTTGTTATTAAATGATTTATTTCACAGTAATATAATTAATAATATACTGTGATATCTGAATTAAAAAAGGACACATTATCGTCTATTGTAATCAAGATTATTAAAATGATGCTGTTCTAAAAAAAAAATGTTTTTTCCAGTTTTTTGGGATTTGTCTGTTTTATCACAAACAGCCATAAATATGTATATATATATTACAGTTATAAACAAACATGCACTATTTTTTTTTAATAAATCTATAATAGTGAAATTTTTATAAATAACCCAAATCAGTGTTTAGTTGAATTAAATATTATTATTTATTCAATGAATATTTGTTGTTCAAATTTTAGTTGCTTATTTATAAAATATATTAAACATGAATTATTTTAATGTGAGCTGATATCAATCTTCAATCATATAGCCCGTCATTAGACTGTTTACTTTGTAAGCACACAGTTCTAAACTTTAAAAACGTGTTGATCATTTTATTAAAATGAATCTTGACGTATTAAGTAATCGTAATGCCAAAGTTATACGCCATGAAGGATTTCAATATGTCTTCGATAAGTTGATTTCAAATGGTTTGACTGAATCTTACAGATGCCGCAGGAGAGATCTGAATTGCAAAGGTCGCATCATGGCTTAAGATAAACAGGTTACGAAACTGTGTACAGAAAGTTATCACAAAAATGAGGACGAAAGATTCTCAAATATAAACAGCTGATTGTTTATGTGAGAAAAGCAGTAAGCGCTACTGCGGCCAAAAACGATGTTATTTGTTATCACTTTATCAATGTTATCTTTAAATATTTACCCGCGAACCTTTATTACTGGAATTGGGGATATTTGAGGTTTGAAATACAGATAACACAACCCTAAATATTTTTTCTACAACTTATACGTTAATTTTATGTTGTTCATATTACACATTATAAACGTAGATTTTACTAGTATACCTATTGGCAATTTTGATCTTTTAACAGCATGGTTTCAAATAAGTGTTGTGTTCCTGGATGTAGTCAAAGTGCTGCATCTAAATTTGGAGTTCCTAAAAATGCACATGATATTTGGGAAAATATTATTGGGTGTCCTTTAAACAGGAACTCAAGAGTCTGTGCAAACCATTTTAAACCTAGCGATATTACATCAACATGGGAATCTGGTAATGGTAGTAGTAAAATCTCGGTATGTCCAATTAAAATCATAAATGTAGAATGAAATTTAAATGTATTGGCTTTAAATTATAAAATACTAACTACTTGTACAATACATGGTAGGTTATATTAAAAAATGACATAATTTAACTATATACTATGCATCATGTAAATTATTTACATTAAATTTGAAGAACACAGAAAGTCTGTGTTATATACTGAATTAACTTGTATCTTGTAATTACAATTTACTTTAAAAAAAATACAAGGTAAAAGTTACTTTGAAAAAATAGAACTAAATGCAAGATACTAGTTACAATTAATGTAACTCAGGTATCTTAGATACATGTATTATACTATTATGGTACCTATTCATAAATATGACATGATTACAGATATTTTCACCGTGTATATAACTATGCGTATGAGGCAATTCACATACATAGAAAATCAAAAACAAAATAAAATCAATAGAACAAAAAAGAAACTTTCAAAACTTGTATCTAGTTAAGTAGTATGTATTAATAAAAAAATGTTTGATATATGTCGCCAGTAAAATGAGAAAATTGTGTTGTAATTTGTTTAATTAATGTAATGTAGGTAACAATAACTTAAATAAAAATGTTAATAATTAATATTGGTTTAGGTAGGTACTCACCGAAACATTCAGATAGAAAATGGCAGAACATTTTCAAAATGAGGTTAAACGTGTTATTCTTATTTAATATTTATCTTAGGTTATTTAGGGTATATTCTAAAATGGAAAAACAAGACGTACACCATAAAATAGGGAAATACACCAAACTAAGTATAAATATATTATACAAGTATAAAGTACATAAGACAAGAACAATGAAAACAATATGTTTATCTATAACCATTAGCCATGGTCATTCATCTTTAAATATTATATTATTCCCCGGGTAAGTTAAAATACATGGCAAAATTCAAAAAGTGTCATGGAAGAATATAAACAAAGCTAAATTTTACCGCATGGGCGCTAGGTATCATTCTCACTGGTATCGAAATAATGACTGACTAGAGCTTCAATATTTACAGCTGCGTTTCGTAACCTGTTTATCTTAAGCCATGGGTCGCATACATGTCTCACTTGGTGATATCATTGCCATTGGTAACCATGGAGGCCATGATGAATCACCTGTAGGTTTAGAAGTAAGTACATTTTTAACTATATTTCAATTTTTTTTTTTAATTTTATCGACATGCGTTTTCACAATAAATTTTGTATCGTGTCAACTCAAGGATTTTTAATATTTTAATTTTTGGAATATGTTATAGTTATATTTTAACTATGTAATTAGTACATTGTCTTTAAAAAAAAAATACAGTAGTTATAAATGGTTAATTAATACGTATAAATGTATGTTTGAGCACCGTCCACCGTTTGATTTTCACGCCAGAGGCTCGGGTCGTTTACTCCATGACCGTCTAGAACTTTCGACGAGCTTTTGGCGGCTCCCCCCTCCCTACTGTTCGCGACGATCGTGCTCGCCGGCCCGCAACCGGCCTTTTGTCGTTTTCACGCAACCGTGCGGTGCGGATCAAGCTCGCGAAACTGGTGACCGTCGCTTAAGTTGCATCCGCGAAAGCTCGTGTGCTAGTTGGTGTGGTCTCTTGCGGGTCCGACTGTCTTGTTCGTAAGACCGTCATCCGTTCGCCGCTAATTGCGACGCGAGCGTCTTGTTCGCCGTCGTGCGTTTTGCCGCCGGTTCTGTTTTCGCCGTCGTGCGTCGTTGCCGCCGGTTGACTGTTCCCACCGCAAATATATATTCTAGTACCTCATTTTTTTTTTTTTTTTCCCTGTTTTAACCGACGACGCCGCGGGATCTACTTTCGCATTGCTTCCGCGGCGCTCTAGTACCTCATTTACATAATATTATAATGTTTTTTTAAACTAGTTGTTATAAACAAGTAATCATAAAAATTTTGCTTACCTATTTGTTATCTTAATTCAACAGGCAATCTTATATTTCATTTTAATTAATATTGATATTCTATTAGCCATTAGGTACCTATTTGATTTTTTTTTTGTTTTAATGGCAAGACTGTTATTATAATTTTTTTTTTTTTCATCATAATACTGTATTATACTATTAGTATTAAAATTATATTAGTAACACAACGGGAAGTTAAAAAGTTTTTTGATTTTTTTTTCATTGCAAGACTATGTTATTATGATTTTTATTTTATATCAATATACTGTGTTTTTTTAATATTAAAAAGCATTGTGTTCTACATATAATTACCTTAATGTAGCGGCTAATCTTTCCTCTGGAGGAATAGAAAGGCGGAGCACTGTATTTTGTTTTCTTACATGTTCTCATTTCGTTCAAAAATGTTGTCAAGAAATGTTATTATTGCGTTAATACAACGAAGACGGATTATAAAGAGAATGAAGAAGAGAAATAGAGAATATTGGGTGCATCCAATCTATAGTAATAGATTATTGCAGGGAAAATTTCATACATTGCATTCCAAATTATTGAATTTCCCAAAAAAGTTTTTTGGCTACTATCGTATGACTTTCGGAAAATGCGCCGGAACAGTGGTGCCAACGGAACGGCGCGATTACCGTGGCCGGCGGAAAATTACCGTGCGGTGGATCGCCACCGCGGCCGCCGTCCCGTCACCCCCACCGCGACCCACGCGGCCGGCAGCCGAGCGTCGTCCGACAGTTGTAGCGGCGCACACGTGCCGACGGCTACTCTACGGCTCGTGACGCCCCGCCGACGCCGCCGTGAATACGAAGATAAAGAGCTCGTCTGATTAATCTCGCACCACAGAACGTAATAAGTAATATTATCGGCGCAGTTTCCAAAAGTTATATACTGTGTTTTTTTAATATTAAAAAGCATTGTGTTCTACATATAATTACCTTAATGTAGCGGCTAATCTTTCCTCTGGAGGAATAGAAAGGCGGAGCACTGTATTTTGTTTTCTTACATGTTCTCCGACAGTTATTAACTATAGTAATACAATTTATTAAATGTATATGAATTAAAATGTTTCTTAACTTTTATAAATTATTATATATTTTAAAGTTTCCAAGTTATCAAATGATGGAATGGACATACGAAAATATTTGAAGAATTCTTCTGGATACTGCCTCAATATTGTAAAAGTAACTTCAAATTGACCTTCCTGAGGCCTTTTAAGGTTTAGTGGGTGCACCCACCATCGACGATTAGTTATTATTTTTTTTCGTTCCTTACGTCGTTGCAATCTCTTATACAATGCATAAGCTAAGCAAGCTGCTTCTACATCATCTAATGTATTTATATCTAATCCGTTTAACACCATTTTAAAACAAATTAAATAACAAAAGTAAAAAAAACGTTGTACGATGTGTACACGAGTACGTTTAAATACCAAATGACAAGATTTTGGACAACGAGGTTAGGTTAAGTACACCATTTCCCGCTTGTACGTTATCTATAGTGTTTGCTTCAAAAACAAATTGTTGAAACGCGTACGCTTGCATCTTAAAACGCGTAGTGTGTAACTAACCTGACGCGAGCGTTTTGAATGCCGCGTTTTTACAACGCGTACGCTAGCGTCTAAAACGCATAGTGTGTAACCGGCTTTAGACCGACAAAACGAGTATTCTACCACCGCGCAGTCGAAAATACGTGCGCTTATCAACGAGTGTCGCGCCGCCGCTGATAATTTGTGTAAATCGAATGTTTGCGATCAAAATGTCGCCTTTCTCGCCCAGACATTGGGAACGAGGGGTTCACCGTCACCTGTATCTACGGACGATGTCCAGCGCGTGCGATCGCGTTTTCCGGAAATTCCGTTACCGCGTTTTAATGGAAATGTGCATTATTGGCCCACTTTTCGTGATCGTTTCAACGCACTTGTCGGACGTCGAGAAGATGTATTATCTGTTAGGTTGCCTCGATGGTCCGGCGGCCGACGCTGTTCGCCGCATACCCGTTTCGGCGGAAAATTATGATTTAGCGATGAAAACGTTGACGTCCCGTTTCAACCGTCCGCGCTTAGTCGCCGCGTCGTTGATCGAACAGTTATTGAGTATGCCGGTAGTCAGTCAAGAATCCGTGTCGGAGTTAGGCCATTTGTCATCCACGTTAAGCGAGAGCATTTCGTTGCTAAATTCGCTTGAAGTGCCCGATATGGGATCTCTTATTTTATTTAATATCGCGTTTCGCGCATTGCCTGCAATTACGCGGAAATTGTTCGAGTCTACAGTAACTTCTAATTACCCAACTATCGATGCGTATTAGATTTTATTCAGTCACGCGTGTCGATTTTAGAATTGGCCGGTGATAGTCGGAGACCGAAAGTTAGTGCGCCGGCCAATCCGTCGACTAACAATTATAAATCTAAACCGGGCGGAAAGAGCTTTGGCCGTAGTGACTTACGGCAAACGGTCGCGCTCGTGTCTACACAGCCACCGAGTTTATGTCCGTGTGGTCGGGGAGAGCATAGTGTGCCGTCGTGTCCCAGGTTTAAGTCGTGGGCGGTAGACGAGCGAAGTCAGTGGACTCGCCGACAGGGTCTGTGCCTATTGTGTTTTAGTGCTAATCACTGGTCCAATAAATGCACGTCGCAGTCACGTTGCAATACGTGTTCACGCAATCACCACACATTATTGCATCCCGTCGTGAAGATGCAAAATAATGATAAGCCAACCTCGTCGAACCCCCCAGCTGCATTGTGCGCATCGACTTCGCGCGCCGCGCCGTCAGACCGATCACAAGCCGCACCTGTCGTGCTGTTAGGCACTGCGTTAGTTCATGTTCGAGATCGATCGGGGTCATGGCAAGTCGTGCGAGCGTTAGTAGACTGCGCGTCAGAGATAAGCGCGATGACCGTCTCATGCGCCGCTCGCTTGAATTTAAAATGTCGCCGTTGGACCAACCCCGTCGCAGGGCTCGCTGGTGTCCCGGTTACCAATGTTCAGGGTATTGTCGAGTGCGCGATTCAACCTCGTTTCACGACGGAGCCCGGGTTGACATTTACGTCATGGGTCTTACCGTCGATAACCGGCAGCGTGCCTCGCTCAGCAGTCCCGGTCGACATTCGCGATCGTTATTCTAGTCTCGCGTTGGCCGATCCTGAATTTCATACGCCTTCTCCTATTGATATGTTGTTGGGCGGTGACGTTTACTCGGATATTATGGACGGACGCAAAATTATCGTTGACGCTAATATTCCGCCGGCATTCAGTTCAATTTTCGGCTGGATCTTGATGGGCCCACTATCCCAATCGAATGATAGTCCGGTGCAATCGTTACCGGTTTCATTGACCGTGTCCATTGAAAATTTAGTCGAGCGCTTCTGGCAAGTTGAAGAGCCCGGCGCTGCCCCGGCGTCCTTTACTGATCACGGCCGGTGTGAGGAGATATTTCGCGCTCAACATTTTCGTCTCCCGTCGGGTCGTTTTTCGGTGCCATTGCCTTTCCGCGCAAAAATTACCCCCGATACGTTTGCCGGGTCTCGAGATATGGCCGTGAAACGGTTCGAGTCACTCGAGCGAAAACTATCGTCGAATCCAGTTTTGAGGTCTTTGTACCAAGACTTCATGTCCGAATATGTTGCGTTGGGTCATATGTCCATAGCGACGTCCCCAGGGTCATATTTCATCCCCCACCATGCGGTGTTTCGATCAGATGTGAGCGATTCGAAAATCCGCGTCGTTTTCGACGCATCGGCTCGCGGTTTTCATACTCCTTCGCTGAACAGCTGCCTGTTTCAAGGACCCAAACTCCAACAGGACATTGTCGATGTCCTTACGCGTTTCCGCGTTCATCAGTACGTGTGTAAAATGTATCGCCAAATTTTAATTAATCCGGAACATCGCCAATTCCAACATATATTGTGGAGACCAACTCCTCAGGATGCGCTCATTGAATATGAGCTAAATACGGTCACTTATGGGGTGAATTGTGCGCCATTTCTCGCGCTGCGCGTGCTGCACGCTATCGCGGCCGATGATGGCGCCGACGCCGAGGCTGTTCGTTACGCGTTAACGCATCAGACCTACGTCGATGATATATGCGTAGGCGCAGATTCCGTAGGAGACGCGTTAGATTTGCAGGCGAAATTGATTTCAACGTTAGGTAAGTCCATGTTGGAACTTAAAAAATGGTCTTCTAACACTTCGGCCATTTTGGGCGTGGTCCCTGAGGACAGTCGGAAAGTTGGGCCGTTGCCATTCGAATCTGCGGAAGATATTGGCACCAAGGTTCTTGGCCTGGAATGGCAGCCCCTCGGGGACTATTTCAGTTCTGCGTTAAACGTCGAATTGCCCCCGGTTTATACTAAGCGCGGCGTGTTGTCTCTCGTGGCGCGAATATTCGACCCGCTCGGGTTGTTTGGTCCCAGCACCTTCTTGGCCAAGTCCATCATGCAGCGTACATGGGCATGTGGATTATCTTGGGACGATCCGTTACCACGTGATAACCAGATCGATTGGTCCAAGTTTGTTGCTGAGCTTCATCACATTACGCGTGTTAAAGTCCCTCGGCATTTCGGCACAAGCACCGGCATGTCATGTCATTTATTCGGGTTCGGTGATGCATCCCAACGCGGATACGCCGCTGTCGTCTACTTGTGCGCGGGGGGACCACACGGAGTCCATTCCATCTCTTTAGTTGGGTCCAAGACCAAGCTCGCGTCGTTAAAAAGGCTCTCAATCCCACGCCTCGAGCTAAACGCCGCGTTGTTACTCGCGCGTTGGTTTGATGCGGTACCGTGTGTCGTAGGTACAATATGTACACCGACACCGCGCACCGCGTTAGCTTCTCTCCAGCCACATCCCGGGTGGCGATGATATCGCACCGACACTTTCCTACCTACCTCGGACACCGGGCAGAGGGGGAAAGCTTTCGATACCGATAAGGTAGCGCACCAGCGGCCGTCGGCTGTGTCTACGGACGAGGCCCAATCTTTCGACGGACATCGGTGGTGGCAACATCTTACGTCATCCGAACCCGTCACCATTTCGTGGATTATATTGTTCTTCTTTTTCTTTTTTTTGTGTTGAAAATAAAGGAATCTGTTCAATTCACGAAATATTAGACACGGTTTTATTCCATTATACATTTTCATTGTGCTATCGTGAGTAACCCTGCCACACTCCACAAAAAACGACCGTGTCAAATTGGCTCCCCGAACGGAATCACCCCGGTAGCGGAAAAAAATTAAGGTAAGAGTTTTTTTTCGCCAGTATTACCTCGGATTTGCTATTATTCAGTGTAATAATTAGATATTCCAGGTGTACAATATTTTTGGTTAGGCATATTTTTACGTTTCTTTTAAAAGTTAATTAGGGAAACCCGCGCGACCTAAAAATATTCGCGAAAAGGTTCGGTCCCGTAGTTACGTAACTAACGACCAACCACCTCTTCACCAATCCGCACCGATCCGCCGATAATAGTACATCACGCCGATTGTGACTTGGGCCGTTACATACGTGCCACCAGTCACTACAGCATTGTCGCTATCTCCGCCGTCGCCTTTATCGAAGCTTGATTATTTCGCGACGCGGTATTTAGTCATTATCGGAAGTAGGTCTAACGACCTACAGCAAATATCTATATCAGCGGGCCATATCATCAAAAATAACATCAGTAGCGTGATACCACGGACTGTTCGTTATTTTTACGAAATCGTAATAAATACATTTTTCGCGAAATCTTTGTCTACGACGATTTGATCTACACCGAAACACTACACGTACTCTAACCAACAGACGGTGTACCGAATAGTAGTAATTAGAATTATTTATAATTAATTTTTACACTATGCCGGACAAATACATTAGTCAACTGACGTTGAAGGAGTTACGTCGCGAGTGTGAGGTTCGAGATTTAGCGTTGACAGGGGGCAAAGCCGACCTGGAACTGAGATTAGCGGAATGTTTACGATCAAACGGTATCGAACCTGCGTACGTCCGGTTTGCGTCCATACAGGCGTCAACGGACGAACCGCAGGGCAGGGGCTGTGCAACACTACACACACCGCTGCAAGAAACGAGTGCTAACGCACTAGGTTCACCCAATGCGTCAACTCTGGGAGGTTTAGGCGACAACACAGCAGTTGCACGACAACCAAGGGGTGACTTTGCGGGAAATAGTGTGTTTCAATCGACCTCGAATCAACTCGATACCGCAAACACCGATAACGTTTTCAAGTCCGCAGCAGCACAACTCGGAACGCTGCGTGATTCAATCGTCGGGGGGGGGGGGGGGGGACGAGCGGAACTCGTTGGAGTCACGCTTAACGGCGCTAGAAGCGAGTATGACATGTTTCTTTGAAGAACAACGTCAATTTTCGCGCGGAATGCGTCGACCAGAGTTCGACGTAGCCGACCAGCAGCCGCGCGACTACACGAACCGCCACGTCCTTCAATGCAACCGCACGAAATTACGTACGCACACGAACGTTATCATCGAAACTTTCCGCCCGTATACGACAGCGGTACCCGACAAAACGCGCAACCGGGTACCAGTCACGTCGACGCCGCAGCGAGCAACGCATATCACACGCGAAACTTGACCGGTGACCAAACGGGTTTTTATGAAAATTCACGGAATTTTTCGACATTCGCCCCACGCGCACAAGAACGTTCTGTGCTAATACCGTATGAGGATTTGCGCGCACCAAGAGCTTCGTTACCCGAGTTTTCCGGAACAAGGGCCGAAGACCCCGTACGGTTTTTAGATAACACGGAGTCCGTTTTAACGCAGGCGAACATCAACATGCCTGGGTGGTGTGGGGCAGTTGAACCGCAATTAAAGGGTACGGCCGCGACTTGGTGGAAATCCATTAAGGTCCTGGATCTATCCTGGAGCGAATTTCGTTTCGAGTTTCTCGAAAATTTCGACAACGACGAAATAAAGCTACGATTTTGCGCGCCGACATACTGTCTACACAACAAACCGCGACACAAACGCTTACGGAATTTATTTTAAACAAAAATCAACTCGCACGCCGCGTAAATACTGGTCTATCCGAATCGGAATTAGTACACTTTATGACTGGGCTTACGCGCGACGTATTCCGTACGCACATTCGTTTACGGCAGCCGTCTACTTTCGCCGAGCTTCGACGCATCGCGAATATTTTAGACCCCGTAACGAACACACACACACACCCTCACCCGGCAAAGAGTTTGTCCACCGCGGAAAAGACTCTTACCAAACAAAAAAGGGTCCAGTCCCGAACTGTGGTCAACCGGCAACAAAAACACGCGCGACGTTTTCATCAAAACCGCCGCCGCGGCCGTGTAAATTTTGTGCGGAACTGCACTGGCAAAGTGACTGTCCCCATAGACCGACCACGTCGGGAAATGGCGGGGGAGCCAGCAGGGATTAGTCCACCCTAGTTGCTCCAACACAACCCCCACCACATCTTCACACATATTCGGTATTGCGAAAGGAAATATTTTAAGTGATAATCACGCACGATATTCGGTAATTTGCCACAGCAAACAACCGTTTTCAAAAATTTGTTCCACACCACCGTCCACGAGCACATCGTGTACCGCGGACGACACCGTACCCGACGGCACCCATTCTCAGACCCCCAACCTACACCATCACACAGCAGATGCATGTCACCCCAAAGGTGATACGCAACGTCTCAACACATACCACCCCAAAGGTGGTACACACACGGCTGTAGGGACAAAGGCAACAGAGAAAAGGGTGTTTACCACCACAGGTAACGGGGACACGACACACACCACGTCGTTCAACCCCGCGTTAGGTCAGTCTGTGAAAAAGAATAGTCGAGCGAGCACAGAGGTAATCGTAGCGGATGTTATGGCTCTGGTGGAACATTCCACTAACCAAACACCTGCATGCGCGGTTCAGAACTACTTACCCCGCTCCGCATCGCTATCTCCGTCTATTAACGCAAATCGAACACGCCCGGACGAAATTCCGACCCCCGCGGTCGAGCTCGAATTCCCGTCAGGCTTCGTTACAGCGCTATTAGACTCACAAGCACAAAAATCGTATGTAAAACCGACTATCGCCCGAAATTTCGGAAAAATTTCACGCGGACTCACAACAAATGTGCGAATGGCTGACGGTCACATCGCGACGACCAGCGGCACCGCACATTTCACAACTAGAATAGGTACGTTAGATATAACATTCGAAGCGACCATTTTAGACAATCTGTACTGCGACGCGTTACTAGGACACGACTTTCTCGTTAATAACGAAGTCTCTTGGGACTACGCCGCATGTACAATTCATTTGGTTCACAGCAAACACAGCTCGTGGGACACAAAACTGGCTCCAACTGTATTTGCGATAAGAAATAGGCGAAATGAGCAGACTGGCTACACGCCGGCCACACTCGTTCTTGGCAGAGAACTTAAAAGGCCGGGGTACCGGGCACTGTCGTCATCAATGCACGTTTCTATCGACTTACAAGAAAAGGATAGGTCAGCGCGCGAGCAGCGTGTTTTAGGTACCAAAGCAACGATAGGTGGTAGCAATGACTCCAAGTTTTGCGAGGGCGACGTAGTATACTACAAGTCACACTACCTATCCAAGGCACACGAGGGCTTTCACGCCGGTTTCGCACCCAAATGGTGGGGACCGGTAACACTTCAGAAACGGGTCGGCAAAGGAGTGTTCCTCACCGACTAGTCACCATCACGAAAGTCCATGTGTCTTGTCTAAAACGGACTTCACAGCGCAGTGAATGAGAAATGGTATGCGTTAATTATTGGGATGTTATTTTATCGTACACCATCGTTTCAGTAAAATGTCCGGCAACAAAACCTCGCTGTCGCTGGAGGAGGTAGCGGCGATGCTGAGGCGAGCCACGGAAGCGGTCACGGCGTCCAGCGGCAGTTCCCGGTCGGCCCAGGCGGTGCAGGAAATGGGAGAGGACCCGCCGTTCTTCAACGAGACACCACCGTCTTCACCAGCCCACCAGTAGGCGATGCGGCTCTGGGCACCACTAAATTGCACCCCGGTAGTGTGGCTTGGCGGGGGAGTATGATGCGGTACCGTGTGTCGTAGGTACAATATGTACACCGACACCACGCACCGCGTTAGCTTCTCTCCAGCCACATCCCGGGTGGCGATGATATCGCACCGACACTTTCCTACCTACCTCGGACACCGGGCAGAGGGGGAAAGCTTTCGATACCGATAAGGTAGCGCACCAGCGGCCGTCGGCTGTGTCTACGGACGAGGCCCAATCTTTCGACGGACATCGGCGGTGGCAACATCTTACGTCATCCGAACCCGTCACCATTTCGTGGATTATATTGTTCTTCTTTTTCTTTTTTTTGTGTTGAAAATAAAGGAATCTGTTCAATTCACGAAATATTAGACACGGTTTTATTCCATTATACATTTTCATTGTGCTATCGTGAGTAACCCTGCCACACTCCACAAAAAACGACCGTGTCAGGTTACATCGTGTGGAAAAAATTCTATCGCCTCAACTAGATATTCTCGGCACGCACGCTTGGACAGACTCTACAATCGTCTTGTCATGGTTGACGGTACCACACGAGTGTTTCAAGCAGTACGTGTCCAATCGAGTTCACCAAATTAGGTCCTTGCTACCCACGTGTCAGTGGCGCCACGTCGATTCCGGCAACAATCCCGCCGATTGCGCGTCTCGCGGTGTGAATCCGTCCGAGTTGGATAATTTAGATCTATACTGGTATGGTCCTGAATTTATTCGCGACGACCCGTCAACGTGGCCACTCGGTCCTCCACCAATACCGCTCGCGGAACTTCCCGAAACTAGCCCTGTGTCCCTCACCACTTGTGTGGCACATGTCCCCACCGAATGGTTCGACAGGTTCTCCGCGTATGACCATATGTTACGGGTAGTGGCGTGGATGAAACGCTTCGTGGATGCGAGCGCGCGTAGTCGTGTGATGCCTAAGTTACTCCTGTCGCGCGCTGAAATCGACGCCGCCGAACGGGTAGTGATATGTGAATCACAACGTGTCCTATTTATGGTTCTGCGCACCGAGCTGCAGCGGCAGAAAAAGGTGTCGGCTAAACATTTGGCGCGTTTGTGCCCGTTCATTGATAATGACGGCATTATACGGGTAGGAGGTCGACTTCGTCATTCCGGTTTACCGTTTGAGCAAAAGCACCCGGTGTTACTCGCAAAGAATTCGCACTTATCGTTGCTCTTGTGTCGACATTGGCACATATTAACGTGCCACTCAGGGCCGCGGGTCATGTCGTCCCTTATTAATCGCAGATATTGGATAATATCATTACGATCCGTAATTCGCTCCGTGATAAGCCATTGTACGGTGTGCGCGCGTTTCGACGCCGCGACGCCCCAACCGATCATGGCCGATTTGCCGTCGTCACGCGTACTCGAATGTCGCGTTTTCACCCGCGTCGGGATAGACTACGCAGGTCCACTACAGGTACGCGACCTTCAACTTCGCAAATCGCGGGTGTTTAAGGCATACATTGCCATTTTTGTGTGTTTTGCTGTTAAAGCTGTTCACCTAGAACTTGTGACTGACTTGTCGACAGAAGCGTTTCTGGCGGCTTTTGATCGCTTCGTAGCCAGACGTGGGCTCCCTACCGACGTGTTTTCCGATTGCGGGACTAATTTCGTCGGGGCCGCAAAACAATTACGCCAACTGATAAACAGCCAACCATCGACGGAGAAGATAGCGTCTAAGGCGTATTCATGCACGTGGCATTTTAATCCTCCAGGCGCGCCTCATTTTGGGGGGCTCTGGGAAGCCGCGGTGCGCTCTGCGAAAAGATTACTGGTTCGTGTACTAGGTTCTCATACCTTTTCGTATGAGGAAATGTCGACCGTTCTATGTCGGATTGAGGCGGTATTAAATTCGCGCCCGTTAGCTGCGTTGTCCACTGACCCGCATGATTTGGACTGTCTTTCACCTGGTCATTTTTTAATAGGGGTGCCTCTTCTTGCCGTGCCACCGCGCGTTAATATGGACACCGGCCGAACGATAGTCGATCGATGGAAATTATTAGACCAATGCCACCAGTCCTTTTGGCGTCGTTGGTCGAACGAGTATTTGCATACGTTACAAACGCGCGTAAAATGGTCGTCGTCTCAGTCAAACATTAATGTCGGCGACATAGTGTTGATACGGGAGCCGCATGTTCCTCCGCTCGATTGGCGTCTCGGTCGTGTTACTGAAATTTGTCCGGGATCAGACGGCACCGTTAGGGTGGTTCGGTTGCACACCAACCACGGATTAGTTACTCGACCTGTAGTGAAATTAGTACTATTGCCTGCTGTCCGTCCAGTAACACCTGGGACCCCCTAGCACTGTCCGTAATACTTTGGCCATAAGCCATCAATAATTTTGTCTATTTGCTGTTTATATCCCTTTTATATGATTTATATTGTTAACGGATTCATATTCCAATTTATGTTCTAATTAATGTGTTTTTTATTATATTATTTGTCGACATCATGTCATATTATAAGCATTTATTATTTTGTATAACTTTAAAATATTATGATTCTTGTTGTTATTTACCGTTATGTATATCAAGAAATGTCACGCCACCCACGCCGATGCATCAAGTTCGTGCTTCCATTACTTCACCGGGTCACATCAATGCTGTGAGGCAGTGCCTCTCAGGGGGGGAGGATGTTTGAGCACCGTCCACCGTTTGATTTTCGCGCCAGAGGCTCGGGTCGTTTACTCCATGACCGTCTAGAACTTTCGACGAGCTTTTGGCGGGTCCCCCCTCCCTACTGTTCGCGACGATCGTGCTCGCCGGCCCGCAACCGGCCTTTTGTCGTTTTCACCCAACCGTGCGGTGCGGATCAAGCTCGCGAAACTGGTGACCGTCGCTTAAGTTGCGTCCGCGAAAGCACGTGTGCTATCTGGTGTGGTCTCTTGCGGGTCCGACTGTCTTGTTCGTAAGACCGTCATCCGTTCGCCGCTAATTGCGACGCGAGCGTCTTGTTCGCCGTCGTGCGTCGTTGCCGCCGGTTGACTGTATCCCGCCGTCGTGCGTTTTGCCACCGGTTGACTGTATCCCGCCGTCGTGCGTTTTGCCGCCGGTTCTGTTTTCGCCGTCGTGCGTCGTTGCCGCCGGTTGACTGTATCCCGCAGTTGTGCGTTGACCGCCGGTTCTGTTTCGCCGTCGTGCGTTGCCGCCGGTTGACTATTGTTCGCCGTTGTGCGTTTTGCCGTCGGTCTGGTATTCTCGCCGTCGTGCGTTGCCGTCGACTTGCTTTTGTCGCCGTGGTGCGTTGCCGCCGGTTCTGTCTTCCTGCCATCGTGCGTGTGCAGCCGGCCGATTGTTCACCGGCTTCCGAGGCTTCGGGTTTTTCCTCGCCGTCGTCTGTCCCCAACGAGTCGACGAACTGTTATCGCGAGACCGCTGCCCCGTCGGAATCGACGTCAGCTGTGTCGATATCACCTTGTGTTTTCACGTGATTATCACTTTTGTATATTTCGTGTATTATTATTATTATTTGTCATCTCTTATCAGTGTCTACTGTATTAATTATTATTATTATTAGTGATTTCTTTTGGTCGCCCATATTATTATTACACATTATATATTATATTGTCTTTTTGCTCGTTTAGCAATATATGTTTTTTATTATTATTTCAATTATTTATATTGCTGACCTTAATTCCTGTAGTACGCGAGTCAGAGCCGCCGACCACCACAATCGTAGGAGCGGTTCTGGCGAAACAATGTATAATTTTAAAAGTTTACATTGATTGACATTGTATACCAAATGCCTATACCTACAAATACATTTTATAAATTATACCCTTGTTTAATTAGGTAGCTTCTACAATAACAAAAATTAAAAAAAGGGCAGCAGAAACTATGGAAGCACCATCTGTTGCAATTAATCAGTGTATAGGTAATGTTTTTTTAAAATAAATAATCTATACTGCTTAATACAACAAAATTCTTAACTGTTATTTAAAACAATTCATCAACAATAAATACACTGCAATTTAGGGAGTATGACGGTTGCTGGCAAAGGATCCCTTAGAACTATGGACAGTTTAAAAAAAACTGTCAGAAGGGTTAGGTGTCATAATGGTCCACAAATGCCTGTTGCGCCTCTGTCTCTGGTAGGTTTGGAAATCCCAGAAACATATAAACAGTATGAAGTTGAGCCTGGTCAGTTTGAGAATTTTCTTCTGTGCGACACTGGACCTGGACTTCAAAGAATACTGATTTTTGGTCGCCAGAGAGGTTTGGAAGTAAGGTTTTGTTCTATATTCATAATTAAAAAATATATTTAAGTATTTATGCCAATAATGTGTACCTACTACCTAGACAAGGTTGGAATTTTTTTTTTTATTTAGAAAATGCCAGACATAAAATTAAAAATTAAAATTATAAATATCATTCTTTAATGAATGCCTTTATACCAGTATAACCTGTATTAAATGGTGTTAGTTTTAAAAACCAAAATACATAAAAAAAATTTAGACTAAAAACAATAGTAACCAACAATAATCGGTTAAAAATGTCAGTTGGTTCTATATGAGATAAAATATGTATTTTATAGTTCTTTTTCTTTATAGGTAATAAAATATCATAATGTTTATGTTTATTAGATAATTTTAAAATAAATTATAAAAAGTTTATATTCATATTTTTATTATTTCTTATACATAGATACTTACAGCATCTGATGAGTTGTTTGTTGATGGAACCTTTCGTATAAGTCCAAACCTCTTCTCTCAAGTATTTGTCATACTAGGATGGCGCAATGGTGGTGTCCATCCATGTATTTATGCACTGCTACCGAACAAAGAACAAGCAACCTACAATAAACTTCTATTGGAAATAAAACGTTTAGTACCTGGTATAAATGCTGGAAGCATTTCTGTTGATTTCGAGGTTGCAATCCACAATGCCTTCAGAAACGTGTTTCCAGACATTGAGATCCATGGCTGTTTTTTTCATTTTCTAAAAAATCTGAAAAAACAAATTGGTGCTGCAGGATTGATGACGTATGTTGAAATATTAATAATATGTATAGTTGTATAACTACCTATACTTGCTTATGTATTTCAAATTTAAATAAATACCATTATGATTATCCTTTTAGAGATTATAGAAATGACGCAGATTTCAACCTTTATCCTCTTGAGGCCCAATAGATTTAGTAATATTGTATTAATAGAAGCCCAATGTCTATTTCAATGGACATTTTTATGAAATGTATTAGTGCCCTATCCAACTTTGATATTTATAGTCATATAGACCCGATGTCCATTATAATGGACAATTGTTTTTTTTTAAATTATTATTTATTTTTATTTTCTGAGTATACTTAAGCTTTCAAGTATGACATAATCTATTTACAAACAATATTTCACACATTATATAATTTTGATATTTTACTAATTTATTGTTAAAATTGTTAATTGATCTTTTAATTAAAAAATGTTTTTCTGTTTCGTTTTCAAAGTTTTAGTTCTTTAATTGATATTCAACTAATGTATAGATTAATAGTTTTCCTAAAAAAACTTTATTTCTGTATATATTAAGATCTTATTTTATAATATTTGGCTCTCTAATTTATTTTTAACGTATCCTAATGTAACCATAAAAATTGTCCATTGAAATGGACTTTGGGTTAATATATTATGTAACCACAAATATACATGGAGATAAATCTATTTTTGTCTATTCTGATTTCATGCAAATATTTATTTCTTATTTTAAATTTTATTGAATTTCCCATGACTGTTGTGTATTTATGTTGCATTGTGTTTTTGTATAATTGTCACTGATAAAGAATTCAGTTGGTTTAGTGTCGCGAACGTATACGTACATGTGTGTAAGTATTTGTGTTTATAAAGAAAAATTTAAAATGAAACGTAGTAATCGATTGACAGATGCAAGTATAAACATACTTCTTGAACAAATTGATAATGACAATACTTCAGAATTCGAAGAAAGTGAAGCTGAGGAAGATTTTGAAGCGGTAAATGATATTTTAGATCAAAATTTAAAAAATAATGAGGATATAGATGAATTATTATTGGAAAATGATCAATATTTTCATCAATTAGAAAATTCGAATTTTAATTTTAACGTCAGTAATCCGATGTCATGTGTATTGAATAAAAATATTAATGAAAGTGAAAATGCAAATTTACCAGACGTGTCTAACACTGATCAACAAATTAAGTATACAAACTGTATGAAATGGTTAAGAACAAATAAATTTAAACCAAGAAAGAAATTAATACGTTCTCCGCCTTATGAATATAATGACTCGGAAAGACATGATTGGACACCAATTAATTATTTTAATCAATATATTAGCGATAAAACAATTGAAAATATGGTTAATTGCACTAATATTAAAAGTGTGTTAGAAACAGGAAAGTCCTTACAAGTGTCATTAGTTGAATTGAAACGTTTTATTGGTTGTAACATATTTATGTCAAGTTTAGGATATCCAAGAATGCGTATGTTTTGGGCAAAAACAACTAGAGTGGCTCTCATAAGTAACGCTATGGCTAGAAATCGTTTTTTTAAAATTCGCGGTTTTTTGAAAGTTGTAAATGATAATTCAGTAACTATTGAAGAAAAAAAAGATTCCTTGTGGAAAGTTCGTCCATTGTTAGAAGCTGTAAGAGCAGGCTGTTACAAATTAGTACGAGATGTACATTTAAGTATCGATGAACAAATGATACCATTTACAGGAAATACTAGAATGAAGCAGTTTGTCAGAGGAAAGCCTAATCCAACTGGATTAAAAAACTTTATTTTAGCGAATAAACACGGATTAGTGTTAGATTTTTGTGTTTATCAAGGTAAAGGTTCGTCATTTATAACAGAAAGTAAATACTTTTTAACTGTTGGTGAGTCAGCAGTTATTCATTTATCACAGTCTGTACCCCCGGGAACTTGTCTTTATTTTGATCGTTTTTTCACAACCCAAAAACTTTTGGATATCTTAAAAAGGAAAAAAATTTTAGCTACAGGTACCGTTATGAAAAATAATATACCGAAATTGCTCAGTTTAGTCCCAGATAAAATACTAATGAAAAAACCAAGAGGAACATCAATACAGTATGTTAGAGAAGATAAAAAGGTATGTCTTATTAAATGGTTTGATAATAAACCTATACATTTGCTTTCGACTGAATGTGGAAAAAATCCAATCGATGTATGCAAACGTTGGAATAAATTGAAGAAATTAAAAATTAATGTACCTCGACCCATTGTTGTAAAAAATTACAATGAAAATATGGGTGGGGTGGACTTATGTGATCGAATGATTTCATATTACCGTATGAAGACTAGAACAAACAAGTGGACATTAAGAACAATTATGCATTTTATTGACTTAGCAGTAGTCAACAGTTGGATACTTTATAAACAAGATTTAAAAAGAAGAAATACTCCAGCTAAGAACATCCCACAGCTTCTTGATTTTAGAATAATTTTAGCCCACGAGTTATTAGATGACGTTGAAGAAAAGGACCAAGATTCAGATGACCAATGTGTTGATCGCCAGTATAATTCAGGAAAACATGTCCCACTGCCACCATTGAAAATTAGAACCAAAGGTATATAATTAAATAAATATTATATCATTTTTTATTTAAAACAATTTGTATTTCAGGAGCTGAACATTTACCAGAAATGATGAACATTAAAAATTCCCAAAGATGTCGTTATGAAGGTTGCAAACAAAAAACAAAGTTTAAGTGTACTAAATGTAATTTATATTTTTGCATCAACGTAAAAAACAATTGTTTTAAAAATTTTCATTCCAAATAATTTTTAATTTTTTTTTAATATGTATTTTTTTTTATTTTACTACCTATATTATTATTTTTGTTAATTTCATTTCTATAAGAAAATATTTTAAACATTTCTATATTTTATTTTTTTTCCAAAGGACTGTGAAAAAATTAAAGTACGTATTTAATAAGAATAAAAGTATAGTTTTATCTTGTAGCAATAATAACCCAATGTCCATTTCAATGGACATTTTTAAATAAACATTTTATACGTTATGGTAACTGATAAAAATTAACAAACACATGTTTTTGAAGAGTTGGAAAGAGTTTGTTCAAGATTACAGCCAATATTAGATTGGCTTGAAACATTTTATATTGGTTTGTTGAGGCGAGAGGGCGTGAGGAGATCACCAGTGTTCCCTATACCATCATAGAACCTCTATAATAGAGTTCTAGCACAACAAATGGTAAGAATATAATGATTGATAATTAATCCATGGGAATTATATATAATATGTATATTATCTTAAGTATTGTTTTAACAGCCAAAATTACTGCTGTCTAATAGATACAGTAAGAGCACAAAACTATCTTCCAAATTTAACACATACCTGTGCATAAAACTGTTAAAAATAATATGAGATTTTGTCATTCAACTATCTTGATATATCTATCTATAAATATAAATAAAATTATACCTTATTTTCTTTTAGAAAACTAATAATGTTTCGGAAGCTGCGCATCGGAGGCTACAGGCAAAGCTCAGTATGACAAATCCAACAATATAGAGATTCATAAATGAGCTGAAAAAAGTGCAAGCTGACCGTGACATTTATTATGAATTTCTGGTCGCAGGCAACGAGCCCCCACCGACAAAGAAAAAATATCTTGATGCCAGTAACCGCATTTTGTTATTAGTTCGGGATTACAGGAATCGTAATATTATTGAGTACCTTAGAGGACTGTCACATAACTTTGTAATGGATGAATAAATATGAATCACTATATTTAAAACTGTAATCTTTCGATATATTTATCGATGTAAACGGATGAAAACTTTCCTATGATGTAAATTCCAAAGGATTTCTTCTTGTACTTTCTTCTTAATTAATGACCATTGACCAACCGGCAACCACCCCAACCGTTAATTACAATGTGACAGGTAAACCAGGTATTGTGACAATTGACAGGTATGGTATAGTTGGTAATACAGTGTTGCCAGACTTTGGAATCGTGAAGATTGTACAGTCTTATCAAAAAGTTCGAAGTTTTCGTTCTAAGGGCGTTTTTTCTTGAGATCAGTTACGCCAACCTTAGAATCCTAAAGTTGTTTCCACCTAGCTACTACTGCCAATCTTGCAATACAAAAATCTGAAATCGAAATTGCTATAAACCTAACTAACGCTTATCAATAATAACTATTGTTGATTATCAATACTAACTACAAATATTACGTAAATTGTTTAAACTTTAGTTGAAAATTTTTGTTTTGCCCTTATGCGATCGTCATTTCACGTGTAATGACCACCAACAATTAAATTGTTTGATTTTGATACTTTTGACATGCCTATAGTTAATATTAATTTAATTTTGCACTCGTACAATTCATTTAAAAATTGTACCACGTATACAGTAGCGGATTTAACGGTCGTATAGTCGGCAAATTCCGACGAGGCCCCTCCTTAATTGTATACTGAGGCCCTTGGCCCATCTAAATTATAATTTAGATTTTTTTTTGTTTAATTTTGACAAAAAAAATTGTATATTGTAAACTGGAATATAATTTACATATTTTTTATTAAGAAAATCATTTAAATATATAAGGATACTTCAAAAGTAGAAAATCGTATAAACTGTAATTAAATAAAGTAAATTTTAATTTAACAAAGTAGAAACTGGTAAGTGAGATGATAGTGGTACAAGTTCGTCCTTATTGTTCTTTCGGTCCTCGGACAATATAATGGTGATGACTGATGAGTGTATTAAGTTCATAGGCGTGCGCACAGGGGCAGCAAGGTGTGCTTCTGAGGTAGTAATAGGTAAAGGTAATAAGTAAGGCAGAGGACTTCTATCATTGTAGCAATAATATTATCCACTTCTCCAGAAATAGTAAATCTAAAAGGGAATTAAAAGGTTCATGACAGAGATATTTTGATTCCAATAACTATTGCACTTTTGTCATTTCTATTTGACTATTTGTCATTTCAATAAAGAAAGTGCTTATTGGAAATATATTTTTTACAGATTGTACTAACTTGAATAATAAATAATAGAACAACAATGAACAAATCCAATGCTAATTCCTAGGAAAATACAAGTGATATATCGTATATAATCGGATACAATACAATTAATTGACATTGCTTTTTTTTCGTTAATGAACACCACCCATGATTCATGAGCTAAAAGTTTAGAGATCTATAGTATTAAGTAGGGATGGGCCGATATCACTTTTAACCGATAACCGATAAACCGATATGTTATGCAAATTTAAATCCGATAACCGATGTTTTCAAAACTTTGAATTTTTATCCAAAACTATGAACCGATATTATAAAATACCCGATAATACTTATTACTTACCGATAACCGATAATACTTACCAATAAGTACTAAGTAGTAACTAGTAATACTGTAATAACCAATATTATTATATATTATTTTTGTTTTATAATATATTATATAATGATTAAATTAAATAATTAAATATTAAATAATCATTAATTATTTAATTATATTATGCAATTAATATTTAATACAAATAGTTAACACAGTTGTACATAAATAATTAATATTATATATTAAATAAAAAAGTTAAAAATTTAAAATAGGTACTTAAAATGAACACTATTCTTTCTTGTTAGTTGATAATAAATTATAACTTATTAATTTAAGTTATACATTTATAAGTTTTAACTTATAGTCTATAAGTATAATTTTAACTTTTTAATAAAACAAATAAAAATTATAATGAAAAACAAATCACATAATAATTAAAAAATAATAATTATTCCCTTTTACAGTCTTTAAACATTCCTTGTTTAAGTCTTTTTATAACAATTAAAGTGTTTAATTTTTAATACAATCTAATATTTAATCCATGTACTTCACATTTTTTGAAAGAAATATTAAATTCCTTATTTTAGTAGGGTTTAAATCATTTCTAGATTTAGAACAAATAAACCCTGCCGTACTAAAAGCACGTTCTGAATCCACCGAGGTTGATGGGCTTGAATGGTATTTAGCTGCAAGCTTTTTTAATCCAACTAATTTAGATTTAGACCAATACTTATATATGTTTTCTTTCTCATCAATCAAATCTTCATTTAAATATTTTTCAATTTCCGCTTCAACTGAATTGCACTGTATAGGTTCTCTGTGATCAGGTAATATGTGACTAAATATGGACTTTTCTAATGTATGTTGATTTATTGCTCCAACCTCTGGCTCAGTTTCAGGAGATACTGTAGAGGTATCAGTAAAATTTTTGTAAATAACATCAAGTTCCAATTTAAGTTCATTTTGTGCTTTAAATTTTTCATATTCTCCAGAAAATACTCTATCTTTAAATCTAGGATCTAAAATTGTACTGAGTAAAAGCAATTTATTTTATTCATATTCACTAAACCTTTCATTCATTCTAGACAGCAGTTTTTCAACAATTCCACTTTTGTTAGATTTGCTGACTTCTTTTTCCAAATATGTACTGACGCTTCTTAAAACTGGTATGACTTCAGACAGTGATGAGGTTTCTTTAGATAACGTCAAAGTTACCAAATAGAATATTTCAAGAACTTTAGATATTTCATCTAATAAAACCCATTCTTCGCTAGCCAAACTTACTTTCAGGTGTATGTAAGGAGCTAAACCAATGACAGATTTTTTTTGCTCTAGAAACCTAGTGATCATAAGATAAGTACTATTCCAGCGGGTTGTTACATCTTGAATAAATTTTCGTTCAGGTAGTTTTTCTTGTTTTTGATAGCTATTGAGTAATTTGTTAGCTGGAATACTATGCTTAAAATGGCCAACTATTTTTCTAACTTTTTTTAATAATTCTTCATGATCTTTTTGCTTACATAACACATCAGATATTACCTGAAAATTAAAATAATAATATCATAAATAATTAATAAATTATATATCATTTGATTGAATTAATATTTTTCATAAAAAGAATAAATACAATATATTAGTGCCCAGTTATTTTTTTTTATAACATTTGTCGGTAGTCCCTTCCCAAATTTTCACGATTTTCTACACATGTCGTAAAAATATGAACTTTTTATGCTTATAAAAAAAAAATTGTGCATTACGCTTTGAATTTTTTTTTTTATACCGATAAGTTCGACATATTAGGTACCTTGTATTAAATTTTCAAGAATTTTTGTCCAGTCAAATTTTTTTTATCCACATTTCAGAAAAAAAAACAAAGAAAAGTTGAAAATTTCAATTGTCTATTAAAAGCTCAAAAAAAGTCTAAAGTTTACAAAAATTGTACTACGTATAGATGATTCCAATATAAACATTTGGTGAAAGTTTCAAGTTTTTTCGACTTATACTTTTTGAATAAGAACAAATATCAAAAATCGTTTAAGGCTAAATTATTATTTTACGCAATCATGTAATTATTTCGTAAACGTTTGAACTTTAGATGCTTATAAAAAAAATTGTGACTCACGATTTTTGATTTTTTTTAATAGCAATAAGTACTTCTAATGAGGAACCTTGTACTAAATTTTCAAAGTTTTATGGCCAACCAATTTTTTTTTATCCACATTTCAGAAAAAAATAAGTTCAAATTTTCGCGATTTTTCAATATTTCATAAAAATTTAAACTTTTTATGCTTATAAAAAAAAAGGTGTGCATTTCGCTTTGAATTTTTTTTTTATACCGATAAGTACTTCTTATGAGGAACTTTATATTAAATTTTCAAGCTTTTTGGTCCAGCCAAATTTTTTTTATCCACTTTTCAGAAAAAAAAACTAAGAAAAGTCAAAAATTTAAATTGTCTATAAAAAGCTCAAAAAAAGTCAAAAGTGTTCAAAAATTTTACCACGTATAGATGATTTCAATATAAACATTTGGTGAAAATTTCAAGTATCTACAATTTTTGGTTTTTGAGTAACGGCTAAATAAAAAAATCGATTTCGTCGAAAACGGGTTTTGCACAAAAAGTACCGTTTTTTCCTCATTTTTTGTTTGTTTTTCCCGTGGCATTTGAAAACTTTTGGGAATTTTCACTTGTGACCTCTCTAAGGTACCTCCGGTATTCGTTTTGCCACCGAAAACATACCCTGAAGTTCAAAATTGAAGCATTATTTCGAGTAGTTATGGTGTACACAGACACAAAAACAAAAAAAAAACAAAAAACAAAAAAAATTAATTTTTTGTTTATTTTATCTGAGATAATTTTGCCGCCCCAAAGTGTGCCGCCCCCGGGCAATTGCCCACCGGTGCCCCCCCTTAAAACCGGCCCTGATTATGAATATAATGTAACTGAACAGTCACCTCGCCCATCCCCCTCCAAAAAAAAAACCCTGAAATATGACACAAATCTGTATAAAAAATAAATAAATAATATAACTAGAACCCTCAAACACAAATGCACTGGAAAACAAGTTTGATGTATAGGTATACAATGTTACTAAAATTATAGTAAATACAAAATACTATTAAATTCTGTTATAGGACACAGAACCAGAAGGCCAAATGCAGATAACGCAGATGAGTTGATTAAAACGTAATAATTTTTAATAAAAAACACTATATTATATTTATTTTTTGTTTTTTTTTCTACATCCTTCATTCAACTTGGTTTATTAAAAAACAACACATTGTACCTATAGAATAAACAAAATGTTACAGTACCTGGTCTTATGATACGTTGACTACCTAGTTGCTTGTGAATAAGTTTTGCTGGTTGCAGTAGGCATGGATAATGTGTACATCTATAAATAAGTAGGTACATCATTTTTAAATCTGCCTCCTCAGGGTTGTAGGACCTCATAATTAAATTGAACTATGATAAATAAGTAAAATAGTATTAAAAAGTAATAGATAAATGTGTCACAAATTATGACCATTTTGAAGTACCTACTAACCAAAATAGTACAACAATGTTAGTAATTGTAGTCATTGTATGGTCTCTAAATTTCTAGACATAGCAAAGTTGACCATAATCAAATCGGTTACAGTTATAATGTTTGAGGTATTGGTCCAAAAATATTTCATTCCGACGAATCGGTTTAAAAACAAATAATCTCTGTTCAGAATCTAAAATATTAATCACACACATAAGCGCAATTTGGGGGGGGGGCTAGGGGGGGCTTAGGCCCCCCAAACGTAACTATAGCCCCCCCAAAACGTTTTATAATTATTATGATACAAGTACTTTTTATATTTTTCTATAGGTTGAAAAAAAATTTAGATTTAATAAAATAAATTATTATTTTTATTTTTTAAGTTTTATATCATGTTATCATACGTAGCGTATTTCGTAAATCAAAATAATACCGACTATTATACATTTATACGTACACCATAAGGTAAAGTTGTACACGATTATAGATAGATCTATCAATAATCGTGCTTTAATATTATCGATTGTTCTCGCTAGAGTGATTTCTGTGCTTTACGGCGGCCGGGCGTCGTAGCACAGCGAAGGTCTCGAGAGATATATATATATATACAGGAAAACGACCGTTCTTATAATTTTTATATACATCGTATATTATTTTTTTTTACTTCTCCGAAGTTTTTTTAGGGGATATTATATATAATAATAATATAATATGCGTGTGCGTATTTTGATTGATAAAATAAAGCAATCCGTATTCCGTGGTCAATCTATAAATATAAAATTTATATTTCATGATAAAATTCATGAGACATGTCTCTTTCAACTGCTTGCGCGGGATATTCCTACCATCTGCGGCGGGACTAAAAATCTATTTATGTGAATAGACTTGATAACATGTCTAATGTTTATGTACGTGTACAATGTTTAATGTTTATTAATATTAAATATTTTTACGAATATCAATTCCAATACAAAATAGAATATTATTTTTGAATGCAAATATAAAATTAAATTTATCAAAATACCTATGTATATTTAAATATGCAAACAGGTTAAAAATAACCAATTAGAGAGCGACACTCTGTCTAATGGGTAGCTTAGCTAATAACTACTGAAATCAATAATAATACTATTATCACAGAACATATTTAATACCATTGATTATAGAATAGTCTATTTTATAATCAATGATAATAATATTATGCAATATTAGTGTCAGTCGTGGTCGACGGTATCGGCACAGAATAATGTGGTATCGGTGTGTCGTGGATTGCCAATTTATTGTGTCACCAGTTCCGTAAACTTCAAAGAAATGTTTACTTTAGACTGTAGTTGTGTGTTCTTTGATTACTGATCCAGTGTTACTTTTTTATTGTTCTATGGTGCGCACTGTACTTTTTTTATTATTACATTCTATTATATGATTTTTTTTGTTACGTTTATAACAATTATTAAAATTTTTGAATATTAGTTCACGTAATCACGTTTTCACCTAACCCCAATCTTCTGCTCAGCAGTCAGCACTTATAATTCTATATTCCCAAGTCATTCAGGTAATTTGAAAATGGCCAATTAATTAATTAATATTTATAAATTTCAGTAACATTAACTGTCCCATAATAATTAATAATTAATTTAATATTGAATACTTATATTATTATTTTTAGATCAATGGAAAAGAAAAAGGTTTTTGACATTTTTAATGTTAAAAAAAGTTCTCACACACATTTTGATAATCAGACGAAACATGACAATATAATATTAAGTTCAATAAATCATGGTCATTCACCGCCTGTAAATACTCAAGTTACTGTTCATAGAAACCAACAAGTACTTGGACAACTAATTTCAAGCCCAGATAATACTGCCAATTCTAGTGTAATTCTAGATCTAGGTAACTGGGACACCGGTCCGGTGCGTCCAATATTAAAGGTAAGGATATAACTTTTAATAATTATTGTTATATTTAGTAAATTCAATGACATTTACTTTCATTATTTTGATTGATTAATTACTTTTGAATCACGGATAATTGTCAATTGAACATAAGATTATAATGTACCTAATGCTTCCTTATTTAACACGCACAATTAAAGTTTGACCATGCTTGCAACTTTTGGAATATTTTCAAAATTTTTTAGTGAATTATATTATTAATAATATGTATATCCAATAGTTATATCCATTTTAGTTTTGATCAATTTAATTAGTGAGTTAAAAAAAACACTATTATAGTATAATTGACCAAATAGTTAACTAAAAACTATATTGCACTTAATAAAAATAATGACATTGTTGGTATATATTATTAACAATAAAAATACTGTAATGCAAGTATTAACTAACCTAAGTTAAAACCAATTTTTTCAGAATTAAAAGCAAAGTCTAGATATTTGTTCTTTTAAGTTCCTATATTTTTATTAATTTTTTTGCTATTTTACACTAATACTTAGGATTATCCAAAAACAATTTTTGGTTCCCAAAAAAGAAGTTTTAATGCATCATACTATAAAGATTATGAATGGCTCGAATACAGTGTTAAATTAGATGCTATTTTTTGCTTTGCATGCAGAATGTTTAGCGCTTCCAGTTATTCTGAAGATACATTTATCACCAAAGGCTTTAATAATTGGAAAAAAGCAAGTTGATAATTTTTTTTGAAACCATATTTTTATGTATTATTTATTTTTTTATTACATAGTTAAGTGGATCCAAAGATGCTAAAGCTAAAAAAACAAAATTACAATCACATGCCTGCTGTTCGAATCACATTAATGCCATGTCAAGATGGTCTAGTCGGAAAGAATCTGAAAGAAATGGTTCAATTAATACACAAATACAATCTGGAAAAAAAGCTCAAGTTAATGCTAATAGAGATTACATAAAAAAACTTATTGAAGTAACATTATTCTTAGGGCGTCAAGGAATATCATTTCGTGCCCATAGAGAAGACAAACAAAGTTTAAATAAAGGTAAACATTTCATAATAGGTTGCTAAATAATTATTTACTATTTTAAATACTTTTTACCTTTTATAGGTAACTTTAAAGAAGCCTGTGCTCTAATATCTAATATGAACAAAGAATTTGCTGAAAAGTTTCAAAATACAACAAATTATACTAGTTGGGCTATACAAAATCAATTAATTGACATATGTTCCAAAAAAGTAAATGAAATTATATTCAAAGAAATCAAAGAATGTGGATTTTTCAGTGTAATGTGTGATGAGGCTAGGTAAAAATATTTGTATCTTCTTAATACAATATTGTTAATAAATATGTTTATATTAGGTGTTTTAGACAAGAGCAACTATCACTGTGTGTAAGGTACACTAATGGGTTAAATGTGGTTGAACGATTTTTAGGATTCATGGATGTTTCCTTAAAACAAGATGCTGATGCACTCTTTACTACCATTATTGACTTTTTTCAAAAAAATAATATTTTTGAACCTATTATAGCCCAGTCATATGATGGAGCGTCTGTTATGTCAGGTCGATTTAATGGAGTCCAACAAAAATTAAAAAGTAAACATCCTAAGGCAATTTACATACATTGTATGGCTCATCGGATGAATTTAATTGTTTTGGATATGTGCAAAATTGTAAAGGTAGTAATGTATTTAACTAATTATTTATAAGATAACCTATACACAATATATATATTTATTACATATGTATTGAATTTCAATTTAGTTGTTAATTTATTTACCTATTATTCGATATCTTATAAAGTATTTCATAATTCTAATATGATTAATATATATATTTACTAGGATACCAGGATAGTATTTCACTGCCTAGAGTCTTTGTATGTTTTTTTTTCTCATCCTACTAATAATGTTAAATATCTTGAGATGCAAAATAAATTGGAAATAAAGAACACCTACCTAACGAGATTGAGTGACACTAGATGGGGCTGTAGAATTCGTAATTGTAGAGCAGTAAAATCAAACTATAAAGCAATTATATGTGTATTAAGTGAAGAGGTAGAGGACTCTTTGAATAGAGATGTTTCACAAGCTATAGGTAAAACATTGTTCGAGTTATGTCTTAAGCTGTTGAATATTATATGTGTAGTTTATTATTAAGTATGTTCTTTAAGTAAGCAATTTATTTTTACATTTTAGGAATATTAAGTATAATAAAATCAACAAAATTTATTGTACACCTTTTTATTTTGGAAGAAGTTTTGCAAATAATAAATTTACTTAGTCTTAAATTACAACAAAAATCAGTTACATTGGGAAAATCTGCAAGTTTAATTGAAAGTGTTATTAATACATTTGAGAGTAACCGTTCAAATGAATCTTGGAAAAATTTATGGACAAACATAAATGATTTTTTTAAAGCCAATGATGTAGTAGTTGACAAAATCGTAGATTCTCAAATAAAAGGTTATATTTATAGTTTATACTCTATAACTATGTATAATACATAGTAAATGCTTCTTAACAAATTAATAACAAAACATTTTTTAAATTATAGATTTTACTACTTCAGAATCAAAAAGATTAAAAAGAGAACCTACTTATTTGAAAAACTATGTTGTGACAGCCACAACGAGTTCAGAGCAGGAATCATTTCCAAATGGTAATTTTAATGAAAAATCAGAAGAATTATGGCGAATGAAGTATTTCCATGTTTTAGATACTTTAGTTGTTAACATAAAGAAACGTTTTTCTTCTGAAAGTTTAAAGATGGCAAGAGCCATTGATAGCTTTTTTAAACTAGATTTTTTTGAAAGTTCTTTTTTTATTGAACACTATGAAGTAAGTGATAGATTTATTAAATTTAGTAATTTACTAAACAAAAACTTTTTTCTAGGAATTAGTTAACATCGATAAAATAACACTTAAATCAGAAATGATGGTTGCTAAAAATTGTGGGATTCGAATGAATGGACACAATGACATAAGTATTGAAGAAATGAAAAAGATTGTTGATGCTGAAGTGTATCCTAATTTGTATAAATTACTAAAAGTAGCATTGACTATCCCAGTCAGTTCTGCCACTTGTGAGCGATCTTTCTCTGCCATGAGGAGAATTAAAAACTGGCTTCGAAGCTCAATGATCCAAGAAAGGTTCACCAATTTGTCTACTCTTCATATTGAGAGAGAAATTTCTAATGTTTTAAATATTGATGATGTATTAAATGACTTTGCTAAGTATAATCATAGATTAACCTTAAAATAAAAAATGTTAAAAATTGTTAAAAGGTGATAAATAAATATATTTTATTATTATATCATGTTTATATTGTTTTTAGTGACAATACAATTGTTATTATCCTAATAAAATATTAAAATGTTCGTAAATTAAATAAATAATGATTAATATTAGTTAGGTAGGTAATTAAATAATGAAATGAAGTGATTAAATTAATCTAGCTTTATAAGATTATATGTACCTATAGTTTGGAAATATGATAGTTGTCTGGGAAATGTGGGGGGCAAAGCCCCACACGGGTTTGTGGGACTAAATTTATTCAGCCCCCCCAAGTAAAATGTTGAAATTGCGCCTATGATCACACATGATTACAACTAATATTTAATTCTTACAAAGAAATCATTATTAAAGCAATTACATGACAAATGTAAACTCACCTTGACGAAACAAGAACCAACTCGTTGTATTGTCTTTTGGATGCAACAGTTACGTTGATAAATTAAACTAACCACTTGATTATTTGATTGAACCATATTAACAAAACAATGTATAACGTTGAAATTGTTTAAACAAAAACAGAAGTTCTAACTCATCACTCAATAACAATTTGAAAATAATTATAATTATGTACCTACTACAGTGCCATTATTATTATTGTTATCAGAGGGAGGACACTTTTGGACGGCCAGCAGATAACAGAGAATCAGTCACTGTGGGTATACAAAAGTGACATTTTTGTAGAAATGTTTTTTTGTTTGTACTATAATAGTATTGACACCAATAAGTTTCTCGGTTTTAGGTTATCACGATAAGCGATAACAACACGTGGTTTAATGGTAGTATAACTGTTATTGACTGTATAAATAGTACCGTATTTTTTTATTCATGAACTGGTGCCACTGTTCAACCAAACTGAGTGACTCAAGATATTTTCGTGCAATGCTGCCTGTAAACAATTTTATCAGTGACCATTCTGTAATATTGTTTCTGTTATATTATGTGACCACGAACATATAAAACTGCTCGACCAGTGTGATTCGCTTATTGTCGCCATTTGAATAATAATCCGCTAAGGTCGCTACAGTGCGTTCGCCATACTGCCTCCTATGTAGAAGCGTAATTAGCGTATATAATCAAGTAACGCTTCAAATTTACCAACTTCAAGTTGATCTGCATGATACAATTAATTATATCATGTTGTACAATATATTATAGTTTAAAATATAATATATTTTAACCGATTAAAAATAAAATAGGAGTTATTATTATAATTAATATTGATTGAAATTCGGGAATAGGATTATGCAAACATTTTAATGATTATTGTCATACTTTCATAAATCATAATATTGAATTCATCAGTAGTCCGATGCAATTATTTCGTTAAGGTTAAGTAATAATGATTTATAATATTTATTACAAATATTCATTACAGGTAGGTTCGTCAGAAAATATAGTACAGTAGAACCTCATTAATTCGGACTATATGGGGCTCTAGGTTGTCCGAATTATTGAAAGTCCGGATTAAACAAAATAACCAAAAATCGTAAATTGTAAATTTTTAATCGCAATAACCTGAATTTATGGGAAATTTGTAGAATTCGTTTTCATGTTTATTTTAATCTATGGCATAAGCTATGTGATAAATATGTAATCGAAATAACCCGCATCTATAGGATATGTATTTTTAGAATTCGTTTTCTTGTTTATTTTAATCTATAACATAAACAAGCGTAATTTACGTATTATAAATGGCTGTCCGGATTAAGCGAAGTCCGGACTAATGATATGGCAATTATAATATATTGTACCTAGGTAATGCATACTTGTTAAAACTAAATTGAATAAAAAATTAAAAAACAATTCTTTCTTAAATATTAAAATAGCCATCTATTTTTTTTTAGTATACAGCAAAATCAAAATATGTTGTACCTAATGATTATTAATAATTAATTAAAATACTGTCATTTAAAAATTATAAAAATACATAGGCACAAAATTTTTTTATAAGCGTTTATGAGTGCTAATATTGACAAAATTCGTCAAAATCATGTATATTTGCTATGTATTTTGTAGGTAAAAATGTATAAAAATTTTTTTATTAGAAGCTAACAATTGAAATTTTAATACAATTTAAATAATTAATAACAATGAATTACCCTCGTATTTTTTACAATTATGGTAAGCCGAACTTATGGCCAACCTTGTATTAAAATTTCAATTGTTAGCTTCTAATAAAAAATTTTTTATGAATTTTTACCTACAAAATACATAGCAAATATACATGATTTTGACGAATTTTGTCAATATTAGCACTTATAAACGCTTATAAAAAAATTTTGTGCCTATGTATTTTTATAATTTTTGAATGGGAGTTAGAACAACTTATGTGGACCCTTCTATTAAATTTTCAAGTATTTCGTCCGTGCTACATTTTTTTTATCAACATTTATAAAAAAAAAAATAAAAAAATCGAATATTTCAAATGCCTATAAATTGATTAAAAATGAGTGAAATCTTTTGAAAATAAAATTATATAAAGAAAATGCCAATATAAACAACTGATAAAATTTTCAGGTTTCTACAACTTATACTTTTTGAAAAAAAAAACAAATAGCAAAAATCGTTTGAGGCTAAACCGTTGTTTAACGTGTTTTTGTAAAAATTTAAATTTCAAACACTCATAAAATTTTTTTGTCTGAATCCGGTAGAGTTTTTTTTGCAGATAATTGAAGAAAAACTAATGAAAAACCTTGTACCAAATTTTCAAAACTTAGTTATAAAAGAAAAAAATTTTACGATTTTTCAACAACAAAATTATTTGCAAATTTTCGCAATTTTTACATATTTCGTATAAATTGGAACTTTGAGCACTTATAAAAAAAAATTGTGACTTACGATTTTGGATTTTTTTTTATCAGTTATGGAACAACTTATAAGAAACCTTGCATTAAATTTTCAAGATTTTCTGGCAAAAAAAAAAAATTTTATCGTTATTTTAAAAAAAATTACTTAAAAAAATTGAAAATTTCAATTGTCTATAATTAGCTCAATAAAAGTCAAAATACTTGGAAAATTTAACGGTGTATAGAGAACGCTAATCTAAACATTTGGTGAAAATTTCAAGTATTTACATCGATTAGTTTTTGAGTTATAGCAAAATAAAAAATTTGATTTTGTCGAAAACTGGTTTTGCGTAAAATATACCGTTTTTCCCTCATTTTTTAAGGGTTTTTCCCGGCGCGTTAAAAAAATATTGAAAATTTTTAACTTTTGACCCCCCAAAGTACCAACTAGATTCACTTTCCTTTCAGAAAAGTTGCTATATAAGGCAATCGAAGCATTTTTACTGCCCCAAATCGTGTCGACAGACACAAAAATAAATAAATAAAAAAAAAAAAAAAAAAAAAAAACACACATCATTGTAAAATCAATACATTCTTCACTCCGTTCAGAATCTAAAAGTACCAAGTTTCATTCAGAACCATTATATTATGTAGGTATGTATAACTGCTATCCAATCATTATTAGTTATTACTAATGAACTAATAAAAATATAATAAATAATTAAATAATAATTAATTAATAATTATTCGCTGAATTAATGATTAATTTAAATAGCTCAAGCACAACTTAAGTTTATGACTGGGGTGGTCGACCACAACTATTTGGGAGTGAGAGTGAACAGGTACAACCGAAAGAAAATAATTTAAATTTTAAAATGTTAAAGAAGTTTACATTATTTTAAATTGTAATCATACATATCTCTGAACTAGTTTCTGAATCACTTTTAGGTAGCACTTTTCTTTTCTTCTTATTAGCTGTAACTTTCATGAACTCATTTTTATGCTCAATCATAAGATGTGACTTTAAGTTTTGAGGTGTATAAGTCCGAGAATTACGTCCACCTCTAGATATTTTCTTGTTGCAAATAGAACATTGTGCTTTAGATACATCATCAGGGCACTTCGTAAAAAATTTCCATACTACAGAAGTCATGTTGGTTTTTAGTTTTTACTTTTAACTTAATAGTTTAATATTTAGTCGATGTCTTAATACTTTACTTCACACAGACACAGTTAAAATGAAAAGTGAATAGTGAAAAAAATATGATATTATAATATGATATTAAACAAGCTTATCAGCCACGCATATTTGCTGGTGGAAAAAAAAGATAAAACAAAATATCAATATGATTGCAAAACGTTTAATTTGATTACAAATTATAACCTCGGCCCAGGTTAATGGTATCAATAGCCGTGGTTATTACCGCGCGCAGAGCAGATAACATTAGATTATAAATATAATGATAAATTGTTTTTTTTTTTCATATCGGTTCAAATATCGGTTTTAAAAAAAAACCGATACCGATAAAACCGATATCGGTAACCTAAGCTGATATTGCCAATATCGGCCGATAATCGATGTCGGTTTGTATATCGGCCCTGGGGGCCGATTCTTGAGTTATGTGACAAACTTATCGAATTCGATAAAAGGAAACGACTAATCGGGCGTGACAAAATTTTATCGATTATGACATAAAATTGGTATTCTTGAACCTAATGTGATATATTTTTATCACATGTCGAATTCGATTAATTATATCACTTTTGTCACACGAACCATTGTGGTAATAGAATTTTAACCTAAAAAAGTGATTAAAAATTTTGTGTTATCAGTTATCTTTATTACGTTAGTTTAAAATATTTAAATTTAAACTACTACTAACTACTAAGTACTAATTTACAGTAAGAAAATTAAAAATATTTCACTTTTTTGTATATATTTAGTAAGTACTTACATAATATCTACCAAATTAAAGAAAGTTTTTAAGTATGACTAAAGTTAGGCCTACCATAGGCCAAATGAAAATGCTAGTGGAATTAGTGTCAAATGATCCACAACTTGCTGCTTCAAAATTTACAGCAAACTTCACCCATAAAATGTCCAAAGAACGTTGGAATAAAATAGCGACTGAGTTAAATGCAATGATAGGTGTGTTGTGATCCACAACTCAAATATCCTTGTGATTGTTAATTAAATACTTAATTCTAAAAAGCACGTATGTAAGAGTGGCGCCTCTTTATAAAAATTAGTAAACGGTATGGCACTCGGCTTAGCAATTAACACGTCCGAGGTTGAGAAATCGAATAGGTTTCCAAAAATTATATTAACAAGACACATCTTCGGACGAGGCCATGTTAAGATCCGGGAGCCCACACCAAAGGAGTGGTGTTGGCCAAGACAACGGAAGACCCGATATAAATACAGCCACGGGATGCCATAAGTACAGTTAGAGACAGAGTAGTAAAGAGACGCAGACAGAAGCAGAAAGACACCACATCTTGTGCTATTCAAGTGCTAACGCAAATATTACCTGACCGTTATGACTTAGAGTTTATTGCTCAAGTCCTCTATCGCATGTAGGGATATTTTGTCGTTAACACTGAATGCATTTTAAAAGTATTAAAATAAATTGTAAATGTTATAAATTGTCTATTTTCGAAGTTTATCAATAAAGAAAAGTCTTAATATTATCTTATAAAAAAGTGTCGATTCATTTCCGAGGAGATCGCAACAGAAAATTGGCGCTGCGGACAGGGTATTGTTCAAGAGGAAATTCTCCAAAGGAACCACTGTGGAATTGATCAATCCACAACTCTCGAACAAGACTCCAGAACATTGCCGATTTCAACGAGATGGACAGCACGTTTTTGTAAGCTAATATTAAGTATTTTGTTATGTAAATCGTCTCCCCTAAAAATCTATATATAAAAAAATAATAATAATAATAAAAAAAAAGAGAGAAACGGAGTAAAATAAAATGTTATTGAGTATTAAAAAGAGTATTATTGAATATTGAAGAATTATAAAGAGTATTATGAGTATTAAAAAGAGTATTATTGAATATTGAAGAATTAAAAAGAGTATTATGAGTATAAAAAAGAGTATAAAGAGTATTAATGAGTATTAAAAAGAGTATTATTGAATATTGAAGAATTATAAAGAGTATTAATGAGTATTAAAAAGAGTATTAATGAATATTGAAGAATTATAAAGAGTATTAATGAGTATTAAAAAGAGTATTATTGAATATTGAAGAATTATAAAGAGTATTATGAGTATTAAAAAGAGTATTATTGAATATTGAAGAATTATAAAGAGTATTATGAGTATAAAAAAGAGTATTATTGAATATTGAAGAATTATAAAGAGTATTATTGAGTATTAAATATTGAAGAATTATAAAGAGTATTATTGAGTATTAAAAGAGAATAATTAAAAAGAATTGAACAAAGAGAGTATAAAAAAAAAATAAAGAAATAAATAAAGTGTTACAAGAGAATAAAAAAAAAAAAAAAAAATTTATGAGAAGAGATTATTATGAAAATATTGATGAATTAATAGAATATCTTATGAATAATTATTATATTAAAGAATAAATGAGTATTAAAGGTTTTGATAATTGAGTATTAATGAATATTGATGAGAAAATAAAGGAAATATTAGACGAAATAATAAATCAGGTCAGTGAGAACGAAGAAATAGAATCATTTATAGGGAATACAGTTTTAGTCGAAGAATTAATTGAAGTAGAAAGTAATAAGAATAGTGAATTATTAAACAAAACGCTAAGAGAAATAAATTTAGACGAGTTTATACAAAATCCCCATCAGAGACCCAACCGTCCAGGTACACGTAGTCAAAAAGATATAGTTCACACCCAACTTGTCCCCGCGAAAAGAGGAAAACTAACAAAAAAAATGTCACCGCCTTCAATAGTATTAACCATTAGCGAAGCATTAAATATTATACCGAAATATTCGGGCGATACCGAAGTATATCCTTTCATTAATATTTGCGAAAAAGTCTTGGAATCAGTCGACGCTGATCATGTTCCCCTCTTAACAAAAATGATCCAAGCATCAAAATTAATAAATAGAGCTTTTAATGTGGTCCGATATCGAGAAATTACATGCTGGGAGGAAATAAAGAAAATTTTATTAGATAGTTTCGAAGCTCCCTATGCTGCTAGTAACTTACAATTAGAATTAACTTTAATTAAAATGGGAAACGGAGAATCCGTCACAAATTATAACAATCGCGTAGAAGATATATTTCAAAAACTATGTAATGCCCTTACAGCAGGTGAAAACGCTGCCGATAGCGATGCCATTCGACGAAACGCATTTAAACAAGCATTAACAAGTTACATACGTGGGTTAAATAGTAATTTACAATTTAAAGTTGAAACAAAAAATCCACTAACATTAGAAATAGCTATGCAAGTAGCTATAGCCGCAGAAAAAGAAATATTAACAAATCAGGCTTTAAACGAGTTAAGTAATCTGTCGGTCAGGCCAAACGAAAGAATTAATAGGAATATAAATAGGAATAATTTCAATAATAATTATTACAACAGAGGAAATCGAACAAATTTTATGAACAATAATAACAATAATTTCGTACCAAATAATAGAAATAATTATCAGAATATACAGCCGCGTACTAACAATAATTTCGGAAATATGCAACATCGTTATAATGGTATTAATAATAATAATAATAATAATCCACCTCAGTGTTATAACTGCCAAAAGATAGGACACATAGCTCGTGATTGTCGTTCGCGCCCACCGCGGAATAACTATAATAATTTTACAAGGCCACCTACAAATTATAACAATGAATCTTCACCGTTAACTTGCTCATTCTGTCAACGTATTGGTCATAACATTGAAACGTGTTATACGAAACGTAATCATGAATTAAGGAATACTAATGTGTCGGGAAACGATGGAGCACCGATCGTGAACGACGCTCTCCGACCGGTACACCATATAACGTCGCAATAATAAATGAACCCCGTGTATTTCACATAACATCGGGATTAACAAATAATCATATAACTTGTAACTCGCCCGCGTTTCTAAATAAACATGCAAAATTATTAATTGACACTGGTTCAGATTTAAATATTATTCGTATTAGTTGCTTACAACCCGATGTATTGGTAGATGAACGTGCAGCAGTTAAACTTCGCGGTATAAATGATGTAATTACACAAACAATAGGAAAAATAATTATACCAATACATATAAATGAAAAAGAAATACAAACTGAATTTCAATTAGTAGGCAAGGACTTCCCAATACCGCATGAAGGCATTCTTGGCAATACATTTCACTTTCAAAATAAAACAATAATAAATAATAGAGATGGAACATTAATAATTCCCGAATTAAATAATGAAATTTGTTTTACGCTACAACCACGTACGGAAACCATGGTATCCATTCCGATAAAATTAATTAATAAAGAAAATAAAGATATATTAATTCTAAAACAGGAAATAAAAGAAAATGTATATTGTGGCAACATAGTTAATACAGTAAAAGATGATAAAATAAACGTATCCATATTAAACATATCCGAACAAATACAGGAGATTAGGCATTTCGATTTAAGAAATATAAAATATGAGGAAGAATATGAAAATCACATAAATATTCAAATTGATAAAAACGATACAAACAGAATAAAAGAAATAAAGAAATTAATTAATACCGAGCACATGAATAAGGAGGAACAGGACGCTATAATGACATTATGTGTAGAATACGCCGACATATTTTATTTAGACACCGATAAATTAACTGCCACTAACGCCATTGAACATCACATTAGACTACCCAGTAATTAGGTTCCCATATTAAAACGACCATACCGACTTCCTCAATTACAAACCGCAGAAATCGACCGACAAATAAATAAAATGCTAAAAGACGACGTAATAGAATCATCCCGATCGCCTTGGAACGCCCCATTATTATTAGTAAAAAGGAAATTAGATTCTTCGAATGTAATTAAATGGCGAATAGTAGTAGATTATAGAGCACTAACTAACGTTACCATAAATGAACCCTACATTTTTTTCAGAATGTATGTACAACTTTTCCTTTTAAGTTTGGGTTACTGTCAACTACGTTTCAGCAGTCAACCCCTACCTCAAGAATCAGGAATCTATTTCGAGAATCAAGGACCATTAAAGGTCATAACTTCAAAATGGGACCTCACCGCATATTTAGATCTTAACTTTTATAACATTAATGCACAGGAAACATTTTATAACATTAACTCACTCCATACTATTTGTGATAAGTTAATAACATATAATCAATCCATTGACAATTGTCTATTATTCGTTAAACAAGCTGAAATATTAGGTAAGGAAATAGAAACGAAACGAACTTCGATATTTAATACTATAAGTCATACTAAAAAATTAAGAAGGAGTATATCAATTAAAACTATTGGTAAGGCAGCGCAATTACTTTTCGGCATATGCGATTTTAACTGTATTCAGAATACTGCAAAAAATATAAAAGAAATAATAACATCGGGTACAAACGAAATAAAAATCCCAGAAAAACAAACGAAAGTAATACAATTACAACAGGACCATGAGGCAACGGTAATAAATAAAATAAATAAATTAAACGGAAAAGGTGTTTTATCCAATATCTATGAATTTAAAAATCTAAAAACCGAGGTTGAAGTATATAATACAATAAATATTTTATTTTCACAAATAGGCATATTACTTAACCAATTTGCATATGAAACGAATACAATATTCGAAATAGTACAAGCTGCGCGAGTTGGACAAATACACCCTACTTTATTAAATCAAGACCAACTATTATCACAATTCAAAGACATAAAATTATACCTACCCAGTGGGACAGATTTACCCTTAGAAATCGATTCAGTAAATGCAAATGATATATTAAAACTTTCAGATATAGCAATATACTACACAACAGGAACTTTAGTTTTTAAAATTATGATACCATTGATATATCAACATGTATTAACATTATATCATTTGATACCCAAACCCGTGTGTAAATTAAATAACTGTGTCTATATAAAACCTAGTTTTAATTACGTAGCCATTAGTAAATCAAAGGAACTATATACAACATACGATAAATTCGATCATTTACAGTGTAAATGTACGCAAAATTTCCTCCTTTGTCCCGAAATTCATCCCTTACATCCACGTAATACCAGACCGAATTGTGAAATATTACTATTTCAAGATCCAAAAGAAGTTCCGGATACTTGCGAAATAATGTACGTACAACTAGCAACTTCCATATTCCACAAATTAAAATACAAAAATAATTGGTTATATACTACTATAGGAGAAACTATCTTTGTAACATGTGATACAGATCACCAGTCCACTAGTTTATTGTTGGAAGGAGTAGGATTGCTATCATTAAATGAAACTTGCAAAGCTTATGCCACACGAGATATCTTAATACCAGGAGAAATAAAAAATGATGATGAGTATTCAGATTTTATCCCCATTTCAAAAATACCAGGACTAGACGAATTATTAATGCAACCAATTAAAAATAATATCATGAAACTTAAACATATAAAATATAATCAAATGGATGAATTAAACGAAATAGCTAAGACACGTACCCAATTACAGGAATATAAAGTTATACAAGAGTTACAGGACAAACAAAATCATACACACCTACAAGATTATGTATTGTATGTAATCTGTTCAATATTTATTTTTATTATTATAATTTTTATAATTTATCATTCAAATAAATATATTTCAAAACGAATTCTACGAACAAGTACAACAATAAGAAATCCAATTGAAAATTCTAATATTAGCACTAATATAACTGATACAGTCACCACTGCCAATAATGAACAAATACTAAATGAACCTAATGTATCGATCCCCTTAGAGACTTATCCATTAATGTATCCAAAACTACAATCCGAGTTCTGACCGAAATTTTTAAGTAATATTCTTGAGAGAGGACATAGGTGTATATATTATAAATAAATTTTTTTTTAAATTACTAACCATACTTTATTTATTTTAGCTCTCAATTCAAATTTGTGATAGTTGATTTCGAATTTTCACCCTTACCGGAAAAGGAATGGTTAGTTATCGTGGGCGCCATGACAAATAGTCTTGACAAATTCAAACCTGTACGGTTAGAAGGGAAACCCAAAATCATTCGACCGGATGGGAAAATGACTGTGTTCCGTAACTGCAAACTTAATCGCGACAAGGTTAAACGACAAGCAAATATAGCATTTCGAAAGAAGAAGCCAGAGTTGCTTTCACGTATTATGGGGCAGTTTCATGAGAGTTTGAAAACCCTCAGGGGGACAGCAACTTTGACAACTACTTTTATAACACATTACCTGCACGTCGATCATAGATACCCTATATTAGTTTATTGGAACGGACTCACGGACGTAAAAATTATTGAAAGTATGAAAATACCTAGAATATTTAAACATTTTAATATAACCACATATTACGAGGATACCCATCAATGGTGTTTAAAGTTATTAGATATGGGAGAAGATAAACAAGTAATATTCACCACCAATTTGGGGGACTATATAAAAGCTAGGCCTGGAAGGGAGTTGAATTTACTTGAGTGTCATTCTCTCGTATGTAACAAAACACATGATGGTGTCACTCAATGTCATGATCCAGTAACAGACGTTATTTTTACGCGATGTATATTTAATTATATTGTAGCTAAAATGAAACCTATTAAATTGTATAAATATTGTAAGGACAGTAAAAAAAGAAAAAGAGAGACAAATATTTTATATCCTAGATGAATAAGTTGTAAAAAAAAAAAAAAAGAAAAAAAAAAATATTTTTGCTCCAATTGGCTTATAAACATATAGATTTTAGGGAGGACGAGGGAAAAATATATATATATATCTACTAACACACATATTATTGTAATAAGAAAAGAATATTATTGTAAATTAACACTAGAGTTAAGAAAATACTATCAATGTAAAACTATGAAAGATAAACACATAATTGTAAAAAAAAAAAAACTTGTAAAAAAAAGAGGGCAAATAACATTGTAAAAGATTCTGTTTTCTTCAAAAACATAATCTTTGTTTTAAGGGGGAGGTGTTGTGATCCACAACTCAAATATCCTTGTGATTGTTAATTAAATACTTAATTCTAAAAAGCACGTATGTAAGAGTGGCGCCTCTTTATAAAAATTAGTAAACGGTATGGCACTCGGCTTAGCAATTAACACGTCCGAGGTTGAGAAATCGAATAGGTTTCCAAAAATTATATTAACAAGACACATCTTCGGACGAGGCCATGTTAAGATCCGGGAGCCCACACCAAAGGAGTGGTGTTGGCCAAGACAACGGAAGACCCGATATAAATACAGCCACGGGATGCCATAAGTACAGTTAGAGACAGAGTAGTAAAGAGACGCAGACAGAAGCAGAAAGACACCACATCTTGTGCTATTCAAGTGCTAACGCAAATATTACCTGACCGTTATGACTTAGAGTTTATTGCTCAAGTCCTCTATCGCATGTAGGGATATTTTGTCGTTAACACTGAATGCATTTTAAAAGTATTAAAATAAATTGTAAATGTTATAAATTGTCTATTTTCGAAGTTTATCAATAAAGAAAAGTCTTAATATTATCTTATAAAAAAGTGTCGATTCATTTCCGAGGAGATCGCAACAGGTGCAGAAAAGTCTGGGGAAAAATGGAAAAAGGTAATTTTGATTACATTTATTTATAACATTTATATACTAGGTTCTTAATTTAGAGTGTAGTATAATTTATTAGCGGTAATTTAGTAGTTATGTCTACAATATTCATAAGTTTTCATGAAAGATTTTATTATAGGCATGGCAAGACACAAAAGCTGCTACTAAAACAAAAGCTGCTGCTATGCGAAAACATTTAAATGGTACTGGTGGTGGACCAGCGTCTCATTTAATAATGTCTGACGTTCAGAATGAAGTATTACCACTATTGAGTCAATCTTCTGTGAGTGGTCATTGCTTTAGTTCAGAATCAGAAGTAACATTTTTATTTGATGGTGTTATTGCCAAGGAAAATAACATATGTAACGAAACTGGAGGTTAGTTATTATATTATAATTTAATTAATTACCAGATATTATGTTCTTTTAACAAAATACTGTATTTTAATAATACATTATGACTTATAAAAAAACAGTATTAAACCAATGTAATTCGTATCAATTAACAATTCTATGAAAAATTAACAATAGTATGAACTACTCAAAATAATTCTTTTCTACATTGTTTACCCACCGACATAAAATACTTTTCCTTATTTTACTTTTCAAATATGAATTTACAGATGACAATGAACAATTAAATTTTGATTCTGTTGACTATGATGTGAAACGTAAGTAAATATTGGATAATATATTCTGCACATATAAATAACCAAAATTAATTTGAAATAATATTTGTAACATAAATAGTTGACACTACTGAACAACAATTTGATGTAGATCCTTATCAGCATACAATTACTGTAGAAATTGAACAAGAAAAAGATAAATTTCAAAAATTAGATGTAACAGCTACAAAACTTGGTACTTATATAATTTATAGTTCTCTATTTATTTGATATTTCAACAATTCCACATAAAATCACAATATTACATAGGTATAATAATATGTAACCATGTAGATTAATAATATTTCATTTTTTAAGGAAACAAGTCTACACCATCAAACAAATTAATGAATAATATAACAGCAGCTCAATGCCTAGCAGATGGAGCCAATAGAAAAATAGAACTTAAAACTGATTATTATAATGAGAAATTAAAAATGATGGATCAAACAAATCTTATATTAATTGAGAATAAAGATGTGGCTGTTACAAAAACGGAACTTAAGTCTGACTATTATAATAAAAAATTAAAAATGATGGAACAAAAAAATATGATATTAAATGAAATAAGTATGACATTAAAATCATTTATTGATAAATAAGGATAAATAGGTTAAAATTATGTTATTTATCGAGAGTTTTCTTTTTTTTATAATAATTTAGCTATTACTTATTTAATATTTTAAAATGTTATATGACACATGTTATTAATTTATATCTAACCAATAGACTGAATGTTATATCAATTAATTTAAAGTTTAAGTTAACATTTTTACAATTTAACAATAAATGTTAAGTCATTGTTATGTATTTATATACTTTTTTTTAAAATAATTTTATAGCTATTGTTACTTACTTAATAATTTATAGGTACTGTTATATTACTCATTATGTTAATTATTAATAATATGTTATTAATTTATATGCAACATATAGGCTGAATGATATAATAAACAATTTAAAGTTACAGGAAACAAAAAATGTGATATTGAGTGAAATAAGTGTTATATTTACATTATATTACTAATAAATAAATGGTTTAGTAGGTACTACATAAATTACAATAACTTTCTTAACCTAACTAATAAGAAAGTGCTAAATATTTAATTTTATTTATAATGTTTTTGAGTTTTTTTTTTTTTTTTTTTTTAATATAATTACATACTATTGTTAAATATTATCTTTTAAAATTTAATTAAGTATGTTATATTATATGCTATTATATTAATTTAATAACGATTTTGAAAGAGTCTAACAATTTTGTCTCTTTGTTGTCTACCTAATATTAGATCTCTATTTCTATGGTTTAAATCTGCTGCTACATGATCCTGATACATGCCCATATCACCGATTTCTTCATTAATTTCAGGATCTTTAAATGACACACATACATTATGAAGTACTACACATGCGTTTATTATTGAAGTACATTTTTCTGGCTTGTAGTGCAACGTTCTATCTTTTAATAAACACCTAACAAAAATATTATTTTTTCTTAGTAAATAAACTAAATATTAAATGAGCTAACAAACCTAAAACGTTGTTTTAAAACCCCATTACAGCGTTCTATTATACTTCTACATGCCATTTGTTTAGCGTTAAAGTATTCTTCAGCTTCATTATTAGGATTAGTTATTGGAGTTAGCAGCCACTGGCGCAAAGGATATCCAGAATCTCCTATATTAATAAAAATGAAAAAACTTTTTGTTTGTATTATTATTTAAATGAGTGATAACTGATAATGTTATTTGATAGGTACCTAGTAAATAAAAATCATCGTAATTGCGTGCATGTAATTCTTTAAGAAGTGGTAATACATTGCTATTATTCCAAATGTGCGTATCATGCGTACTTCCAGGAAATAATGCGTTAACATTTAAAACTTTTAAATTAGCGTCACAAATCTATATTTGGTAAATAAAATAAAATAACATTACACATTTTTAATTATGTAAATGCATTCAATTATTTACAAGTTGAACGTTGATGGAGTGGTAACCTTTGCGATTGATATATATGTGTTCAGGATATTGATTTTCATTCAGGTTTAAATTTGCGGAAGGGGGTACAATGGCTACATGTGTACAATCGATGCAGCCTATAACTCCGGGGAACTTAGTTTTTCTATAAAAACTGAAAATAGTTGTTTATTTATTCAATATTTTGTAATTTAAAAATAATAGATAAAACTTTTATACACTAAAATATTATCAAACCGTTTTTTAATATTTATCATATTACCCTTTGCGAACTTCAGTTAATTCTTGCATGTTAGATGGAAATTTAATTCACTTATTAAAAATTTCGGAATTATTAAGTGCAGACACGATCTCTTGCACACATCGGGATACAGTGGGCTGAGATACTGAAGTAAAACGACTATTACCAACTGGTGATTGATAAGATCCAGTACCAAAAAAATGAAGAGCTATTAAGACCTATATGTTATAACAAAGGAAAAATTTATACTTTTTTAAATGTATTGACAATGTTTTGAGTGACAGAATAACATAGTAATGCTTGTATAGTTGTATCACATAATTACCTTATTATCCAAACTAATCGCAGATGAACGACTTTTAATTATGACATACGGTGCTAACATATCAATTAAAAACCTGGCAACATTTTTAGGTAATCTGAAATTTTTTATAAATAAAGGGTCCGAAATCATGAATGGATCTACAATAGCGTCTCTTTTTGTTTGAAGTCTATTATATGGAACACCATTTTCATTTCTTTGATCATCATCTTGTAGCAGAATGAACCATGCTATCTCATTAAAGGTTGCCATAATAAAATTGTTAATTAAAATTCCAAATAATTACTGCCTACTCTAAGGCATTAACTGGTAATTGAAATTCAATATAATAACACTAAAAAAATTAAAAATTATAAATATAATATATCAGTGAATAATATTGATAATTAGTGATAAATGATAATCAAACTGTAAAAATATTCGACAAATTTTTGTCACCGGCTTTCGCCTAGTAGACAAATAGTCGAATGTTTTATAATCGATAAAATTTTATCACTTTTCAAGAATACAAAAATATTGTATCCTGCGACTAATTTGTTTATCGCATACGATAAAAATTTATCACATTTCAAGAATCGGCCCCCAGGGACCCAATTTTTGAAATGAGCTATAGATTATGCGACATATTTATCGAATGCGATAAAATGATAAAATTATCGAATGCGATTAATTTATATCGAGCGTTTAAATTGTAGTCTATTTTTGAACTGGTATCGATAAAATTTTATCATATATCGAATGGGATAACATTTGTCGCACGAACCACTGCGGTAACGAATTTGCATACATTATTATAACCTCAAAATTTAATAAATATGATAATATACGTAGCAAATTAGCAATCACGATTATAGATAAGATAAGATAACATTTTAATTTTGTATAAAGTATAAACATTAAACAGCAAACACAGATTTAAGATAATATTATAATAGTTTTGATTTTAAAAGTGTTCATTTGTTAATATTTTTGTCATGAGTGCTCAAATAAAATGTAGACCTACTATTCGGAATACTACCCAAGTCTGCATACAAGTTATTTCAGTTTAGAATAATACTAAATAATAAATGTCTTACTCCTGACGAACTGCAGTGAGCTCACGGATACTGTTTGGGAATTTAACCCAAGAATTAAATATAGTAGGATTATTGAGTGCTGTTACAACTTCTTTAATGCAACAAGAAACTGACGCTTGTGACAATAAAGTGTATCGACTGTTGCCAACCGGTGTTTGATAGGATCCTGTACCAAAAAAGTTTAAAGCAACTAACACCTACAATATATAATTTGCATGAGACAAAAATCATTATAGATCATTAAATTACAAATTTGAAATTTTATTTTAAATGTTCATAAATCATAGGTACCTTAGTGTCTATATCGATGGATGATAAACGTCTTGGAGATTTTAAAAATGGTCTTAATATATCAATAAGACACCGCGCAACGTGTTTCGTTAAACGAAAATTTTTTATAAACATTTGTTCGGACTGTGTAAATGGGTCGGACAAGGGTTTGTGAAAATCATTTCTTATGCAATTATTTTCGTTTATACATACAGCATTTTCTATAAAATTGTTGACGACAAAATTCGTCATTTAATTTTATATGAAAAACAAGACTTAAAACAATTAATTTTGTAATAAGAACATTTTTAATTTATACATTTAAAATTAATAAAATTATAATGGTTATTAATTGATAAGGATTGATATGTTGTTTACTATTTTATCAAGTGATTATAAATTTTCATGCGATAAACATTTTGTCACCACCATTACACCAGTAGACAAAAAGTCGAATGGTTTTTATGCGACAAAACTATATCATAATTCAAAAATAGCTAATTTTTATTTTCATGCGACTAACGTGTTTATCGCATGCGACTAAACAGTCGAACATTTCAAAAATTGGGTCCCAGCCCTAGTATTAAGTATAGTATAATAAACAATATACCTACGTGATAATGTGATATGTATTTAAAAAATTAAAATTATTGACATCGATTCCTGATAATAAAGGAATGACAATCTTAAACGTACAATTATTATTGTCTATATTGTCATTTTTCAATTTTTAGTGTCGGCGATGTTGTGTAAGGCCTGAAATGTTTATTATTTATAGGTACATTTATAATAATATATAATCAATAAATTCAGTAAATAAATTTTATATATTTTTTAAAGTAAATAAATCTATGACTTAAGGTATAAATAGTACCACACTTTAAATTAATTAGATAATGTAGGTACCTAAAACATTATGGAAACATTATTATAATTTTTTGCAAAACGTTTTATGTCCAAAATGAAATGTTCCTATCTATTAAGTATTAACCATTAGATATTATTAAAACATTATAATATATTATTTAAACATATTAGATGTTATTGAAACATTTAGTTTTTATTGAAATTTTACTTTAGAACTTAATATGTAGGTACTACACAAAATTGAAAGTATGAATGTATATTGTAATTATGGTTAAATTATTTAATGTGATATTTCGTGTAACATAAAACGAACTGATATTTTATATGGAGTCAAGAGTAATGTGCTCAGTCTGGTTGGATATTAATTTTGTTTTTTGTACCATTTTATACTCTTCCTTACACATTCTACTGAACTAAGTAGCATGTCTATTTTATCTATTTATCCCATGTTCCTATTATAATCTAATACACACTCAGACTTAATTCATTAGCGTTATTATCTCTTTTCCTAGTATTTCACATTTTATTTTCATGTATTGAGTTATGTTAACAAATGGTCACAACAATACCTGTTTTGTTAATCTTTAGACTAATCTCATAAATTTATTTTTTTAGAAACTATGCGGTATCTTTTGAATGACAAAATAAAAATTGATTTAAATATTGATATATTAGTAAGTATTCTAGAATCTGAGTTCATATCATTTTTGTTCTTCGTGAACTACACATTTCAGTACATATTTACGAGTACATATTTTGTATTTATTCTGTTATTCGTGTTATATGAGATATTTAAATATTTAGTTTAAATCAGTCCTTTTCAGGACTATTTATTTGTTGTTTTACTTGTGTTAAATTTATTGAAATGACTAATGAGTAAATCAAGTGTAGTTTGGGATTTTTTTACTTTGAATAATGACCTAGTCAAATGTGGCCTATGCCGTTTGACATTGAAGCATAACCGCTCTTCTACATCAAATATGATGCGACATTTACGTTTACAACATATAACCGTCGACTTATAGTCCAGTCATTTAACGATTTGTTGAGGAATTAAATCGGAAAGTTTTGATACTTTACAAAAAGTTTGGTTATAGGCACCTGATTAACCAAAAAAAAGTCGCCATTCCTCCGAGGTCCGGAAGTGTCCGCCATCTTGGATTTTAAGTGCGATTTTTCAGTTTTTTCAAATTATCTTTGAAAATACTAATTTTATATCAAAAATACCTCTATACAAAAATGTAGCTGATAAAATTTTAAACAAATAAGGTTTTATTATTTTTTTTTTAGCTTGAATAGGTTAAGAGAAAAATTTAACCATGTCTTATAATATTAATCGCGGCGCGCTATAATACTATATATATAGTGCGCCGCACTTCGTGTCCCCTAGAAAACGCAATATTTACATTTTTTATATATATTAACATATTAAAAATAAACATTATTATTGATATACGCTATATTACAAATAATTTAAATATTATATAATCATATAATATATACACTACGTGTTATATTTTAGTAAAATATAAATATTAGGTATTTTATAACAGTATTATATAGGAAAGTACATTGAATAATGTACAGAACTAATACAACATTTTAATTTAAGTTGTTTTATTTACATTTTTTTTTTTACAATTAATATTATTATTATAATTCATTATACACATAATACAAAATTCATTTTTTGCGTTTGGATGATGGACCATATACTATTGCATCCTCGTCCTCATTAGAATTATCGTCGGACTCTTCTTCAATAATTTGCGGTTCACAATTTAAGCATGAAAGGCCAGAACATGTTTTGCACGCAGTAGAACACTTTAATCCTTGTTTTCTGCAGCCACATGCTGCTCCACAATTTTTTGTACACGCACATGTAATTTTTTCTAAAATAAATTTTGGCGCTGGTTCATTCCATGAAAATATTAGTTGCAGTCCATTCCTGGTTGTTTGCCATCCCCAATCTTTTGCATTTTTTTCTTCTCCATGCCACATTTGAACCTGGTGATATGTTCGATATATATGCTGTTTTAAAGCCTCTTTTGATGGGGGTAAGCTTGCCAATTTGAATTTATTTCCAGCCGTTTTTCGGGTGAATTATAAATATCGATATTCGTCTATATTTGTTTGACTTTGAGGTGCACCATATAATTTTAATGTGTATATTTCACCGGCTTTAAAAATTAGAATGCGACCCTGCCGACTGCGTCGTTCAACAATATATTGGTTATTAATAACTAATAAGTAGTAACAATTTGCAGTGTTATCGGGAAAGGAAACGTGTATATATTATATGATTATATAATATTCAAATTATTTATAACATAGCGTATATCAATAATAATGTTTTTTTGTAATATGTTAATATATAAAAAAAAGTAAATATTGCGTTTTCTAGGGGACACTAAGTGCGGCGCACTATATATATAGTATTATAGCGCGCCGCGTTTAATATTATAAGACATGGTTAAATTTTTCTCTTAACCTATTCAAGCTAAAAAAAAAATAATAAAACCTTATTTGTTTAAAATTTTATCAGCTACATTTTTGTATAGAGGTATTTTTGATATAAAATTAGTATTTTCAAAGATAATTTGAAAAAACTGAAAAATCGCACTTAAAATCCAAGATGGCGGACACTTCCGGACCTCGGAGGAATGGCGACTTTTTTTTGGTTAATCAGGTGCCTATAACCGAACTTTTTGCAAAGTTTCAAAACTTTCCGATTTAATTCCTCAAAACACCAATTTTGGAGCTTAAATGACTGGACTATTATCTAGAAGACGAATATTGGATGAAGAAGTCGATCATCTTAGCACAATAATTGAACCAGCATCTAGTTCAAATTTAGTGAGTACCTATCCATCTATCGTGATTATTACGAAACTAAATTAAGAATTTATATCAGTGTTTGATTAGTTACTTCACTCATAACTCTTGCATATTACAAGTATATATAATGAATTCAAACGTATGTAATATTCCGAATACTTATTAAATACTTTTTACTAAAATTATTTATTATCGTTTTTTGTATAATTTATTACAAAGTACAATAAGGTTAGGTAATATTTATTTTATTTTTGTGTTGTGTGACCCCATCAAATAATTAATTTTATAATATAAATATTTATTTATATGTATTCTCAAATTAAAAAAAAAAAAATAAAGCATGTAAAAATTAATTAATTAAATTTAAAAATATATAATAGCAATTTTCTCGTTTTAATGGAAAACTAGAGCTTGAATGTTTGATATTTTAGTTTTTTTAATTTCATAATAGGTTTTTTATTTTTGACTGCTACTCGTATTCCACGTATAATTTCGTCCGATATTTGTTTTTGAGTATATCGTTGGGGGTGGAAATGCTGTTTGAAATCACTTGAAATTTCATTAAATCTTATACCCAATCAAACACATTTTTAAAATAATATACTTTGATATGAGCAACCATTTATTCTTTCGCCACCACTAGTTTAGAGTATTTTGAGTTATTCACGTTAGTACGTTACTACTTACTAGGTGCCTAACACTGGTTTGTATACTTTCATATAATAATATCTTAAATATACTTTCAAGTGTCAATACTTTAAATAATATTAAAATTAAAACAATTGTTTTAGGCTATCACCTCACAAATTTGCGTAAGACCAAATGAAATACCACCCGAAACGTCAACTTCTATTGAACACTCTGTAACACGACCTACTACTCAATCGAGCATAACTCATTATATATCCAGGCCTGTAGGAGCATGCAAAAGAAATGTTATTGACCAACAAGTATTAAAGATGATAGTGAAGGAGTACTACCCATTTAGTATAGTAGAAGACCGAGAATTTGTAAAATTACTGAACATCTTAAATCCTGGCTATATTCTACCAACCAGAAAGACGCTTACAAAATCTCGACTTCCAGTAATGTATAATAATGTTTATGATAGATTGAAGAAAGATATACACGAAAACGCTAATTTTGTTGGTTTAACAACTGTGACCACTCACTTTATTAATCGTGAATGTGAACTTAAATCTTATTTACTTTCGTGTTTTAAATACTCAGAATCACATAGGTACAATTGAAAATTTAAAAAATGAACTGATACGAGTAGTTACTGAATGGGGCTTGGAAAACAAAATTGCGGCTTGTACTTCTGATAATGCTGCAAATGTTGTTGGAGCCATTTCGATGTGTGGTTGGAGGCATATTGGATGTTTTGCTCATTCTTTGAACTTGGTTGTCCAACATGCATTAAAAGAAATACAAGAAGTCAGAGACAAGATAAAGGGCATCGTTGGACATTTTAAAAGGAGTTCGCAAGCTGCAGCCAGGCTACAGCTAAGACAAGAGCAATTAAATTTTAAACCAACCCTAAGACTACTACAAGATGTTGTTACAAGGTGGAATTCGACGTATGAAATGTTCGACAGAATCTTATACCTGAAGAATCCAGTGGTGTCTGCTTTAGTAGATTCGAATTACGATATATATTTGAGTACCTACGGCAGATTGGCAGTTAATAACAAATGTATGCGCTGTTTTGAAAAGGTTCAAAGAGATTACAGTGGAGATAAATAGTGAAAATACGATCACTATTTCTAAGGTAGTTGTGTTTTCAAAAGCACTACTCAGTTATTGTACACAGCTAAAACGAAAATATCCACCTGCAAGTTCACCGGCAGAAACAACAGCATTTATAAATGTATTAATAGAACAAATAGAAAAAAGGTTTTGACAATTAGAAAGAAACATTCTGTATGCAGAGGCAGTTATTTTAGATCCCCGTTTCAAAAAATATGGTTTTTTCAATCAACACGCGTTTGCAGAGGGAAAAAAATCAATAATTAATAAGGCCAGCAACATAAACATTGAAAACCAAAATCAAACCATAGGACCAACATCAAATAATGATTCAATTTGGAACGATTTCGACCATGAAGTGCACAGCCTCGTCTAAAGTAGAAACCCAAAATCAGCGGCTATCGTCGAAGTAGATAAGTATATGTTGGAACCATTAAATTCCACGAACAGAGGACATTTTGTTATGATGGAGAGACAATAAAAATGTTTATCCCAGACTTTTTCAAATTATAAAAAAAAGATTGTGTATACTGGCGACATCAGTTCCATGTGAACGGATCTTTTCTAAATCCCGCCAAACGATAACTGAGAAGAGTAATAGATTGGACAGTAATAATTTTGAAAAAATGATATTTTTAAATTATAATTTGAAATAACTTTATGCAATTATTTTAATTTATAAACATAATTTTTATTTACATATTATTATTATTTTAATTAAAACATATACCTACTCTTTTAATCATTTTAATATTTTTATTGTTATTAATTTTGTTTCATATTTTAGTTATAAAAAGTATATATTGGTTAATGATTTTACATTTTATTCTTTTAACTGTAGATTCTGGGTAGTATATTACTTTATAATTTTGGGAAAGAAATATAATTTACTACGAAATATGTGTACAATTTTGTTTTAATATTTTTATAGTTATTCATTTTGTTTCATATTTTATTTAAAAATGTGTATATTGGTTAATGGTTTTACGTTTTATTATTTTAACTAGGTAGGTATCTAGATTCTGGGTAGTATATAACTTTATAAGTTTGTGAAATAAATATTATTTACTACTAACCGTACAGATATAAAATCATCAAATCATAAAAGACGGATTTCTTGAACAATGAACATAGTTGTACACACAACACAGTACTTATTAGTTATTAAGCATTTTATTGGGTATTCTTATGTAGATTTCAATTTAAAATAAAAGTTATTTAGAACATTTGCTGCTTGTTATAATCATTATTAAATATAAATTAAAAAGTTATTCATGATAGTAAAAGTTTACGGTAACCAAATTTAAAGAGAACTATTGTTATTTGTTAATTGTTTATCAGTATTATATTAATTGGCGTTTGGACTCGCAATATTCTGTATTCTGTAATCTGTTATCAAGAGAGTCGAGAGTCATGTACAGTGGCGTATTTAGGAATTTGTCAAGGGGAGGGTCCAGATAATTTGTAGAATACAGAGTCGTGGGGGGCTTCGCCCCCCACACTCCCCAATAACTCATTATTTTATAAATATACCATATTTATAAGACCATTTACAATTTTTCAGTATTAAATTATTTTATATAGGTAATATATATTTTTATCATATACTATGTAATAATAATAAATTACCAACATATTTAGTTCGTTATTCATGATTACAACAATATAAAATATATATTTTATGTGCTATATAAAAAAAACATGAGGATTTATAGACTGCTAAATTTTTATTGTAATTAAATTTAAATAATATTTTATTGTGGTAAAACATGATTACAAAACAGCAGAGCGTTTGTTCAATAACCAAGAACCAACTTTGGTACCAAACTGATAACGAAAAATCATAGTAATAATAATTATTGAACATGTTGATAACTGAAGCTTCGAAATTTTTTAGATAATCGTTCATATCCTATGATAAAATTTTTTTTATGTATCATATAAAAACACAAAAATTTACATGTACGAGACACGAGTCAATGGGGGGGGGGGTCTGGACCCCTTGGACAGTTCATTTCAAAGAGTCGACTCATTGAGTCGACTAGTTCATGAACTACACATCCCTATTAAAAATTTAAATTTATTTATAATTTATACGTATTATAAATTTAATACTATTAAAATCTGAGTAATTATTAATTATTATAATAATCCTATGATTAAAATGTATTCAATTTTCTTTTTCCGAAAGACACCCGAGCTCGTAGCGGAATCCAGCTCAGATGTCCATATAGTTGAGGTAAAAATATTGCAAATTATTTTTACAAAAAAAAAATTGAATGTGAAAAAAAAAATATATCGTATAATAAATGGAAGATACTTCGAAGATGAATTCTAAATACCATTCTAAATACTGTGTAGTTTGCGACACAAATATTGCTTATAAAAATTGGTCAAGACACTGTCAAACAAAAAAACACAAAAATAATGATCCTAATAATACAATCACAACAAGGATTCGTAAGAAAACAATAACAACAACCAAGAAACTTAAAAAACAAAGAGTACCTAAAGACCATAGAGTTTTCCATAAGTTCAGTGAAAAACTCTTTAATAAATCCAAAAAAAATCGATCCGTTATCTTGGAGAAAGATACTGCCTTCAATAGCAGAGTTAAAACGTTCATATAAAATTTATGAGTCATGTAGAAAGAATAGTTTTAGGTAAAATTCAAGAAGGATTAAATAAACAACATGGTTTAAAAGTAAATTTTATTTTGCATTGTATACACCAGAGAAAAATTACTGGTACAGAAACCATGGAGTATAAGGACACTCATTTTAAAACAAAGAATGAAATAATATTGAAAACGACTGATCGAAGTGAGAACTATCTTGGAGTGAAAACTAAATTAACGAATGAAATGCAAAAGTTTCAAATCAAACAATCACAGTGGTGCCTTCAAAAAATTGTCTCCTTGGAATTGTGTATCAATAAATTTATACCTCTAAGAGGTGCGTCGTATATAGAACTCCCAAAATTTATTCAACTTAAACATGCCGTTATAAATGTGAAAAATGAGGATAATAAATGTTTTCTTTGGGCCTTACTTTCTGCATTATATCCAGCTGAACGTAATCCGCAGAGAGTTTCCAATTATAAAAATGGGAAAGTGTCTTTGATAAAGAATTCAAAGACATTGAGTTTCCTGTTAAATTAACAGATATACATAAAATAGTTGATAGATTAAATATTTCTATAAATGTGTATTGTATTGATGAGTTCAAGCCAGTAATTATTCCCCTTAAAATAACTAAAATTGAGAAGGAGAAACATATTGATTTGTTGTATCTTAAAGAGAAAAATAATGAGCATTATTGTTGGATAAAAGATTTATGGAAACTAGTAGGACATGATCAAATTTCCAAACAATAAACGTTTTCTGTGTAAAATGTGTTTAATCAGTCATAAAACACAAGATAAATTAAACGAGCATAAAACTTACTGTATGTATAATAAATGTACCAAGGTCGTTTTACCCGAACCTCCCAATAATATTGTTCAATTTTCTCATTATAATCATACTTTAAAAGTACCTGTTTCGATTTACGCAGACTTTGAGTGTATATTAGAAAAAATACAGAATTATCAACCTTGCGATGAGACTTCGTATATAAACCCATACCAAAAACATACTCCTATAAGTTTCGTATTCCATATAAAATACTCTGATGGAAGTTTTAAGAAAAGTGAAGAATACTTTGGGTTGGACGCATCTAAGGTATTAGTTCAAAAAATAAAGGAGAAAGCTCTTAATATTGCTGAAAATTATTTAGATGTAAAAGTTCCCATGAACGAGTTGACTAAAGAACAATGGAACAATTTTAAAAACGCAAACACATGTCATATTTGCGAGAGAAATATGGAGGACATACCTCCACAATTGTTACAGAGTATGGAAAAGAAAGAAAAAAAAAGATACTGTATTCAAAAATAATATGAGAAAAGTTCGAGATCATGATCATTTAACTGGAAATTATAGAGGGGCTGCACATTCTTACTGTAATTTAAATCATCAAGTTCCTAGATTTATTCCTGTTTTATTCCACAATCTTTTTCGGGGAGACGTAAATTTCGGTCCTTCCTCAGATTCAGAACACGAAGACTTAGATGCCTCAGAAGTTATACGCCTCACAGTTGCAATGCTCACTTCACATGCCTCCGCAGCCATTTGCTGAGCTTATTTAAAAAAATTGGCCATTTCAAGATTTGATTTGTCATTAGACAATTTTTTAAAATATTTATACACACTAAAAATTGTTTTTTTAGTTTGGGAGTGAATGTCAGGACGAATAGACATTATAAATTATTCACAAGGTAACAAAATATTTAAAAAAAAAAAACTGAAAATTTCAGTTAAAATATTTAATTAATATATTCAAATCACAGATAGTAAGAGCGGGAACACGTCCGTACGTCACAAAGTTTGTTAGAAAACAAGGATGTGAAAAAATAATATAAGGTATTAACACTATAACAATGCTCAACGAATCAAGTTTATACCCGACAGCTGCATCTGCCCTCTCCCGTGTTGTATAACACAGTGTGATGACGTCATGTGATGTGTCTACGAGCTAAATACTTCTGTAACAGTATTGTTACATCCTATATCTAAATAACACACAACATATTAAAGACATACTATACATGAGACATACCTAAATTTATACACACTCGACACTTTTGCTGCGCTACACAAATTTCACTAACATATTAAAAATGACACACGGAGTTCAGTTCGACACACACCAGCACGACGGACGAACTCAACTCACACACTTTTGGCAGCTATCTTCAACATCGTAACGGTCGTATTACTTGTATTTTATAATATTTTGATATTATTATAATATGTTCGAAATACAAATTAGATTAATCTTATTATTGATAACGATCCTCTGGTAACAGTGCTCAACCCCCAGCTACGGTTTAATTTATCCAAAAGTACCAGAAACCCTTCTCTGGATAACATAATATTGTAACAAGGTTCCCCGACCACGTTACATATTTGGTGGAGGCGCCGAAGCTTTGGTACTTGTAGACACAAAGTTATCAATAATAGAGAATTCAGTTTGAGTTGTATTTCAACGTTTTTACATTTAAAATATTTATTAAATAGTTATGATTAAAATACATTTTTTTTTTTTAAATTATTATTAATAATAGATAGTGTAGACAAATAGAAAAGTGAAAGTATAGGTATGAAGAGTAGAGTAATTTAATTTTTTTTCCCTACGAGTAAATAGTTGGTAGGTCAATAAAGAATGATACTTGATGGATAACAAATTTTACATAAAACGTAATACTAAATAATCAAATTACTAAAGTAGATAAAAATAATATATTATACCTAGATAAAATTTTGGTCCTGATATAAATACACAAAATCTAATACATCTGTTACGACAGGTCGAAGAGGTCGATTTAGGAAATTATTTTTCAAACTCAAGGTTTGGAAAGTTACCACTTTCAGCTGAGTTAGTTCAAAAATTCACATTGTGTACTTTATACGTAGTAAAAAGTTTAGAAAAGGAAGAATTTAATCAATTACCAGTAGAAAAAAAATTCGAATTTATAATTTCACAAAAAACCGTATCTTGGATAAATGTATTAGATAAAACAGAAATAGTAGGTTTTTTAAAATTTTGTAATATACATAGTGAAGTTTCATCTACAATTATAGAATTAAGAAATCTTGCAAAAACAGCTTTAAAAAATTTTAGAAACAAACAAGACCTTGACGAGAGTAGTGACGACATAACAGAATTAACATTCATTGAAGATAATTCATTAATAAATTTAAATAGTAGTGGAGATCAAATAACTAACGAAAATTCCATAAACAATAATTTAATAACAAAACACATTGAAACAAAGAGCGCAGATACTTTAAACATAGAAAATAAAATAATACATCTTCCGGGTGAATTACAAATAACTAACGAAACAAACGACTTATTTGGTACTTCAATTTTAAACAATAATAAACATAACATAAAAATGAACACTATTCATAGACCTGACTTTTTCTCTGGAAAAAGCCATGAAGATATAGATACATTTATCAAAAAATTTGAGCTGGTATCCATTGTGAACAATTGGGAAAATAATGATAAATTAATAATTATACAATTATATCTTAAAGATTCGGCAGAAACCTTTTTCGAACAATTAAAACTGAAAAAAGAAAATATATCATGGGAGGAGGTAAAAACCGAATTAATTACAGAATTTACAACAGTAGGAAATAAACATCTACTAAGGGCAAAATTAGAAAATCTGAAGTTAGAAAAAGGAGAAACCTATAAAGAATTCATAATTAAAATAATAGACCTATGTAATAAAATTAATAAAAATATGACTGAAGAGGAAATATGCGAATATATATTAAAGGGGTTGCCCAACGAAACTTTTCAAAAAATAATATTAGCAGATAACACATCTATAAACAATATTAAAAAAACTCTGGAGAAACTAGAAATAACGAGATTTTTAAGAGGTCCTAGAAAAACTTACTAGGGAAATGGGTATTTTAAAAACACATTTAAGCCAAATTTCGGAAGAACAACATCACCAAAACATACCAAATAATAGTAATTACCAAAATAGAAAAAGGAATTTTAACAATAATGCTAATTTTAGTCGCAATAGTAACTTTGAGAATAATAATTATAGACCGAGAAATTATGGCAATACATATCAGAGATTTAATAATTACAGAGACAGGAACGATAGAAATAATGTCAATTATAACAATGTAAATTATAATAGTAGAAACCAAAATAATAACGAAAATCGAAACATTCATCAATACCAAAATAATAACAGAAATCAAAATTTTAATCAATACCATAACAATAACCAGTATCAAAATACAAATTCAAATGAAAATATGAACCAAAATCGAAATTACATGCAATATCAAAACCATAATCAATATCAAAATAATAATCAAAATCCAAATAGATATCATAATCGAAATAATAACCATAATTCAAGTATAAATCAAAACCAAAACTTTAACCAGTTTCAAAACGTTAACCAACTTCAAAACCAAAGTACTAATAAAACTCAAAATTCTCAAACAATGTTTAGATCTGACACACAAAAAAAATGTTTTAACTGTGGATCTGTGACACATTTTAAATATAACTGTCCTATGCTAGCGTCAAAAAACGAATAGAAGAGCAGGTTACGGGACCTGCTCAGAAAAAATTTGACAAACTTAGGGATAATGATATTAGTTCAATAAATTTATCATCAGTTCAAAATGAAAGTCCTGGGATAAAAATAGACGTAAGTGGGCAAATAGATAATAATATTTTTCCTTTAATAATTGACACGGGATCTAGTATTACGGTAATTGATTCGAAAATAATTACACCTGATAAAATAAACTTTGAAAATGTTAATTTTAAACTCAAAACAGCAAATGGTACTCCTTTGAAATTATTAAAATAAAAATCGGAGCTATTGAAATAACACACGATTGTTTTGTAATAGACAAATTGTGTTCATCAGTATTGATAGGATTAGATGTTATGAAGAAATTAAAAACGATTATAAACTTCGACAATAATTCAATAACATTTAAACAAATTAAAAAAGAGACATTTTTAAAATTGATCAAAAAGGTAATACAAAAACTATTAAATTATCTAATATTAAAAATTCGGAAAAGGGGTCTTTAGAGTCGTCAAATATAAATGAACTTAATATAATTAAAAATAAAACACATGATGAGAAAATTATAAGTAGATTATTGAGACAATGTGAAAAGGGACCACAAGTACCTGGCGATGGTGACTGTGGAGCTCATGCACTAACGGCATGTTTAAAAGATTTATGATATTCACTAACCACTATAGATATTTTAAAAATGATAGGAATTTTTCAATGTCAAACAGGTTATTATTTAACTGACGAAGATCTAGATTTTATTTGTAATACGTTAAATAAAAATTTAATTATTATACATGAAGATCATAGGGAAAATGAAGTGATAAACCAGGCACTAATATATTGGAAAGCAAATAGAACACCTATTTTCATTATCCATGAAAAAAATCATTGGCGCCCAGGAATTTTCAATAATAATAATAATAATAATAATAATGAATTACGTATACAGAATAGCTGTATATGCTATGAATTTCCTTCGAGACCAACTACAAAAAATAAATCGTTAAATTCGAATTTTGATAATACAAATGTATTGGAATTTAAAAATACAAAATATAATAAACTTTTTTTAACAGCTAGTGAGCCTCACATCAACAAATCATGTGATAAAATATCGAAAAATCAGAAAATTAAATTAAAAGACACGTTGCAAAATGACGACACTTTTAACAATGAGTATGATGAAAAAAATAATAAATTTCATTTTAAGCATATTCAGCGTTCCGAAAATAAAATAATAAAAAACGACGTAAATATTCTTAAAACAATGAATCAAATAGAAACACCAAAAGAGTTCGAAATTTTTTTATTAACAAATCTCACGCTAGCACAATTGCCTGTAGTAAATAATTATGAGGAAATCATAGGCGACATTTTTTCAGCAAATTCTGCAATCGGACATTGTGTTAGTCAATGTCTGAGTATGCATAAGATAATAGCGTTAGAATTTAAAAAACGGTTTCAAAATATAGATGAGTTAAAAAAGCAAAACAAGCAAATAACAGAAGTAGCGCATTTACAAATTAATGGTAACTGGATTCTTTATTTAATAACTAAATTAAAATACCTTGATAAGCCAACATGGCTCGATATATTTAAAACTTTAAAAAATACAAAAAAATTCTGCGAAAAAAATAAAATCAGTACATTAGCGCTACCAAAAATATGTTCTGGACTGGATAAAAAAGAATGGAATATTGTTTCTATTTTAATTAAAATTGTATTTGAAAAATCACCTACTAAAATCAAAATTTATCAATTACAAAAAAAAGACCAAATAGTCAATTTTAAAAACTCAAACAGTAAAATAGTTATAGACTCGAGGATTAATGAAAAAAATGATATACATAACGAAAAAAACACTAATAAAAACAGTTTATGCTTACCTAAAAATAACGTGCATATTATGAAAAATGATTATAATATAACGTTGAAATGTGATGATACATTCAACTCCGATAGGTTAAATAAAAACATAAGAAATATACATAAAATACCGAATAAATCTTTTATAAATAATAACGAAATTCAATTTGATATAAATAGAGAATTACCAATGAACCAACAACACCAATTAAAAATGTTGTTACAAAAATATAGTGATTGCTTTGCACAACATTCTATGGATCTTGGGTCCATTAATATAGGTGACGTCCCGATCCCTACAATAACAGATGATCCTATTAGTTTACCACCTTATAGATTATCACTAAATGAACAAATTGAACTTCAAAGACAAGTAGATGAATTATTAAAAGCAGGATTAATCGTGCCATCAAATTCCTCATATGCTAGTCCAGAATTTCTGGTTAATAAAACGGACGGCACAAAAAGACTAGTAATAGATTATAGGCAGTTAAATAAACAGGTGCCTCATCAAAATTTTCCGATTACCCATATGCAAACAATATTTGATTGCTTAGAAGGGGCGAAATTCTTTAATATAATGGATATGCAACAGGGATTTTTAAATATTTTATTGGGTAAAACCGATAGGCATAAGTTAGCATTTATAACACCGAGTGGATTATATGAATGGACACGTTTTCCATTCGGATATAAAAACTCACCTCGGCAATTTTCAAAAGCGGTAGCTAAAGCTCTATCCGGACTATTATATTTAGGTACAATAAATTACGTAGATGACGTAATCAATTATGCGAAAAATTTTGAGGATTTATTGATTATATTGGAAAATTTATTAAATAGAATTAGGGAAACTGGGTTTAAGTTAAAAGCTTCTAAATGTAAATTTGGTTACTTCGAACTTAAAATTTTGGGTCAAATAGTAAATAAGGAAGGAATTAAACCAAATCCGGCAGGATTAGATGCAATAAAAAAATTTCCGATACCGAAAACTATAAAACAAACCCGCAGCTTTCTTGGTATGTGCAATTTTTTTAGAAAATTTATCCCTCGATTTGCCGAAATGATTTCACCAATAACAAATTTGACACGAGGAAAGTTCCTCTCAAAAAAATCAGTTGATAATTGGACAGAAGTACATCAAAGTACGTTCGAAAAATTAAAAGAACAGTTAACAAACCCACCAGTTTTGAAACATTTTAACCCACATTTACCAATCATAATATGGACAGACGCTAGAAAAATTGGAATAGCTGGAACTTTATTACAAAAATCGGAAGAGGACGAACAGTTACACCCGGTTTCTTTTATTTCCCGACGATTAAATAATGCTGAAGAAAGGTATAGTGCAATAGAGTTAGAATTATTAGCCATTGTGTATGCTTTAGAAACTTTTCGACCTTATGTATATGGAGTAAAAATAGAAATATGGACAGACCACGCCCCTCTGAGATATTTAGACAATATTAAAAGCTTATCCGTTAGAATTCAGAGTTTAAAATGTAAAATTATAGATTTCGATTTCACAATAATTTATCGAAAGGGACTTTTAAACCAAGTTTGTGATGCTCTGTCTAGAAACCCAGTAGATGATCCTCCAACGTTAGAACAAAAGCAACAAAAAGATAATGACTTAGCAATTTTGCATATTCAAACAGTTAATTTACAAATTGAACAAAATAATGACCCAAAACTAAACAAAATTATACAAGCACTGGAAAACCCTGATATATCAGATCACATTTGGATTAGGAAATCGAAAAATTATTTTATAAACCCAAAAAAAATATTAATGTATAAACATGGACCAAATGAGAAAAAAATTAGTTTAATAGCAATCCCCGAAAAACGCATTAATGAAATTGTATTTAATTTTCATGACCATCCGCATGCAGGACATTTGGGAGTAAATAAAACGTATAAAAAAATTATTGAAAGATACTTTTGGACCACAATGTATAAAGATATACGTAAATACGTAACATCATGCGTTAGTTGTCAAAAAAGAAAAGCCGATTAACTATGTTAATTATTGTGATTATAATAATGTCGCATTTTTATTAGACATAATTTCACAATTCGGGGCAATAGGAGAAATTCATTCCGACAGAGGTTTACATTTCGCAAATGAATTAGTGAAAGACTTACTTAAAGCTTTAAATATAAAAAATACAAATTCGATTGCATATCGACCTCAAAGTCAAGGTCAGACGGAAAAATTTAATGGAACCTTAATAGATATGATTAGCCATTTCGTACAAGAACAACCAAGAAAATGGAATCACTATTTAAAACACGTATTATTCGCATATAATACCCCAATTAATGATACAACTGAATTTACACCATTTTATTTGTTACACGGATATAATCCTAAATCCATTTTCGATCACAATTTCATTAGTACAGATACTTCCCCCGACATTTTACTTGAATTAGAGAAACTAAAGAATATTAGAGATGAACTCCCAAAAATATTGGAGAAAAAATTCTTAAAAAATAAAAAACATTATGACACACAAAAAAAACGCACTAAATTTAAGGTAGGTGATAAAGTACTAATCAAAAACGAAAATAAAACTTCAAAATTTTCTTACAGATATAATGGTCCATTTAAAATAATAAAACAGTTATCAGATGTAACGTATGTAGTAGAAATAGTTAAGAACGGACAATTAACTAACGAGTATAAACACGTAAGCCAGTTAAAAAAATATAATGAACGATTAATACTATATTAAATTTAAAATCATATTTCATTCAAAGATAAATACCACTAAATTAAATTAAATTAAATTGAAAAAAAATTGTATATCTTAATGTTGTTTATTAGTTTACCACATTCTCCACAATATTATTTACCCATAATAATATTGCAGCTGAGAGTGATACGTCTATATTTATAAAATAACTTAGACTAAAACAAACTCTTTAATATTGTTTAGCAATATTAATGGGAGTGCAGTTTTCATAAAAAAAAAAAAAAAAAAAAAAAAAAAAAGAGAGAGAGAAAGAGTTCTTAGTAAACATATTATGTCATAATTAAAAGTAGACAATTGATGATTAGCCACAAATAGTGACGAAATAATTAGTGCTGAGTTGAAAATTAGACTCTAGTCTGAGTTTCTATCATATCATTTTTTTTAAAATTTTTATTTCTCCCGGACACTTTAATTTCATGGTAGTAAGTTGTAATTAATTAAGGAACACAAAACCGATGAACGAGCTCATTCAATGTGTATCAGCATTGAAAGAAGTGTGTACGCCAATAATCAATTTTTTTTTCTCGTGCTATTAATACCTACTCAAGTATACTCAACACTTCGAAAAATATACACGGACAAGAAGTTAACATCCAAAAACGAACGTGTATACTGGGTAAAGTACGTAAAATCTTTACAAGATAATTAATCGAGCAGCATTTAGGTTAGTAAATCAGATAATCATATAATTAAATACATTTATACTAATAGATAAAAATGGATTTCGGCCGGATATTGCTAACAATCTTGACAATTCACAATTTTGATTTCGTAAACGGGGTAGACAAAAACGAGATGTTTGCTGACATAAAAATAAATGGATCCGGCTTATATTATAAACCAATTTCTAAACTACAGGTTTACTCTGAAATTTTCAATTTAATGATCCACGTTAATATTTCGATATATTTTGAAAAATACGATCAAATAAATAGTCTATTTAATCATAATATAGACTTATGCCATACTACGAAACAAAATATATCTGTGGTTTGCAATACTTTTCAACCGGTTCTTTTTAACGCACGTATGGAACTAGCTAAGCGGTTTAATAACTTAAACGCATTACAAAAGGGAATCCGAACTAAAAGAGGACTTATAAACGCGGTAGGAGAGTTTCAGGAATGGGCCTTTGGTACAGTAGGTAACAGTGCACATAAACAATTAGAACAATCTATTAGAAACGATGAAAACAAAAATAAACAAACATTATCATTAATGAAATCTCAGGTGAAATTGGTCCAATCAACAGTAAACCAAATATCTAATATCTCATCTACATTGTCACAAACATTTATAAGTCTACAAATCCAGTATAACAATTTAACGGCCAAAATTACAAAAAAAAATAATGAGTTGTTAAATGTAGAAATTAACCAAGAATTGCTAGAATTTTTTATAAAATTAAATTTATTGATAACCGAACTCTCTTTTGAAACTGATGAAATAATTGACGCGCTAGTACTAGCACAACGAGATGTGCTACACCCGGTGATATTGAATAATATAGAGTTGAAAGAACATTTGATCACGATAAAACAAACAATGACGCAAACGCAGTCCCTCCCAGTGGATATTTTTGAAACAGGGGCAATTAATGAATTTTTAAAATTAATAAAAATAAGTAAAACATTTTTTAACTCACAATTAATATATTCACTTAAATTTCCTTTATGTAATCAAGTCGACTATATTTTATACCGATTATGGCCAATGCCAATTGAAATTGCCCAAACCCAATTTATTTTTATACAGCCACATAACCCGTATATGGCCATTTCAAATGACAAACAAAAGTTTATTGGTTTATCTGAATGGGATATGTTAAATACCATTTCTTTAACATACACAAAATACTACCTATTAAACAGTGCAGTTTATTTAAAGACATTTCCGATGTGTGAAATTCAACTCTTCGACTCTTAAAGATTAATTAAACTACCTGAATATTGCATGGTACAGCACGTGTTTTACGACAATATTAATTTTGAAAAAATGCAGTCTAAAAATAAATATCTCTATTGGATAGCTAATGATACACAAGCAACGTTAGTATGCCCGACATCAACGACAATTCACATTTTACAAGGAGTGGGCATTATAACAATACCCCACGATTGTGTACTATATACTACAATAGCAATACTATCCCCAACAAGCGAAATTAACGATATTATTTTTACTGACTTTTATCCGGAACTTAATCTAATCAATCTACAAGAAATATCAGAAAAAATAAAAAAATTAACAGCATCCAAACAATCACCCAAACTTTCGGAACTTAAAACACCAAATTTAAGAAATTTACAAGAGACCACGCGTAATTTAGATTCATTGTTAAACGATATCGAAAAACAATCGAACAACGATTTTTCCACTACAAACACAATAATACATCAATATGGGCTATATATAATTTCGGTAATAGTAGGCTCAATACTCATACACTTAGTATTTAAACGACTTAAAACAAGGCATACAACAAATAATAACCCAAACAATAGCAACAACCAACGAATAAGAAACACTGGGAGAATGATATAAAATAATGCATTATTAATATTGTAAATAATAATTTTTCTTTTCTTTTTCCTTAGAGCAAAATTAACAAGACAATTCAAAATATTCAATAATTTTAGTTTAAAAATTAAAATCTTATATTCAATATTATGACTTACAAGCATTACTCAAATATATATACATATTTTTTTTAGTATAATTAATTTTATCCGAACAAATATACTTAAACAAGGTTCAAAACATAAATATAAATTAGGTTATAATGATCAATTTGCATCCTTCTGTATAATATTATTTAGCTTAAATAATATTGTAATTGGAGTGAGAAGTATAATATAATAATATGATTACACTTTAACTCGTTAATATTGTTAAGCAATATTGACGAAGTATAATAGTTTATATTTAATGACAAATTGTATTTTTAAACTATCTTTACGAGTTTAGAAGTTTTAGCACAATTAAACCCATCTCTTTTGCGGATGATGGCCCATTTCAACAAAGGTCCAACCCACGACATTCACTGATCGCTCATGATCTACTCACCACGGTACCACTGGCAATACAAAGGTCGGTCGATCTTCTTCTGTCACATATGCAGTTCTAACATTCACATTACACGGATGGCAGAGCGACAAATCCATAAGCTAAAAGCGACCCTTGATACGACCTTAATTTCGGATCTGACGACATCAGTCATCGACAATAGTATGCGGTTTAAAGAAGGAACTGACAATTTTTTTTTGTGCTTAATTTGTTTGTATAAAATATAGTTATAAATATAAGATATCAAAGAAAAGGAAGGGATGGAACTGAAATTTGACATGTTTTGATTTAGTCTATATGAGTTTATAATTTATGCGTTGAAGAATACATTGATGTGTATAATGAATGTATGTATATAAAATTAAAAATATTTATTCAAAAATTAGTAAATATTATGCCTACCCATAATTTTGTTTTGATAAGTAGAAAATATAATGCTTGTATCATTAAAAGACTTATTCTTATTGTTTTTCATTATATTATTGCAGCCAATGATTATGAAACTTATAATCAGCCATCAATCATTGTACCTGCCAATAGCATTAAAATCAAGTCAGCCATTGCACCTATACCAGATATCACTAAGTCAAAGAAAAAAGGTAAAATTTTTAGTTTTTATTTTTCATACCTCACATAGACACATAGATGCCCCCAGTCTTTTTTCCATGGGGAGGGGGAAATAGTAATTTAAAAAATAAAGGACGATTTATTTTTATAAAATAAATTCTTCACTTCTACATCAAAACTATTAGGTATTTTTACATATTATAGAATTATTAAATTGATTATTTACAAAAATATTATTATTTTAATTTATTAATTTTGATTAATTACATATTACAACACAGTTTTTTGTTAAATACAAATTATAATCTACATCAACATTCACAACCAAAATTGTGTTAAGTGATTTTTTAATTAATTGGTCCTTCTCTGAATTTACTTTTCACGATGGACACTTAACATCTAGTTCTCTCATTGTTGATCGAAATCATGCACATCTTTATCCTGCAAATGTTTCATACCAAATTGAAAACTCAGGGAGGGGCAAATGCTTCCCCCACTGGAGATGCCCATGCATATGTTTAACAAGAAACTTCATATTTTTGTACAGATAGTGGACTAGAATTATCGCAAATTTATACCATATCAATGTACAATGGATTTTATATTCTTATCTCTTACAAATTATATAATTTAAGTATCTCTTAAATCCTTCATAGCTATGCCTATGCATATACCTACCTAGATTAATACATAGCTTATAATATATAACTCCATATATTCAATAGTCATCTCTTTTTATTACTTTTAAATTGATTTTATTATAGATCTCAAAAGAAAAAAGACTAGTGCTACTTGTTTGGGTGAAAGCAATACAGCTGCAACTAGGTTGGGAGATATAGCACAGAGGAAATGTGATTTAAAAGAAGCCTACTATGAAAAAAAAAAATTAAACTTTTGGAAGAAAATAATGTGTTGTTGAAAAACCTTGGAAAAACTCTTGGCGCATTACTGACCAAGTTAACAGAAAAATGACTGAAAACAGGATTTTAAAGACTGAACTGTATTTTATAAAAACTTTATTTGTTAACTTTACCAAAGAAATTAGTTAAAAAGGTTATTATTACTAAATATTGCTTATTTTAATTTTATACTGTTACTTATATTTTTAACAAATGACCAAAGGAAGGAATAAAAAAGTGTAAAAGTATTTTCAATAACAAATCTTTATTGTATATATTTAGTATTAACTATTAAGAATAAAAAGATTAAAAAGTATGCATGTTATTGAATACAATAAAAATTACTTTATTTTATACGCCATGTCTATGAAAAAGGTATCTTGCAACTTTATGTCGTTGTTGTCTCCCAAGAATCAACTCTATATTACGATTGTTATTTGCCAATATTTCTCGGTCTCCCAGCATACCCAAATTGTCATGTTCCTCAATATCGTGTTCATATGTCATAGGGACATTGTTTGCGATACACATATTATGCAAAACGACACATGCATTTATTATGGACGATGCTTTTTCCGGTTTGTAATGTAGTATTCTATCCTTTAATAAGCACCTTAAAAAAACAAATTTATTTGGTAAAAATATCTAAAACAATAAAATTTAAAACCATTGTTACCTAAATCTCATTTTTAACACCCCATTGCAACGTTCAATAATACATCTGGTTGACATTTGTTTTGTATTGAAACATTTTTCAGCATCTGTTGTAGGATTGGTTATAGGTGTTAATAACCATTGCCGCAAGGGATATCCAGAATCACCTGATATTTTTTATACAAATAAATCATTAATTATAACACATTAGTTGTAAACAATACACTCTGATATTTGAATATAAGCAAAATACTTTAAAAATGTACTTTAAAACAGTGTCTTAATTACTTTAATAAAAGTATTAAAAATTACCACAAATATATTTAAATTCAAGTATTCAAATACTTGTGTTTAAACACATTAGAACACATAATTTATTCATATTTTAAATAAGATGTTAAGAGAAGATTATTTTACCTAATAAATTAAAGTTGTCATAATTGCGTCTGTATAGTTCCTGAAGTTCTGGTAAGACCAAACTATTGTTCCATATATATGTGTCATGGGTACTGCCAGGAAATCGTGGCATTTTCGTGGCATAATCGTGGCAAATTCTTAATTTTGAATCACAAATCTAAATTTGAGATGAATTAAAATTATTATTTATTTAAGCTTCAGGAGGAATCCTTTGTTTTGTAGCCCCTAACATTTTTGATATTATTTTTTATTACAACAATAAATTTCTTTATTTTATGCATTAAACAATCGCCCAGCAAACATTGTTTTTATATATATAATAACAAACTTAAAAGAGGTATGTTGGAAAAAATAGACACAATTTATTAGTAGTACCTATAATATATAATATTCTATTAGCATTGCCAATTACCAATTGAACGTTTATGGAATGATATCCTTTACGGTTTACATAGATATGTCCAGGGTTCTGATTTTCGTTTAAATTTAGATTGGTCGAAGGAGATACAATTGCCACGTGTGTGCAATCAATACAACCAATAACTCCTGGAATTCCAGTTTCTCTATAGAACCTTTATTTTTGAACATTGAACTTATTACCTATTACAAAATAAATACATACATTTTTTAAAATTCATTGAATAAATTACTCATTGCGGACTTCTGTGAGTTCATTCACATTTTTTGGAAACTTCACCCATTCGTTGAATATTTCAGGATGGTTAAGTGCTTCTAGAACCACGCTAATACAACAGGCTGGTGCAACTCTATAAGCGGTATTTACACCATATAGTTTATACTACCCAACCACCGGTAGCGCTGCACAGAACTGCTCATTATCAGCTATTGACTACGCAGTACGCGGTAACTGATTACGACTTGTCGAAATTTCCGAGTGCCACCAACGTGTTTTTCATGAGTACTGTTGTTTTTGCTAAATGTTAATTTAGTTTGCATTTATTTACGGAGTATCATTAGGTATCCTATTCGAGGACCAAAGGGACGAAGGACGAACTTGTACCACCATCATCTCACTTACCAGCTTTTTATTTATTAATTTGTTTGTTGTGTAATTACTAATTATACTGTATATAAATTCTTTTTTTTTATTGAAAATGAGATTTATTTTTTAAATTTAATTGTTGACTATTTGTAATAGTATATTATTACACTGTGTTTTAAAATTTACTTGAATAAAATATTGGTCAAAATAATAAATTTGCCTACATTATTAATTTGTATGCTAGTAATTTTATTTTTGTGTTTTTTGTAAGTTCAATAAACTAAGTAACAATACTATTTATATTTTTCAACTCATTTAAATGCCATTAGTTGCATTGATTATAGTAACAAAATTTGAATAAAATTAATTGTTGTAACAAATGGTAACACATTTATTTAGGAGGTTTTTTACTGTTGATATAAAATGTACATGCTACATAGGTAATAAATAAATATAATGCAAAGAATGTGACAGTCTTTGTCAAGTTCCTTATAAAAAAGAGTATTCCTTTGGAAATGAACAAAGTCCTTTTTTAGATCCAAATAAAATAAAAATTATTATTTAATCACCAATGTTTTTTTTCAAAGGTAAATAAAAATATAACTTAATTTCAATTATTTACATATCTGCGTAAATTATCGTTGAACACTGGTATGTGAGCAAAGCTATCAAAAATAATAGAGGTTAATACTTTATATAGTTAATTTTCAACAGCTAAGTTACCACATAATGGTAGGCTATAGGTTAGGGCGTTAGAGTGGATAGGTAGGAAAAACAGTGGTCTCTGCAGTCGTGGTTCGATCTCGGAAGACCCTCGAATATTTTGCATTTTTTTTTTTTATCAATGTCGCGGTAAACATCGATTGTTACAGAATAGTTCGTCGATAGTACCATCGATTGTTCTCCATCAGGTTAGTTAAACCACAGAATAGATTAAATCAGAAGTGACACTTCCAATGTAAACAAAATCGCAGCGGCCATCTTCTCATTTAGCATTCCTTATCAGATAACACATATCTCACATTAGTTTTTTGTTTTGGTTTTCGCATGAATCGTTCATAGTTATTTGTTGGTGTTCACTGTTGTTATTATTTTCATTTTTGAATTTTTAACGTTTTGTTCATCATATTTTTTTACTTTACTCGTTTTTTTATTACCATGAAACCAGCCACAGCATATGTACGGTATGGAATAAAATGTATTGTACCATCGTGTGACAATAAAATGTCTACAAATCGTAGTGTCAGCTACTTTTCTTTCCCCAAAGATACAATTCGGTAAGACAACATTTAATAAGACATATCACATATACACGATCACATTCTCCACGAAAACGATTGTTTATTACATGCTCCCAATAGATTACCACCAAATCATTTTGTATTCACAAATCATGACGATCGTGGCAAACCACATGGATTGGATTTCCACTAATATTTGCTAGCATTTGTTCTCGTGGTGAATGTGTTAGAGCGTGTTCTTACAGTTGTACTTATATTAAATACATTTATACAATTATAGTTGCAAAAAGTGGATAGAAAACAGTAAGATTGGCATTGACATTGAACTAATTCATAAGAAACAGTACAAAATATGTGGTGAACATTTTGAGGAAAAAATGTTTCTTAATGATTTGAAAAATAGATTTCAACCACATGCTATACCTTCTCTATTTGCTACAGGTATGTATTAGATTTTATTTTTTTTAACAAAATTAAATTATTAGTGATCTTATGTTTTTACTTTATTCCTTTAAAACATAAACAATAATTTTATTTGATTTGTTATGGATCTAACTAAAGCAAAGACTGCTATTATGCCAGAACAGTTAATTTCTTATGAAGAGCCTAGAGGTCAGGAATCGACTACTTCTGTATCTAGTGATAAACCGTGTGCTTCAGTTACTGAATTACTAGCTTATCCTCTTGACGATAATATACCTGGTTAGTATATTTTTATTTTATTTTTTTGATAAATTATCAATAAGTAGGGTTCGGATTTTGTAGCAAAATAAATCCTTTAAAAAACATTTCAAGTGGCCATAAAAAGCATTTATTACATTTTATTAGAATCAAATTTTAATAACACATTAAATTAAATATTTAAAAAGGAACTTAAGACCATATATTAGGTCAGGTTAGTTTTGTTTAAACTCATCCTATTGGGTGCTAATATGTTTTATACATAGAAAATGACCTTTCCATATTAACTGAAGTAATTGGTGCATATTTAATTTTAACTAAATAATTTAAATCATACTGTTATTTTATCAGCCATCAATTTATTATTGGTTTTATAATTTTATAATTTGGCAATAATAATATATTTTAAGTATAGTTTACAAAGATATATGTTAAATCTTCATGAAAATTACGTAAAAATTAAGAAAAAAGAATCAAATGAGGAAAAAGCAAAAAAAAAGCCCATTTTTTTGGAAAAAATCAAAATGATGTCTACTTTGTTGAAATCAGATCGTTTTTTAAAACATATATTTATATGAGAATTATCTTTCCATGGCACTCCCATCAAAAGAAGCATTTTCTACAAAATCCGAGCTCTATTAAAAAGTATTAATTATTTTACTTTTAGAATGTTTAACACCATTTTTATTTAGATTTTCCTGATACTGACATTAAATGCTCATCTGCATCCAGTGACTTTTCAATAAATTCATCTTCAGGGTTTTCTAGTCCCAGTAAGTTTTATCATTTTTTATAATTAAGTATTTGAATGTATTATTGATTAATATAAAATGATAAAAAAAAAAAAAATAATTTATTTATTCTAATTTTATTTTTTGGTTTTAGGTTCTTCAAAAGGTGTGCAAACACTTAAAGCCTGCACCAATAAGACTCCTAGAAAGCTCTTACTGCGTCAGCAACTGACTAAAGAAAAGGAATCTCGACTTCAAGCAGAGAAAACAGTTGTTGCATTGTGCAATCAGATAGCTGAGTTTGGGTCTACAACAAATTTTCTTCAGCTTTGCGAAAAACATCTTCCTCCAAGTGTTTTGGCAATCGTTAAATCTTGTATATTATGTGAAACAAGGAATCCTCATGGTTACAGGTACTCTAATGATCTAAAGCAATTAGCACTGACTATATACTTTCTCGGTCCATCAGTTTATAGATTTTTAAAAACTACTTTTAGCCTTCCTAGTATAAGAACATTAAGACGTGTAACTAGTAATTATGAATTAATGCCAGGTTTAAACGATTGTTTATTTGAATTTTTAAAGTTTAAAATTTCTAATTTTAAACAAGAAGCTCTTGACTGTACACTATGTGCTGATGAAATGTCCTTGAAATCTCATTTATATTATTCTCTCCCTAGAGATGAAATATTTGGATTTAATCAAACAATGAGGAATAAAACTTATGATGCAGCTAAATTTGTTTTGGTATTAATGATTAGAGGTATTAATGTTTCTTGGAAACAGCCTGTAGCTTATTTTTTTGTATCTGGCAGTTGTTCAAATTATGATCTTAGTAATATTGTAATGTCCACCATTGAAAAATTATTTTGTATTTCTTTAAATGTTAAAGTTTTTATCTCTGACCAAGGTTCAAACTTTATAAGTTTTAGTAATAATGTATATGTAAGCCCTCAGCGGCCTTTTTTATTGTAAATGGAAAAAAAATTGTATATTTATTTGACCCACCTCATTTGCTGAAATCTACACGCAACATGTTTTTTAAGCACCAATTTTTAATAGATAGTAATTTATACTGACAATAAGTATCTTAAAACATTTTACAATGAAGATAGTAAGTTGAATTTAAGATTGGCTCCGAAACTCACTCATGCTCACATTAGCCCTGGACCATTTGAAAAAATGAGAGTATACTTGGCAGCTCAAATTTTCAGTCAATCAGTAGCAGCTGCAATGGAAACATATTTAGCGCTAGGAAAGTTACCTCTGGAATCAAATTGCACTATTCAATTTATTCATTATATGGACAAATTATTTGACATTTTAAATTCTTCTAAAATACCTGATTGTAAACGATTTAGACGGCCATTCAAGAATACTGAAGAACAGAGAGAACATTTGTTAATGATGATACATTTATTCAAAAATATGAGAGTTATTTCCAAAATCAACGGAGTTTTATTTTTTTTCAGCATTTAGAAAGTTATTTTGTTTAAATTATTCACTCTCCGAATGCAAATTGTATTAAGGATCTTGATGAAATATTATGTAATTTAAATCCTGGTGAAGCAAAAACACCCAATATTATTTTCGCTGTACACACTGAACCAAAAACAACTTTTGACTTCAAAATTGGTACTGTGGATTATAGAGATTTAGAGTTACCAGAAAAAAATGCTCTACATTATGTTTGTGGTTACTTGTATAGTAAATGTTTAAACCAACATACTTGTGATTTGTGTGTAGAGTATGGAAGAAGCCAAAAAAATTTAGATAAAACATTTTTGTTATGTTACCTTAAGGCATACACAAATGCTGACAATTCAACTTTTGGAAACCTTCAAATGCCTGATACTGATTTTTATAATTTTGTATTTGAACTTGAAAACATTTTCATACAACAATTTCCTTTATTGGCTATTAATAAAGGAGTAGCATTTAATATAAGAAATTGTATGATTAATGTTCCATTTACTCACCCTTGTTCTAATTTTGATACCTCTTATTTAAGTAAGTTATTTGTTAGGTTTAGAATTTTTTCATCACTTAGATTTTTAAATAGAGATTTAGTGTCTAAACGACAAACTAAAAACAGTAAGCTTAACATTTTAAAACATTTATAGTTTTTATGAATAAATATATGTAGCTTGTGTATAATTTTTAAGTTTATTATTGAAAAAATTGTTGACACTATTTAAGTGGATGAATGAAAAAAAATTTTACAATTAATTGACTGTATGTAATTGTGTAATGCTTTATATGTGATTTATTGTTTTGTATTTATGTAATGCTTTGTAAGTGATTGATTGTTTTGTATTTGTGTAATGCTTTGTATGTGATTTATTGTTTTGTATTTGTATATGTGTTCAATATATCTAAACAAAATTGATATATCGACGCCCCCAACGAAGAAGGACGTAACTCACTTTTTATCATTTTTCAGTTTATCCCCTTATCTAATTACGTTTTTTTTTCTTGTTTTCCCGCGAAAACGGCAGTAACTCTATTCTTTCTAGGAGCTTATAAGTCAAATAATTTATAAACTCCCAATATTATCTTTCCGCCGAAAACAGACGTATCTTTAGTTACGTTCTTTTAAAAAATTATTATTTCCCGCGAAAAGAGACGTAACTCAGTTTCTATTTTTAAATTATAAAATTAGTACAAGCACTACTAAGATAATATTATTATTATCATTTATTTTTATTGATTTTACATTGAAATTTAAAATATTATGCATTACAAAAACTTGAGTTGGTCTAAAATAATATTATTATTTTTTTCCTTCCTTAGTAATAATTTTTTTCCTGTCGAAAAAAGACGTAACTCAAGTTACGTTCTATTAATTTAATTTTTTCCCGTGGAAAAAAGACGTAACTCGAGTTACGTCCTATTAATTTAATTTTTTCCCGTGGAAAAAAGACGTAACTCGAGTTACGTTTTATTAAATTAATATTTTTCCGTCGAAAAAGGACGTAACTTAGATAGAATGGCCTAATTATAACTTTAGCTTAATAACAGAAAGATATTTAAAAAAAACGATTGCGATTTCCCATCTAACACTAAAAAATACAAATATTAAAAAAAAGTAAACATTAAAAAGTTAAAATCCGGAATAAGAATTGAATTTAGAAAACTTTAAATTGCTCTCCTGAAAAATGATAAAAAGTGAGTTACGTCCTTCTTCGTTGGGGGCGTCGATATGTTGTGAATTATTCGTTAATTATTTGTTTAGTTAAAAATGATTGTTTAATATGTTTGTATCTTTTTACTAAACCCTTACAATTATATATTTTTATATAATGTGTATTATTGAAGGCTAAAATTGATTTTAATTACCACGATTTATTTCCTTTTTATCACATCTAAAAGAATCTTGTAAATTATGTATTATTATGTTTATAATGTTTTTAACAATTCATTTTTTTTTTTATTTCAGGGTTCTATGAAATTTGTATTCTTATTGAAATTCTCAGAAAAATATCTTTATTTGAAGTAACACCCAATAATAACTAATAACTATCACTATGACTGGATACTAGTAAAAAATATCATACAAATATAATGTTTTAAACACTTATTAAAAATAATATATGAAGGGTACAGGGGAATAACGGTAGTTGCCCATTTCTATAAATTTTTCAGAAGAGCAAGAACAAAATTACAAATACAATCTTTCTTCACCAGTATACCTAATTTTTTCTCATAAATAATAGCGGACTCAAAGCTTTTTTCACTGAATCGATTTCAACATTCAATTATACACCTAATGTGCTATCAAACTATAAAATTGATATTGAAAAAAGTGAACAACTACCATTATTCCCCTGTACCCTACATATAAATATTTCAGATAATAATCCTATAGTCACTAATCACAATTATCTTTTAATCTTTTTTTTTCTTAGGAATTTGGACATTTGTGACAATTGTACAATTGGTGCCTTTCAAGATACAAAAATCACTATTATTTATTAAATATTATTCAATTTAATTATTATTGACTTATTATTATGCATTTATACTTTTTTTTGTTTTCTTTTAGGTGTACCTATCAGTTTTTCAACATGAAAATAAAAAATATAATAATAACATTTGGACATTTTTATTTTCCTCCAATTTCCCATTAGTTTAAGTAATTCTTAATAACTAAATTAAGAATTAAATAAAACAATTTAATTAAAATTTGAAGAATAAATGGTTTTATTTTAAATTTTATGGCACATTATGAACTTGATTTTTTTTTTCTAATGTGGTCACACTTGATTGCTAAATAAGAACATGGCCGCCAACCACCGGGAGCGCTATTTATGTGGTTCGTTTTTTTAACATGGGAGTTGCCTATCTATTATATTATACTTATCTATGCTAATACAACGTGATACAGTTCATTGGTTGTGATAAAGCTGCAAACCGACTGTTTCCAATGGGAGACTGGTATGAGCCAGTAGATAAAAGTTTAATGTAACTAACACCTAAATAAATAACTATGTTAACCCTTTCAAGCCCGAATTTATAATTTTTGAATAAAAATTTTTTTTTTGCTTGAACCTTACTTCTAATAGCTAAATTAAGGGAAAATTATCAAAATATAAATTTTTTTTTAAATACATCTTTCTAAAAAATGTATGATGTATAAATGAATCATTGGGCATCAATGAACTAATTTTGCAACATTGCCCCTTACTAATAGGCAACTTACTTAACTTAAAAAAATTATAATTCGATTTTACATAAGATGTTATTATAACAACTTTTTTTTCTTTTGTTTAGTTAAAAATAATAATATTATAATAAGATATGAATAATTAAAATTAAAAATATTATAGACCATAAAATGAAAACCATGATTAAATTATCAACTTTGATGATAGTCAACATTACAATTTATTTTCAATGTATTTCCTTTTATTTAATTAACAATTTTAATTTAAACAATATACAATATAAATAATAAAAATGAAAAACAATTTAAATAATGAAATGAAAAACATAATAAAATTATCAACTTTGATGATAGCCAACATAACAATTTCTTTAAAAAATTATAATTTATACAATATAAATAATAAAAATGAAAAACAATTTAAATAATTAAATGCAAAAAATAATAAAATTATCAACTTTGATGATAGCCAACATAACAATTTCTTTTAAAAATTATAATTTATACAATATACAATATAAATAATAAAAATGAAAAACAATTTAAATAATTAAATGCAAATTTTGTTCAACAACATTAAAAAATTCATCCAAATTATCATCTTCGTCTTCTTCATTTAATTCTTCAATATCAGACACATCACCCACAAGCAGCTCAGCAATTTGTTCGTCGTTTAAATTATTCATTTTAAACTAGAAAAAAATATTTTTAGTAAAATAAATTGATGATGCATAAAAGTATCATTGGGCGTCTACGTAATAGTAAACATAAAACGATATAATTCATATATGCCTATTGATAATTTTTTGAGTCATATGATATAAGACCTTGTAAAAATCGTAAACATAAACTAAATTATATGTTTATAATATTTTCTGATAGATAAACAACTAATTGAAACGGAACTATTTTTTTTTCTAATGTATTATTAAAATTACTTACCTTAAAATGTGTCCAAAGTTTCAAAATCTGGGACGCTGGGTGTTTTGAATAATGAGTGATAAGAAATTATTGTTTTCGAGGGAAAATCAAATCATACACTAAATAACAGTGGTGCCAGTTATAAGTAATAATATTACTTTATTTAATTATGCAACTCACAATAATCCATGGTTATCACAGAAAAACAGAAAAATTGCTAAATGTCATGATGTATAAAATCATCACTGGGCTGGAAAGGGTTGGTATCATCACTATAATTTACATTGTACAAAGTCTGAAGACATGAAATGTAATATCAATTTATACATTATATTCACTTACTTTTATATTCAAATCAATTGAAGAAGAACGATCTTTTGAAACTATATGAGTTTGTAAAAGCTCAATTATATTTCTAACAAGATTTTTAGACAGTCTGAAATTGTTTATAAACAATCGATCTGTTTGAAGAAATGGATCCGAAATCATCTCAGGTATTCGTGTTTATCGTTCATTAATTAAGTGTTCATGATTTTCAACATTATTAATTGCAAACAACATAGCCATTTCGTTGAAGTTAGCCATTTTATAAAATCAAACTATCAAAGGTTATTAATTTATCGTAAACAAAACTTCACTGTTTGTAATTTTAAAATGAATTTATCGGAAAATTATAATCAATTACAGTAAAACTCGCTTAAGACGCTCTCGCTTAAGACGCTTTCCCGCATAAGACGCTGTTTTTAGTCGGTCCCTAGACATTTCTTATACTAGTCAATGTAAAAATCACCTGTTAAGACTCTCAGTTTTTCTCTGTCTAATCGGGTAAAACGCTCTTTTTTTCAGCAGATTACGATAAATTTTAGTAATTTTGTGAAAATAAAAATATAATTTTTAGTATTATACGTGTTCTTATCGTTTTATTTTACCGCTATAACTATTTTATCATTACTTATTATAACAGTTTCACTGTATTTCATCGTATTATGAGATTTAGTAAGTGCTGTTCGTTCGCATGTGTATAACCGTAATTTCGTTATGGCTAGAGGTATAAAACGTAAAGTGCTATCGATTTCTGACAAACTCAACATTTTGAAAAAGTACGATGAAGGATTGGCTGAGAAAAAAAACAAAAGGATATTGCTAATGAACTGGGGATACCTCCTTCCACTTTAAGAACTTTATTGAAAAACAGACATGAAATAGAACAACATGTAAACATAAACAACATATTACAAAATGTATGTATATTGTAATTATAATTAATTTTTAAGTATATTTCTCATTAAATTATGTTTAATAATAAAAAAATAAACTCGATATTTCAACCACATCATTTTGTTTCATTCCCGCATAAGACGCTTTCCCGCTTAAAACGTTCTAGAGAGCTGGGGGGCGATTCTTGAAAACGTGACATAATTTATCGAAAGCGACTAACGCATTTGTCGCAGGAAAAACAGTTTTTGATATTCTTGGAAAATGATAAAATTTTATCGATTAAAAACGATTCGACTATTTGTCTACTGCGATTAAATTAGTGACAAGATTCTGTCGAAGGTAATTAATATTCGACTCGGTTATTTTATATTGTTATCAATTGATAATAATGAAGTATGAAATATGAATATTAATTAGTAGGTACCTAAAATAAGATCACCTAAAATGGACAATTTATACGCAAATTTATTTTTAATTAATAATATTGAAGAACAAGTAAACGCGATTCAACATGTCAGGATGATAAAAGAAAAACCTATGGATCCATTTATGTTGTCAGACAGATTATTTGTAAAAAGTTTTAGATTATCAAAATATCTTGCAAATCACTTAATAGACATTTTAAGACCACTAATTGAAGACGCTAATCGTTCATCGGCAATTGATTTAAAAACAAAAGTATGAATATTCAAAGTATTTATAACATAGTTGAAAGTTAACAAAGTACGTTTCAAAGCTGATATTTGTTTTTGCTATCTTGTAGGTACTCGTTGCATTACACTTTTTTGACACTGGTTCTTACCAAACACCAATGGGTCATAGTCGATTTACTGCTGTATCGCAATCTTCTGTATCTCGATGCATAAATGAAGTTGTAAATGCTCTCAATCATCCTGATATTTTCAACTTATGGGTTAAGTTTCCATCAAATATATACGAACTTGACCAAGTTCGAAAAAAGTATAAATAATCTTTCTTTCTTGTCTTCGTTTTTTTTTATTATAATATTGATATTTTTAGATTTTATACGAAAACAAGATTTCCAGGAGTTATTGGTTGCATAGACTGCACTCATGTTGCCTTAGTACCACCATCTTCAAATTTAAATTTAATAGAAAACCAACACCCTGAGTACATTTATGTAAATCGTAAATGCTACCATTCTATAAATGTCCAACTAGTAAATATCACATTTAATTTATAATGTTGAATATGTTTGAGTTATAGGTTATTATTTTCTGAAATTTAAATTGTATTTACATAATGTTGTAGATTTGTGATTCAGATTTGAAAATACTAAATGTTAATGCATTGTTTCCCGGAAGCACACATGATTCTCATGTATGGAATAATTCTAGTGTCTTACCATTACTTCAAGATCTATATACAAATAGTCTTAATAATATTTACTTGTTAGGTAAATAAATTATAAATATAGTTCAAACTTTATCTATTAAAATAATATTCAATATGGGATTCAGGCTACCCATTACGTCCATGGATGTTAACTCCCATTGCAAATCCAACTACTGAAGCCGATGAATATTTTAATAAACAACAAATGTCCGCTAGAAGTATCATTAAACGTTGCAATGGAGTTCTAAAGGGACGTTTTAAGTAAATTGTATTTAGACCATGTATTATACAATGAGGATAGTACATTTATTAATTTTTTATACTCAATTCATAGATGTCTTATAAAAGATCAAACTCTGCATTACAAACCAGAGAAAGTATCACAAATAATTAATGCTTGTGTTGTTCTTCACAATCTATGTATAACGTACAATCTTCCTGAATTTGTGGATGGAGAAAATATAACTGATTTTGGCATATACCAAGCTCCACTGGGTGTCACAGAAAACAATGATTTAAATTTAAGAAACAGAGATTTAATGATGGGAAGGAGACAAAGACAAAAAATCATTCAACTTTTACAAAATAGAAATATTAGGGAAGAAATATAACATTATAATATATTAATATAAACACTTTATATTAATTACAATTCAACATAACATTTAATAACAATTTGAAAAATAAAGATTAAAGATATTAGACTATAACATATATAACATTATGTATTAATTATTATTCAACATTAATACATTAATACATTATATATATACAGTAAAACCTCGATAAGACGGAATCGCATGGGACCCTGACATTTTTCCGTCTTGACGGGGTTTAAACAATTTAATTTAATTAAAGATTACATACATATTTATTTTAAACCAGTTGGTACATATTACATACAATTTATATTTATATTTATTATAATTTTATATTTATACTTATTCATTTATATTTATTTATTACATACATATTTATATACATTAATATTTTATTTTAATATTTTTTGAAAAAATCGGTTATTGATTTTTGCTTTTTATTTTGTAAGGCGTCGCGTTCCACACACTCCTTGGCTCTCGAAGTAAAATCTAAAAGCTCACTATTAGACACTGTGAGGGAAAATTTTTGTAGTTCCTCGAGGTAGCAGATAGCAGTTTTGTAATCTTTTACCATATTTTCTGGTTCTTCATATTGGTTTTCGTCGTTGTCTTCGTCTTTTTCACATTCATTCTCAACCATGGATATAGCCGAATCATGGGTTTGCTGCGTCTCAAGTTGGTCATCAATGTGAAGAAGTTCTTCTCGGTCAAAATCAAGTGCTGCAAAGATATCTTGAATTTCAATCAGGGCATTCTCATTGGGATTCACGTCCGATCCATCAATCAAGAATCCAGCTTTACGGAAACAATTTTGGACACATTCATTTTTCAAACTATTGCACGATAAAGAAATCCAATTTACAGCGTCTAAGACAGTTATCGAAGCAGCAAGCTGGTGAACCGAAGTAGAACTATCGATTTTGCACACAAGCGACTGTAGCATAAATTTACGATAGTACGACTTAAAGGTGTAAATAACTCCTTGGTCCATCGGTTGAGAAACCGAAGTGGTGGTTGGGGGTAGCATATGAATTTTCACGTTAGATAGTTCAATGTAAGGATGACATGTCGCATTGTCCAAAAATAATAAAATATTTCTGTTCTGTGATTGCATATCTGCATTGAAATATTGCAGCCACTGTTCCATTATTTCGGCCGTCATCCAAGCCTTCTTATTAGATTTCCAAGTCACAGGCAATGAAGCAATATTCATATTCTTAAAACAACGAGGTTTCATTGATTTGCCTATAACAAGAGGCTTTCTGATTTCACCTGCCATGCTCCCACACATCAATACAGTTAACCTATCCTTAGATTTTTCATCCGTAATATGCGTATGTCGCCGGCCGTGTCGATATTTCTTTATCAACCGCAAGCTCGCGGCACACACCGTCACAAGCGGAACCCCGCTTACCCATCTATCAATAGAAGGGAACGCGGGCGCAAGTCCGCGACGACGGCCGCCGGGCCGGGCAGTGTTGCCAGATTGGGCGACTTTTCGCCAATTGGGCTACATCAGTGGATCCATTGGCGATGACAAATTTACTTAGGCGACTGGTCGCCGATTGGGCGAATTTGTATTATAGTTTACGGCGAATTGTGCTACTTTAGGTCGAGTCAAATGGATTCTTTAAAAATTAAAGGATATGATGGAATATAACGTTTTTAAATTTTTTTTATTTTTATTTCTGATAACTGATTTTTAAATGATGATGGTGCACTCAAGGTTTATAGAATATACAGGTTGCCTCATTTCGAAATAATTGAAAATATGGCAGTGGGGGTAATCACGCCATGACGTCACTCGAAGGACAAAATATTTATTTGCCCGTTGCTGTCAATTGAAATTTGTACTATCGACTATACGTTTTGTCTGTTTGATTTTAGATTTATGTTAATGTTATTTATGTATGAGAATGTCTGAATCAAACAAACAAAGCGGAGAATCATGTTGCGCAGTTGCAACATGTAAAAATTATGGACGAGTAACTAAAAGAGATGGAAATACAAATATATCCTATCATAGGTACAATATTAGTTAACTTACCGTAATTATTTTAGGTACCACGAAGACGTATACTTAATATATTTAATTCTGAACATAAATATGTACTATGTACATTAGAGAAGTCACCATTTTTATATTATTGCGTAGATTTTGAGAAATCCTTTGGTCTTTTATTAAATTAATAGTCAAGGAATTAATAGGGTACTTATTGAAATTTAGTATTTCTATACCATGAATTAATATCCATTGGATGATCTGGAATTTTCTATTTTTTTTTTTTATATTATGTAGGTTTATTTAATATTATATTACCTATTGTATATATTATTCAACTGATAATTTTTTGTTTAAAATACCCAAAAAGTTTGGTTTGTAAATATTTTATTATAATATGTTAAAACTATATAAAGGAAAATATTGAACAGTTTATTATAAGTAGGGACTTTTTTCATTCTTAGTTCTATTTCCTGAAGTTATACCTACTAAGAGATTTTTAAATTTTAGAATATTTAAAAATAATTGTTATTACTTATAAGTATCTTTATATAAATTTTTAAATCTAAAAGAATAACAATTTTATAAAACAGTTACAAACTACAATACCAATTGATTGGTCCTATAAATACTGTGTTACCACTTAAATTATTATGATTATTTTATAATAAATTTACTATTATTTCATAATATAAACCAAATACTAAGTAGGTACTTGACACAGGTTAATTTATAACTTATTTTCTTCAGCTTATATTAGCAGGTTAGCAGGTTAACCCTAAATTTTCTATTCCTAATGGCAGAGAGGTTGTTTTTATTCCTGATGCACCTCATATACTTAAACTAATCCGAAATTGGTTTTTAGATACCGGGTTTCAATTTAAAGACCAAATTATTAATAAAAAACCATTGGAGGCACTTATCAGTAAAACATCGATGGAAGTTAGTGTTTGTTATAAAATTAACTGCTGAACATTTAACCTGTGAAGGACCTCAGCGTCAAAAGGTTAAATTAGCCACAGAATTGTTATCGCATACTTCTGCAACAGCACTTTTTCATTATAACCCTATTGAAAATACAAAATTAAATAATGACACAGCTAATTTTATCAAATTAGTCAATAATTGGTTCGACCTGGCCAATGTGTCTCATCCAAATAACCAATGTACCCCATATAAAGCACCACTTGGATTATTTGAAGAAGAACAATTTTCACTTCTTGACCAAGTTTATGAAACATTTTTATTAATGCGATGCAATGGTAAAAATTGTCTACAACTCTTTCAAAAAGCTCTTCTTATGAATGTTAATGGATTAAAACAACTTTCAAAAATTGTTCAAGAAAATGGATTGAAGTACCTTCTAACATCAAAAGTCAATCAAGATGCACTAGAAAATTTATTTTCCCAGCTCCGAACTAGAGGTGGATTTAATGATCATCCGTCTCCTTTAAATGCTTTGCATAGGCTACGGATGATCATTTTAGGAAAAAACTCTGGTGTTGTTTCATCTCAAACAAATACTACTGATAGTAATAATGAAGAGTTCATGGTATCCAAAACGCTGAAACAAATTGGTTTGGAAATGAGTGATTCCAATGAATGCTCATTAGGCAATGGCAGCAGTTCAGACACATTAGTGATAATGAAACATTGGATGACATTTCTGATGGTAATACAGAAATGGCTCAAGATGCGGTCAAATATTAGGCTGGTTGGGTAGCTAGAAAATATAGAATACAATTTCCTGAACTAGGCTCAACAACAACAGAATTTAACAAAAATCAAAGTATCCATGGTCATGATTATGGAATACCGTCATGGATTAGTCATTTGTCGTATGGAGGCTTAATAATACCTAATAATGACTTTTTAAAATGTATCACAAGAATTAATGGCTGTTTAAAAAAATCATTATACAAGAAATACCAAAAGGCTCCGGTGTTATAAGACGTTTGACGAAAAAGATTTTCAAAAGAATAGAATTTCCATTAAAATATTTTCCTGTTGTTCGAACGTATATAAAACAAAGATTACTTATTAGAATGAAATACTCCAATCAACATGCCATTACACTCTGTAATAAAAGAAAAGCTAAAACTCAGCTACTAAAACTTCACAAACTGAAAAGATTAATTACTTAATAATAATTCTGTGCAAATAAAAGTAAAATAAAGTTTACATATATATTAAATGCATTTATTTCAATAATTTTATTGATCTCACTCACTCATACTTATTATTAAGTAGGTATTTATACAAAATAAAAATTTAGGTATTAATATTGGCTTATAAAACTGTTTAAAATGTAATTAAATAAACTGTGGCAGTGTGGCGGCAGCCGTTATAATATTATTATGTCCTTCCGATGACGTCACAGACAGGGAAACGAAGCGGGGGGATTTGTTTGTTTACTTGACTATGAGGCAACCTGTATATTCTATAAACCTTGCATTGCACTAATCAGTAATCACGTATTCACGTCTTATCTCTTATGCACTATGATATCATTGATATCCGTATCACATGTAGTATTAGGCAATATTGTACAACGTAATATTAAGAAATACCATAAACATAATAACACAAATCAAAACTGTATAAACATTTTGCAATAGAAAACAAATTAATATAACATTTAGAATATAAGACAACAATTGCCAAGTAGTATGTAAGCAATAATAGTATGTGTAATTAGGTTAAGACAAATGATATAAAAAGTTAAATGAGAGGAGAATAAAATAGTCAGTGTGTGGTGGTCGTGTGACTCGATCACCACTGGCCACCAGTGTTAAATCTAATGTTTTAAATTAATTATTTATGTGTACGTGTTGTATGTGTCGAGAGTGATCGGCGTATACGACAAAGTGGCGCCCAACTAGTGGCTCGTCAACCTACGATTTGTTTGTGCGCGTGTTTTATACGTTTTTTTTTTTTGTGTGTACGAAGGACTGTACACACGAAAATTTTATTTTTTTGTGTGTGTGTATTTCCATACATTTTTTTTGTGTGTACGAAGGACTGTACACACGAAAATTGTATTTTTGTGTTGTGTGTGAGTATTTCCATACATTTTTTTTGTGTGTACGAAGGACTGTACACACGAAAATTTTATTTTTGATTTGTGTGTGTGTATTTCCATACATTTTTTGTGTGTACGAAGGACTGTACACACGAAAATTTTATTTTTTAATTTGTGTGTGTGTGTGTGTGTGTATTTTCATACATTTTTATTTTTGTGTGTACGAAGGACTGTACACACGAAAATTTTATTTTTGATTTGTGTGTGTGTGTGTATTTCCATACATTTTTATTTTTGTGTGCCCGCCATCGCGTCATTATATTAAACAACGGCGAATCCACGTTTATCTAGACGGTGTTCTCGTCTTGTAATCGCGTTGTTCGTGCTTACCTTTCTGGCTTCGATTTGTTTTACGTGCGTGTAAATTAACTTAGTAATTTATTCATATTACCATTGATTATAGAATATATAGATAGTCCACGGTATAGAGATATTAGGCTACTAAAATTTTGTTTGTTCTAGCTGCCGATAGAATGCGTTGTATGATACAAAAAATAATTATTTTACAATCTGTATAGATAAATACAGAACGAGCGTCGAGTGCTGCCGCACTGGGCGGGGCGGGCCACGGGGTGCTGATAACTCAGTATTGCATTGCGGTCAGAGTTATTTATATACATTTTATTGATATTTAATTCCTAGCACTCGTGCCTAATGATTTAATATTTTAAATGATATGATATAATATGAATAACGACCCACTATTGACAATTTAATAAATTTTAACTGATTTCATTTGACATTTTTCAAAAATAAAAATATATTTCAACATCGTTTAACAATAAGTCAAGTACCTATATTATTATAATGTTAAGATGGTATTAACATGTTTAACTATATATAAACTATAAATAGGTATAATGCATGGAAAATAGTAATATATTTTACAATTACCAAAATAATTATAAGTTATAACTTTGTATTATAGTCAGTGTGGGATCAAGGTATCAGGAGGCCGGGGTGCAACTACTAATTGGTGGCCCCTTAAAAAAAACATTGGTCGATATATCACTTACCTATTTAGATACGATTTTGAATCATGTATATTTATTTTATGCATATTGATACATTAAATGAATAGAAAACACAAAAATGTAATTACCCAAATAAATAAGTAAATCAAAAAACACAACTATTCATACACCTTGAATATTATGTAGTAATTATAATATCAAGAAATGACAGAAGTATAAAACAAGTTTAAAGTAAATAAAATATAAATTAATAATTAAAATTCAACCCACACTACCTGAATATGAAATTATTAAGTAAGTAAAATAAAACAATAAAAATATAATTTATACATAAATATAATAAAATACAATGATAATATGGTAAACTTAATTGTCAGTTATATGTCATTTATTTACACAATTGCATATCACAATTTTATAGTAACAACAGTATAAACACAAAGATATGGTTGCAAAAGGTTAGCAACCTACAAAAATAAAACAATACAGGTAAACTTGTAAAAGAAAGAAAACGTTTGACTTCTCAGGCACAGGTAACACCATGATCAGCAGGCTCTGCAAGTTCTATACTCAGTGTATCAGCAAATATATGGATCGATTGAAAAACAGATTAAATCAACTCATAGGTACAATGTCAGAACAAAAAAATAATTAATACATAAATATAAAATTGTTATTATTTAAATATGGTTTAATACTTTTAGTTTTGAAAGTTTTGCTAATTTTGATGTGGATGAAAACATTTTTGCTTATTAAATATTTTGCATATTAAAAGGTGTTCAATTATATACAACTTATGCTCTAAACAGTTTGTCATTGATTCGTTTAGCCATTTTTTAATTGTATTATTATTTTTTACAAGTTCAGTTAATTGTTGTTTAATTTTCTTTTTATGAAAATAGTTTTTATAATTATTTTCAAAAACATTTAAAATTTTATTTATAACATTATTAAAATTATTTGATGGCGCTTTAAGCCCACTTGCATCATTTATTGGAGTGTAGTTTTTATTCAGAAGAAGTAATTGTTTTTTATCACATACATTTTTATTTGTAAACAGTTCATGTTGACAAAAGTTACAATTAAATTTTTTTATACATTTATAACCCAAATATCCAGCAAAGTATGCAACAGAACAGTCCTCTAAAGTAACATCATTATCAATATTTACATTTTTAATAGAGTCCTCATCAGATGATATAGAAGAAAAAAGGGATAGATTAGAAATACACTCTGTGTCAGAATCAGAATTTAATGATGAATCATTTGAATTTACTTGATATTGAGGTCTTATTGGATCAATTACTATAGGATTGTCATCTTCTAAGGTTGCCTCACAATTTGTCTAGTAGATGTGCATAAAGAAAAAATACAATTACTTCTTACCGAAGTCCTAATCGTTCTGGCTGTTGGATTTTTGTTATAACCACCCTTTTGTCGAAAAATACTAAAAAGGTTTTCTAATACATCCTGATTTTTTTAATTTTGAAATATGTGTGATTTTATTATGAATAATTTAATTGTTTTGTTTTAAAATTAATTTTCTAGGAATATCTTTTTCTATCAAATCACATTTCCTTTTTAAATTTGAGTCTGGCATTTGTCTGTAATTTTAGTTTTATTAGGAGTAGATAATGATGAAGAGGGGCTAGAAAAAACTAACTCTACCATGTCTGATTTTATGTGTGTATAAGTATTTACTGGAGTTGAAATTGTAAGACATTCTTGTTCAGATGCATCATTTTGATTAAAACCTAATAATGTAGATGGTTGTTGTTTTTGCTCAGATTTATATTTATATGGAATAGCAGTGCTTATTAAACGGATTTTATTAAATATATTTGTAAAGCTCTCGGGGGGGGGGGGGGAAATTCTATTGACAAATATACCTATTGTGAAGTTTTTCTTGTTCAATTGAGAACAAACTTGAGTTTCCTGTAGAGATAAACCAAATATAATAATTGTTTGAAAATAATCATACATATTATGGAAATTTATTGGTGTAATGACCATACTAACTACACAATGTTTTGATAATTAAGCAAGAAAAAAAAATAAAGTATCTAACTATTATTACTCCAGTGTAATAAATAATAATTTTTTGGGTATGTATTAAAGCATTATAAAAATACTTTTATAAAAATATTTAAAACAAATTTTAAATAGGTATTATTTGTTTTTTATAATTAATTAGTATTTAATATGAACTTAGAGATATAGTTTTTTATATAGATTTACCTAAATTGTTCATTATAGTTACCTACACCAAAACTCCAAAACAAAAATTATATGTGTTTGATAAATAATATACAAATTACAAAATAAGTTGCTATCCGAAATATTTTACAAAAAACGTATCACTTAATAAAAGGGATTTATAGCTAACTTGGTGACAAATCTAATAAACCGAAAAGATAACACCTAAGCTCTTTTTATAAATTTCAAACATTTATTTACCCGCATTAATTATCCAAATTTCTCTTCTTTCATCATTGGGAAAACGGGAAAAACTCAAGTTTGGAAATGTTTTCTTCGACTTTCCACAATTTAAAAATTGGCATTTGTTACCAGACATTTTTAAAATTACTCACTAGACGTAAAAGTAGTAAAAAATAAAGGAAGTAACAAATAACAATAAGGCAAAATACTTAGAATATAAAACAAGCAAGAACCTTTTTCATTGACAAGTGACAACTGCAGAGAAGAATACTTAAGACTAATCTAATCGTAATTCGTATGTTCACGTTCACAGAGTAAACGGTAAAATATAGACGAAATAATGATAATAAAATGATAATCGCTAATTTTATCGATTATAATGGGAATAAATATAATGGTACTTTAATTTTTCATTTTACATGAAAAAGAATTCTATATAAATTATTTTTCGCCGACCGCGTGATTGCCTTCCCGTACTTCATGACTATCTATGATAGAGGTACCACCACCTTGAATCCCAGCACCCACCGCGTACGTCGTTCATCTACCTATGATAGAGGTACCACCACCTTGAATCCCAGCACCCACCGCGTTCGTCGTTCATCTACCTATGAGAGAGGTACCACCTCCTTGCATCCCAGCGACGTCAGCGCTCCATAGCGGTTGCATCCTACGAGTAGTCGCCAAATATTAACATTGCGTTGGCTATCTATCTATTCTATAATCAATGATATTACCGAACATTTCCGTGTGCCAGCGTACTAGACACTTATGTGCCGTACTTCGAATTCCGCTATTACCCGCAATTTTGTGGTGGTGTATCCACAGTGCGTTTTTAATGTTTTAATATTTCGGCTAATATTGGATTTGGTGCCGAAGCATCGTTGTTGCGACTACCAGCCAAGTGTGCCCACCATTGTACGCGTCTAGGTGAGGGTATGCATGACGCATACGTTCTACTCGTTACCACCATTAGGGCAAGTAACGTCCGTGATGCTGTTGCGACTTTCAACATCCTATATGGCGGTGGCCGGTTACCGATGGAGTGTCAATGTGTCACGCAATGGTGTTATCATTGATAATCGTTCTCCTATTGTGGTATAGAATATAATATATATGTATTTAATGCATATGTATGTGTGTGTATATGTATGTATGTATGTGTATGTATGTGTATGTGTGTATATGTATGTATGAACAATTGAACCTAATACGCTACCTTTAGATACTAAATAATCAAATTCAATTTTTTTTTCTGTCTTCAAAAAAATACACGATTTAACATAACTATTTGCTCTTTTAATACATTTTAAACCAATATACCTTTTTGTTATGATATTATTTTTTTTTTCTAAATATTTTATGAAGCCTTATTTTATTTGTAGTGTGTAAATTGCACTTAATTGTCATGTACCTTTCGCAGACCACGTCGTGTTTAATAATAATAATAATTATATCACTTATTATAATTATTTATCCAATCCTTCTGTATTGATCAAATTATATTACTTATGAGTAATAATGAAATAAGTATACCATTAGAACTTATGAATATTTATTTAAAAAAAAAAAAAATTCCCATCTATATATATATATATATATATGAGTTGAATTGAATGTATTTACCCGATTATATTTCTTGAATACGATATTACAAGTTTGTTTGAGTGTACGTGAATACGATATTTTGACTTGGCGTTTTATGTGTCTTTTTACTTATTTTTGGATTTAGGTACATATGTATCGATGTTTGAATAATGTGAATATAATTATACGACTTGTCATGTGTGCGTAATATGTACACGATTTATTTTTTTTGTTGTTGTTGGGTCATCATTTACACGTGTACAGTAATTTAGTATGTGAATACGAGTTTTGACTTAGCGCGTGTGTGTGTACGCGCATAGATTCATTCAATATTTTAGTAAACAGGTACTTCATTGGATAAACTGCATTATTGCGTATTTTGAGATTGGGTACCTACGTTACGGCAAGGTACGACATTAATGTACACATGTGTGGGGGACTTTACTTCAAAGATTCGTACTTAATATTAATGTTTTTTACTATTTTTTTTTTCTTGTTATCATTTATAAATCATTATTTTTCATTTTTATCATGTTTATTAAAAATTAATCTGAATTCTTCAACACAATATTTTGGATTTTAAATTTAAATGTCACATCAATATTACCGCTTACTGTTCTTTATTTAAAAAAAAAAAAAAAAAAAAAAAAAAAAATTGTGTAACTTCCTTTGAAAGAGGAAGAAATATAGTACTTGACACATTTTTATATACCTAATTAGGAACATACCATTTTCGTTATAACATTTTATGATTGCATTCATATCGATATTATTTAAAAAAAAAAAAAAAACAAAAATATTTTGAAAAACATAATACCATTTGTTAATACACATAGTATTTTATCACATTTTAATAATATCTTATTGTATTCAGTTTATTAAATATTACGCAAAAATTGTCTTAAATTTAATATTAATAATAATAAAAAAGGGGGAGAGAAAAAAAAAATACCTTACATAATTGATATATTTAATGTATAATATTTTTTTTTATCTAACATATTAACTATGTTTTTTTTTCTGTTTATAAAAATGATTAGATTTTTAGAAATATATAAGTTATACTTCGATCATAAATATACCGAAATGTTTTTTCTAATGAAACTTTTAATACACCTGTATCATAATTAATTACATATATACCTATCAATATTGTGAAATTATACCCCAGTTATATTATTATTGACCTAATAATTAAAACTGCATAATATAGACATTCTGTTTTTTTTTTGTTCTAAAATTGCCAAATTGCCTTTTTTGTGTGTTCATTGTTTTCATAATTAATGTTTATACTTTCGTAATGTTAAATTTTAAATTTTAAAACATAACAAAAAATGTTATTATTATATTCATTTGTTTTTGTTGTTGTTGCAACATATTTCTTATTCAATATGAAACTATATTTAGTCCAATTGATTGTTACATTTTGGTGTGTAAGCAAATTGCTATTAAAAGTAACATATTATATAACCTTTAAATAACGCCTTACTTTTACATCTTTAACAACTTTTTATTATTTGTAGGTATACAGTAATATTGTACAATTTAACTTATTTTGAAAAATCTTGTTTTTTTAAAATTTTTAATCACGTTATCATATATTTACTTTTACTCTATGGTTGACTTTGGTTATATAGTTTTATTTATCAGATATGTATTTATGTAAAAATTGCATATATTTTGCATTGATAATAATTGTATTATGATTAAATCCATGTGACGAAATTATAGATCATGCGATACAAAAAATCATCATCCATCGTCCATTACCGATACACCGATACACAAAAATGTTCAATCAATCTATGGATCAATCACAAGTCATGATTGAAGATTAAGTACCTACTAAATTCATATCAATGACCACTTCTTTGGGAGAAGATCAATCAACATAAAAACATTATTCTTGCTGACCACACAATAACATCAACCTCAAATTAATTTTGTATACAAAATCCAATATCATTTAAATTTCACCCTTTACGGAAATAATTATTATAAAATATGAGGACATATTTTTTTTTTAGAACGGGGACTGTAGTATTAGGCAATATTGTACAACGTAATATTAAGAAATACCATAAACATAATAACACAAATCAAAACTGTATAAACATTTTGCAATAGAAAACAAATTAATATAACATTTAGAATATAAGACAACAATTGCCAAGTAGTATGTAAGCAATAATAGTATGTGTAATTAGGTTAAGACAAATGATATAAAAAGTTAAATGAGAGGAGAATAAAATAGTCAGTGTGTGGTGGTCGTGTGACTCGATCACCACTGGCCACCAGTGTTAAATCTAATGTTTTAAATTAATTATTTATGTGTACGTGTTGTATGTGTCGAGAGTGATCGGCGTATACGACACACATAATAATTAAAAATAATAATAAATAATAATAATAATTTTATTCTGTGGTACAAGACCTAGAGGCTTTACGTTAGACTTTTGCGTCCGATTTGTGCCCAAACGTTTCACCGGAATTGTGTACGTTGTCCGTACATTGTGTCCGTATTCCGTAACACAGTTGAAATAGTTGAATAGAAGTGATCACTGATCAATTATCATGGGCAAGTACTCAAAATATACAAAAAAATACAATCCCGATTGGGAAAAGCTATCTTGTTTTTCTGGTAATTATAATTATTATACAGTAGTAACATTATTTTATTATTAATAATGATGATTCTTTTAGGATGGCTTCAAAGAGCATCCGATTTGCATAGCGATCGAGGTGCAGGTGAAGCGTATTGTAAACTATGCAGAATGGCATTAAGAGCGCATAAAACTGACCTGATAAAGCATGCAAAAACAAAAACGCACAGTCAAAGAGCCGATAGTTTGGAAGTACAAAAACAACCAACATTAACATCTTTTGGTGAGTAATAAAAAAGATATTATATTTAAAAAAAAAAAATCTAATTACTATATCTTAATTTGAATAGTTTATTGATAAGGTATGCACATAAAATCCAATGATGAGAAAATATGAGATTTAAAATTGGCTTTTTATATAGCCTCTCATTCATCGATTCGAACTATTGACCATCTTGGTGAACTTTTAAAGGGCATGGATGAACCAACAAGTAGTTTTAATACGCTAGAATTGCATCGTACAAAATGCTCCAAATTAATAATAAATGTAATAGCTCCTTGTTTTTTATAAGAATTAGTTCAAGATGTTGGAAATGGTGCATATTCTATTATCATTGACGAATCAACTGACATATGTACCTACAAGTATATGGCATTTTGCATACGATATTATAGTCAAACAGCTTCAAATATAATAACAAATTTTTTGGATTTATTGAAATCGAAAAAACCATTGCTGAAATACTAAAAACTATTCTCCTCGATTTTTTAACTGAGTTAAGTTTAAATGTTAACAATTTAATTAGCATTGGAACAGATGGCGCCAGTAATTTGTGTGGAAAGAATAAATCACTTTTTACTCTACTGCGTGATGAAGTTCCACTTCCTAATTTGCAACTAATTAAATGTATCAGTCATTCCTTAAAAATTTGTGCTGCCAATGCTTGTGGAGAACTCCCAAATGCTTGGGAATTTTTAATACGCGAGTCAAGAAGTTGGTTTTCGCATAGTACTCTACGTGAGTTGGCATATAAGGATATATTTAAAACATTAAATGAAGGTAAATTACCTCCTAAAATTGTTCAACTATCAACTACAAGGTGGCTTTCTTGGCATGATTCTGTTAAAGCTACACTTTCCCAGTGGCTACCGTTATCGACTCATTTCGAGTTAATATCTCAAAGTAAAAATGCATGTTACACATCCCGTACATTATATGCCATGTTTACTGATGACACTAATCATGAAACATTTAAAATCTGAAACAACTGCATTATCTAAAGATTTAGAAAATGATATTTTTGATACAGTAGAACTGTTCAGTGTAGAATGTAGACAATGATTTTTCTAAACTATAACTATTCCTAATTTAAATGTATTATGCATATAATTATTATAATAATATGTATTTAATTTGTTACAATATGTATTTAAGTTTGCTTTTTTAATTGTTTTCTTATTATATATTATATAAGTGTTTTTTTTTCTACACAAATTTACTGTTGTTAATTATATTATAATTAAAGAATTTTATGTCTTAAAATTTAATTTGTTATAAAGAGATATGTCTGTTTTTTTTCTATACAAATTGACTGTTGTTAATTTTGTTATAATTTGTTATAAAGAGGTATATAAGTTTGTTTTTTTATTTTTTTTTCTATACAAATTGAGTGTTGTTAATTATGCTTTAATTTGTTATAAAAAGGTATACGTTTGTTTTTTTTATTTTTTTTTCTATTCAAATTGACTGTTATTAATTATATTTTAATTAAATAATTTGATGTCTTACAATTGAATTTGTTACAAAGAGTTATATAAGTTTGTTTTTTTTAATTGTTTCCTATAAAAATACTTAGAAATAAGATTTGCATTGAAAAACTACAAATTTTAAACTTTAACTTAGCATTACTTTGGGGAAAATTATCGTATTGCTTTCAGTTTGGTGCCTAAATTTTAGTTTCCAAGTGGATTTTAAATGTATGTGAATATTATATATATATATATATAATATATTATATTAGAGTCTCCTATTATTATAATCCTTGTTGACAAATGACAATTTGCACTATTAATTGAAACTGAAATTTGAGTTATTTTTGATCCACTATATGGCGCTACGTACAATTATTGTGGCGATTTGGGCTACTTCTTAAAATTATCTGATTTGGGCGATATTGTGAAACAGTTTTTGCGACTTCTATCATAAAATATCTGGCAACACTGGGACCGGGAACAAAACCAGTCCACTTCGAGTCCGACGTTAAACACGCGACGTTCCGTCCGACCATTTTTGCATTCACCAAATATTGTTTTTTTCGTTTATCGTTGTACGACTACTTGTTTGTTTTTAATTTATTATTATTTTATTTATTTTTTTTATTATATTGTTAAATTGTTGCGTCACGACCACAATATATATAACGATTAATAATTTTTGTCTCTTTTTTTTTCTTACTGATTTTTATTTTTTTGTTCGTGTCCTTCGTCCCTCACGCGACCGAGACGTGACCACCCCGGACGGACCACGACAACTTAAAATTCGTCGTCCACTATAGTGTGTTCATAATTCTTGATAGGTGAAATACTTATTTCTAGCTTGTGTGTATCAACATCAGAATTTACGTTATATTCCATAGACGTAGCTAATGGTTGGGCTAGGTTAACATCATCTTGAGATAATGAACAAGAGACTTTTGCAACTTGGGAAATAGCAGGTGTACAATTTTCAGTTAGAGCAAGATTTGGAACTACATCAACAGGTACAGATGAAATTGAAATTTGTGTATTTGAAGAAGTTTGATCACTGTGCTCTCTGGATAAATTAAAAGTATACGGATATACATAAAACTAAACCACAATTAAAATTAAAAAATCGGTTTTTGACAAAATCCGATTTTCGTTTTTTGTGTAACTTTAAAACACATGACCATGACATTTTCACTGGTTGTTTATATTAGCATTGAATTAAATTTAACACATCCATAACGATAATCGTAATTTATTTTGCAATGATCCACTCGACACTGCAACACACCTCCCTCGCTCTATTCGATTGAATTCGAATGAAGGGGCTGTCGATATCTATATATTATTCTATCCACTTAAGGAGCAGTCGGTTGGCTAATTCCTACTACACTAACCGGTCTTGAGAACCGGGTCGTTGAAATAATATATAAATAAAGTTTTCCTAGTTATATTTTACAGGTCCAAGAAACTTATGACCTGCGTTCAAAAAAACTAACACGTACCTAGTGTATTAAAGGTGCAACAAATATATTATAAACTTTATAAAATAAGTATAAAAGGTAAAGATACAATTAACACTATCACCTGAGTAACCCTGTTCTTGAGGGTAGTGTATGTAGACCACAGGTGTAGCGGAGTACGAGTGAAACGAGCAACTTTATAAAAATATATTTATTAAAACACTTATCTAAGGTGGGTTATTTCACCTGTAGAAATTAAGTGTGAAACGATTAATTAATTTATGTGGAGACAAATATTACTTGTCTCTACGTTGATGATAAAAACGCTACTCTTTTACGTTAATGATTAAAACTTGACTCGTTTACGTTGATGTTAAAACTCGACTGGTCACTCATATATTACGTTCAGTATTCGTACTCTACACGTCCCTGTGTTCTGTTTACCTAAGCATATTTATCTGAGTGCGATATTAATGATGAGTTAGTCATTGCAATCGTTACAATTACCCCCTTTGCCATTTAAAATCTGCCCTCAGATTTACTAAAAAAAAATGAAAACAAACCTGAAAATAAATGTGTGTTAGTAAACAAATGATATAACCTTTGTTTAATTTCGACGTTGGACATCTATTCCGTTCTTCTCGGATGATAATGTCCTGGTCGGAACATCCCTCTTTAATTTCTCAGGGTATATCATTTGAATTATATATGAGGTTTAATTATTTCAATTATTTTTATTAAATTTATTAGACATGTCTTTAAATTTTTATTTGCCTAATATATTAATATAATCAATGAATGAACAAGATAATGTGCAATAACATAGTACACCATAACTATGTATATACATTATACATTTACAAAATAATTATACATAATAAAAAGTAAATTGTTCATAAACGTTTACATACTCAATGAAAAACGTTGCCAAAAATTGAATATGTTTACAATGTTTTGGAGATAAAATTGACAAGCCTTTCAAATTGTCTATTAGATTTGGGTTATACAATAGTCTAAACAATAGTTACTCAGGTTCACAATGATTTCAGGATTAAAACTATATATTAGTAAAAAAAAATGTTCATGTGGTACAATACAAATATAAATAAAATTATTAATACAATGTAGCTATTAAAATAGCTGTTTCAAAAAATATATTTTTTTTATTTTAAAATCGTATAAATATAATATTTTTCCTAAAATTGCTCGTTTTTGAAAAGAAAAACATATTTTATAAAGTGTATTTTAATTATTTATTACAAGCTAGCAAGTTTCATATGTGCCACTAAATTGTATTGATTTAAAATTTCTTAGTTTTATAGCCACTATGATATTATTTACTTAATAAAGTAGTAGCTTCAATAAATTAACTCGGTTTATTATTTTATTTAATGGTGAAAAATAAATTATTCGATGTCTCATTATTCATTCTTAATAATTGAATCGAGAATATAAAGTTTATATTAAGTTAATATGATTATAAACATTCTAATATAAAATAAATAGGCTTATTAACTATGCTCTATTTTTCTACAATGGCTTTTGTACTATAATAAGTATCAGCTCATAAAAAATTAAATTTTTCCTAGTGTGTTATTGTACACATATTTGGAACTAAATAATATTGATTAAAATAATTTATCCATCATTGTAAATGTATAAAATTTTAATTATGTCAAACAAAAAATATATTATTCGAATCCTCACAATAATTATATTCATGACATTCATTCTAGGGGGGTCAATGTGGACACAAAGTTAATGTAGACTCACAAAGTCTCTTTCTAGAATATAAACATCCAACATACAATTATCATATCTAATCAATAACATATACATTTTTTTTCTACAATTTTATGCATTTACAAATTTATTTGAAATTGTTCTAGGGGGGTCAATGTGGACACAAAGTTAATGCAGACTCACAAAGTCTCTTTCTAGAATTTAAACATCAAATAAATAATCAAATGATCATAAAACAAATTTTACAAATTAATATAATTTGATATCGTTAACTCCTAAATAACATCATTTTCTATAATAATAATCCATAACCGTATTTTAACCATTTTTTTTTTTTAAATTAATTGCGAGATAGTTCATTGTAAAATTCTTGCAATGTCAACGTAAAAACTCCAGTGGCACACACTAAAACATTGCTCGTATTACAAAAAAATGATTGTAATTTAGAAATCGAAGTTATATACTTAGTTATTGAAGTGGATACTCGGGATTTTTTTTTCTTAACCTAACCTAACCTTATTATATTAGAATTAATTTAATATATCTAGTTATTTTAATAAGAGTATTAACTAATAGCACAATACAACCCCATGAGTCGAAGGCAATAACACCTTTATGACTTACATATTATGTATGAATAACTATCACCAACTAAAATTAAAATTTATGTAAATTTCCGAATTAAAAAAAAATCTTGTCAGCGGTATATTTTGTGTCATTTTGAATTAAATTCTGGAAAACTGTTGACTATCATAATTTTAGTTTTTAATTCGTATATTTTCGCTATAATTCTGTTTTGTTTTTTTTTTTGCACAGTTTATATTTTTAATATATCATATAAATTTAAGATTAATAGAATATTCTTAAGAATAGTAATAAATATTATTTTTTTGGTGAAACTTTTTTATGTGTTCGATATGTATAGGGACATTTTTTAATTCCCCATTCTTTGGAAGTTCTATTAAATAAGCATTAGGATTTAATTTTTTAATTATTGTGTATGGTCCTTCGTATCTGTTAGAAAATTTGTTTTTGTGGACGGGTACTTTTACTAAGATCTTTTCTCCTACTTTAAACTCTATTTCATATTTATTTTTGTCTTTATATTTTTTTTGATTTTCGAATGCTTGTTTTAATATATCAGGTAATAAGTCAGGTATTTCGGACTTTTTGTAAATTTTGCAGTTCATGAATAACTGAGTGATCGCATGTATTTGGAATTAAAGCAATGTCAAAAATTGAGCTTGGTTCGTAACCATGAAGTAAATAAAATGGAGAGTATCCGGTTGAAAAATGTATTGCTGTATTATACGCATGTAAAACTATTGGTAGTATATCAGACCATTTTCCATTATCTTCCGTAATATAAGGCGCTATCATATCGGAAATTATTTGATTTTGTTTTTCAACATTACCTTGACTCGTTGGTCTGTAGGCAATACCTTCCGTTTTTTTTATATTCAGAGCCGTTAAAATGTCGGCAATTACTTTAGCTGTAAAATGAGTACCATTGTCCGACCTAACAATTTTCATTGCTCCATATGCTAAAATTAAATCTTATAATAATTTCGTGGTAGATTTTGCATCGGCGTTTCTACATGCTTTCGCGACACAATATTTAGTTATCCTACAAGTGGCTACTAGTATATATTTAAAACCTCTCGACATCATCAATGGGCCAATATAATCGATTGTTATATCCGAAAAAGGAGTCCCGTGTTCTATAGGGTATGTTTGCATTTTTCCTACTTGAAGAGATTTGTCTGGTTTACGTTTTTGACAAATTAAGCACGAAGTTACGTATGATTTAATATGTTTATGCATTAATGGCCAATAATACACTCAGAGAAAAGTGAAACTTAGTTCTTATTATTTTATGTCTTTAAATTAAATATTCGAAATCAGTTTAATATTAATTATATATTTCTTTAAAACTAATAGTATAGATCTAATATTATAATATTAGTTTAAATTTAATGTAAATTAGGTATCATAAATTTAATGGAATTGTTTTAATTCTATAAAAACAATTTATTGAAATTAAATAATAATTAGTAATCAAATTAATCCCTATTATATTAAAAATAATTATAGATTTCATTATTTTCAAGAAAATACAACTTCATTAAATTGATGAATAGAAAATATTTAAATCAATGTAAAATAAAAAGTAATAAAATAAATAAATTATATGATATATAGTTTCAAATTAATAATATTTACAATTTTTTGAAATAATGCTGTAATTTACATTATATTAAAGATATTTTCATTATTTGTACATACAGTATCATTGAAGTAAAACATTACGTACTTAAATTTAGTACATATTGTCATTAATCCACACTGTTGCGCAGTTGCCAGTACTGCTGTGCGAACAGGGAATCTGTCGCGACCGTTACCAGGCCCCACGCTCGCATTGGAATACAGCCTTTGTTATATTTATATAATTTGTAAATTGTAATGGTCGCAAATTGCAGAGAAACCTCGTGTAATGTGAACTGTGAAGTGTGTTTAATTTTGTTATTCGTGTTATTCGTTATTCGTTATACCGCGATAAATTATGTCTGATGATCAAGAAATAATTGATTTTACTGAAGACATTGAATTTAATGGTGACACTGCACTTTTATTAGAAAAACTGGTAGATCTTAATGGTGAAAGTTTTTTCAACGTATTTGTCCGTAAGTTGTTATTTTACTTAATACCATACATTTTATTATTTACCTAAATGCATTTTGAATGTTGTTTATTATTATTTAATTCAATACTCAAGCCAAAGTAGAATCTATAACTATATGACTACTTAGGTGTAAGAGGTATCTAGTGACTCTAACACTTTCTAACTTGTAACCTATAGGTACCTAAGTTATTTTAAAAACACATTATATTTGGTAATAATTTAATTGTTGGTACCTAACTATTTTGTATACTTTTTGTTTAGACCATGGAATTACTATTGAAAGTTTACTGTATATGACCCCGGATCATTTAAACACAATTTGTCCATCTCATAAGTTTGGACAACGTATTATCTTTGAGCATAAATTGAAAAAATGGCAGGTGAGATGTGTTTATAACTACCTAGGTACCTTATATGAGGTGATTTTTTAAGTATAACCTTTTTTTATCACTGTATACCACACATTTCAATTTAAGTATGTATATATATATATATATATATATATATATATATATATATATATATATATATATATATATATATATATATAAACTTAAATTGTATTTGTAATTTAGAACACTAGGTACCTAGTACCTAGGTAGGTAGTCTCAATGTGTATGACATTATTTGTTTTTAAAGTTCAAATTTATGTATTAAACTGGGCCAAAAATACGATGAGCATCATAGGTACTTAAAAAATCACTATACTAAAATTATTATTTTTTATTCATTTTTATTTGTTTTAAATATAATTATATACAGATGGGTAATGACAGGTACCTATAGTACTACCTATATTTCTGTATAATGTTTCTACTAGTAAAATCAATATTCTAATAAAAATATTTTAATCATAATAAAAATTATAAATTTCTTTAATAACTGTTTATATATATGCAGATTAATTAGGTATATAATATAATATTGTAATACCTTAATTTTTTTTTCTAGGAACAAAATAATGTCTGCAACATCAGTACTACTAGCTCAATAGAATCTATTTCGTCTAGTTCAAGTCCAAGTCCTACCTGCTCATCATTCTTGGATAAAAATTTGGTAAATATACGTAGTGTACATTTAAATTCTGAATAGGGCAAAGATTCAATTTTTTTGAACCCTTTTTGTGTCCGGTTTTCGTTACATTTTAATTTTTTTATTTATGTGAATTAGTTTAAATTTAGAAAAAAAAATTTAGTTATAAATATCGTCTTCCTAATTTGCCATTATCCTAACTCTAAAATGACTACTTTTTAGGAAGGAAAAAAACATTAACAGATTACTGTAGTTTTTAAATTAATTATTTGAGGTTTTGTTTAATTTTTTTAAATAACTGAATAATTTTGATTTATCTTATAAAGGGAGTTAATATCTTTTCTTAAAAAAAAAAATTTTTTTTTAATTATTAATAGCTAATTTAGGGATGAGACATCACCATAGTGATACTGGTTTTAAACAATTCACAAAATTATTATCTAAAATAAAATAAAATAGGATTAATCTAATTTTTAGAGTTAAACCAACAATATTTGATACATATACAATAGTTGCATAAATAATATGTTTGTAAGCCTTGTGCATCTTTTTAATAAAATAGTATAGTACACCTTTGTATTGAAGTATAAAATTAACCTATTCAAATTATTAAGGTATTGTAAAATCAATTATGTATCATAATTTTACAAGAATGTCTTTCATTTTCTTTAGATCACTGAATTATTTTAAATATGTAACAGTAATAATACATTTTATATTAAAATATATAATATTTAGTTTGATATAGAAAGTATTTTGAAGAAGTTGTAACATGCATATTATTATTATTACTATTAAATAATATTAATACGCATGTTTTCGAGATCCAAATTACATCTAAAGGTGTAACATATCACGCACCGGCCGACACCCTCTTTAATGTATTTCAAGAACGCACAATATTCTATTTTATATAAAAAACAACTTAATGAGCAGGGCAAAAGGCCATATGCTTGATTTGTATTCACAGATGCGCGCCGATCAAACAACTACTAATGAGCCGCACTTAGGATAAAGGAAGGACGTTCTACCCTTCACACCCGGAGCAGAGGCCACTACATACGTTAACGGATAAACAGTATGCAATTAAAAGCACGGCCTATGACGCACTTGGACGACCATAGAGTAATGGGCACTCCGGCTGCCTATATAACAGCCTCCTAGAGACCCCGGCCGGGAGACGTGTCTAGCTATCAGTCAAAGCCCTTCGGAGTTCTGTCTTGATATTTGTTACGTGCACATAAGTTATAAATTGTAATCTTGCTTGTCATTATTGTCTATCATAAAGTTGTAAAGTGAATTAAATTAAAATTGTTTAAAATTATTCAATTGTCTACCATATTATTCTAACTCATACAACCTCAAGAGTACGATAGGTACCTGTTTTCATTGGGTACCACGTAACAGTGGCGCTGTGGACATCAACACCTGTGGTCTGAAAACTAAAATATTTTTTTTTTTTTCTAAAATAAAAAAAAATTTGTTGGAAAAACTGATCACTTTTCCTACAAATTCAACTACAAATTCAATTTAACTACAACTTCAATCAACATCTACTTTTCACCTTCAATCAACACACACTTTTCACCTTCAATCAACACGCACTTTTCAACTACAATCAACATCTTCTATCAATTCACAATCAAAACATGACAACACCAAGAGTAATCTCAGTGTAAGCATAAAATTACTAATATTATAATTTAAGTAACAATCAAGTCAAAGTGTACACTTTAAAACATCATACCATGGTATATTACATATGAGCTGTAATAAGGAATTATTTTGAGAATTTATTATTGAGAATTTATTATTGAAAATTTATTATTGGGAGTTATTATTGCGATTTATTTATGAGTTTTTATTATTGAGAATTATTGAGAATTATTATTGCGATTTATTTATGAATTTTTATTATTGAGAATTATTGAGAATTATTGTTGCGATTTATTTATGAGACTTATTATTGAAAACTATTATTACGAATTATTTATGAATTTTTATTAAGAATTATTGAGATTTATTATTAATATTTATTAACGCGTTTTATTATTATTAAAAGATTTTAAAAACAACATCCTTTAAAATCGCTATTATTAAAATTATTATTGAGAATATAAAATTATTATTAAATTATTGATTTATTGAGAATTATTATTGAATTATCGCATATCGCAAATTATTTTATTATTATGAATTATTATTGAATTTTATTATCGCAAATTTACTATGTTAAACTAACATAAAATATTACAACTCATATGTATAAAAACGACATTACTGATTTAAATGACACGTCTCCTCTAGAACTAGCTACTCTAGAGTCATCACCAACTAACAACTCCAAAGAAGGCACCCCTGATTTAAACGTAACACCACACGATTTGAGCATAAAAGAAGAAAAATTAAAAAGAGAACATAGAATAAAAGAACTCGAAAGCGATTTATTAATTAGCCCACCACGAATAGTAACTAGGAGCAAAGGCCCAATAGAACATATATTTCTAAAAACACCTAAAAGAAATAAAAGAAACGATAATAATATGTCTACTCCATTAACTAACCCAGAACATCTCGAAACTACTATGCCAGTAGATAAAGCTTTTAAATTTATTCCATATTGTTCGGGAGAAGAAAATTTAACACAATTTATAAACGCATGTGACATTGCAGTAAATTCGGTAGATAGACATAACGTACCTCTATTAATACGATACTTATTAACCAAACTCTCGGGAAAACCAGCCGAATATTTAAAATATAAAGACAATAGTAAATGGATATTTATTAAACAAAACTTAGAGGAATCATTCGCTTCCCACTACTCCATAAACGCGTTACAATTACAAATAAACTCCATTAAAATGAACAACGGCGAAACAGTTAAATCATACACTGATAGGCTAGAGAAATTATATTTCCAACTCACTAATATATGTACTGCAGGAAAAAACGAAAGCGATGCAAAAGCTATAAAACAAACACTAACCGAACAAACCTTAGCAGTATACATTAAAGGATTAATTAAACCGATTAGAAACACAGTACGCACTAGAGACCCAAAAACACTTGACCAAGCAAAAGCAATTGCTATACAGGAAGAGTTAGAATTAGCAGAAGAAACAACTAGAGATAACTTAATCGATGGTTTAACACGAAACACAGAAAACAATTTAAATATACCACCTAATCAAAATTATAATAATAATTACACACAACAGCGTAATCAAAATCAAAGAAATTTTAATCCGAGACTAAATAATAATAATAATAACTATAATAATCGTGAATTTTATAACAAAAATGCGCAACAACAATTTAATAATCATAATTACAATAATCAACCGCAAAATCCTTACAGAAATAATAACGCATCACAACAGAATTATAACAGAAACTACAATAATAATAATAATAATAGACCTCAGCAAAATTATAATAACCATAATAATAATAATAATCGAAATAATTATCCACCACAAAACTATAATAGAAGAAACGGTCGATTTAATCAAAGTAATCATAATCAAAGTTCAACTAATTATCATCCACCTGTTGTGATCCACAACTCAAATATCCTTGTGATTATTAATTAAATACTTAATTCTAAAAAGCACGTATGTAAGAGTAGCCTTGTTGTAAAAATTAGTAAACTGTATGGCACTCGGCTTAGCAATTAACACGTCCGAGGTTGAGAAATCGAATAGGTTTCCAAAAATTATATTAACAAGACACATCTTCGGACGAGGCCATGTTAAGATCCGGGAGCCCACACCAAAGGAGTGGTGTTGGCCAAGACAACGGAAGACCCGATATAAATACAGCCACGGGATGCCAGTAGAGAGAGAGTAAGGAAGCAGACGCAGACAGAAGCAGAGAGACACCACCTCTTGTGCTATTCAAGTGCTAACGCAAATATTACCTGACCGTTATGACTTAGAGTTTATTGCTCAAGTCCTCTATCGCATGTAGGGATATTTTGTCGTTAACACTGAATGCATTTTAAAAGTATTAAAATAAATTGTAAATGTTATAAATTGTCTATTTTCGAAGTTTATCAATAAAGAAAAGTCTTAATATTATCTTATAAAAAAGTGTCGATTCATTTCCGAGGAGATCGCAACAGAAAATTGGCGCTGCGGACAGGGTATTGTTCAAGAGGAAATTCTCCAAAGGAACCACTGTGGACTTGATCAATCCACAACTCTCGAACAAGACTCCAGAACATTGCCGATTTCAACGAGATGGACAGCACGTTTTTGTAAGCTAATATTAAGTATTTTGTTATGTAAATCGTCTCCCCTAAAAATCTATATATAAAAAAAAAGAATAAAAAAAAAAAAAAAAAAAAAAAGAGAGAAACGGAGTAAAATAAAATTTAAAAAAAAAAAAAAAAGAGTGTTATAAAGTATAAAAAAAAGAGTATTTAAGAATTATAAAGAGTATTAATGAGTATTAAAAAGAGTGTTATTGAATTATAAAGAGTATTAATGAGTATTAAAAAGAGTATTATTGAATATTGAAGAATTATAAAGAGTATTATGAGTATTAAAAAGAGTATTATTGAATATTGAAGAATTATAAAGAGTATTATGAGTATAAAAAAGAGTATTATTGAATATTGAAGAATTATAAAGAGTATTATGAGTATTAAAAAGAGTATTATTGAATATTGAAGAATTAAAAAGAGTATTATTGAGTATAAAAAAGAGTATTATTGAATATTGAAGGATTATAAAGAGTATTATTGAGTATAAAAAAGAGTATTATTGAATATTGAAGGATTATAAAGAGTATTATTGAGTATTAAAAGAGAATAATTAAAAAGAATTGAACAAAGAGATAAAGAAAATAAAAGAATAAATAAAGTGTTACAAGAGTATAAAAAAAAAAAAAAAAAAAGTTATGAGAAGAGATTATTATGAAAATATTGATGAATTAATAGAGTATCTTATGAGTAATTATTATATTAAAGAATAAATGAGTATTAAAGGTTTTGATAATTGAGTATTAATGAATATTGATGAGAAAATAAAGGAAATATTAGACGAAATAATAAATCAGGTCAGTGAGAACGAAGAAATAGAATCATTTATAAGGAATACAGTTTTAGTCGAAGAATTAATTGAAGAAGAAAGTAATAAGAATAGTGAATTATTAAACAAAACGCTAAGAGAAATAAATTTAGACGAGTTTATACAAAATCCCCATCAGAGACCCAACCGTCCAGGTACACGTAGTCAAAAAGATATAGTTCACACCCAACTTTTCCCTGCGAAAAGAGGAAAACTAACAAAAAAAATGTCACCGCCTTCAATAGTATTAACCATTAGCGAAGCATTAAATATTATACCGAAATATTCGGGCGATACCGAAGTATATCCTTTCATTAATATTTGCGAAAAAGTCTTGGAATCAGTCGACGCTGATCATGTTCCCCTCTTAACAAAAATGATTCAAGCATCAAAATTAATAAATAGAGCTTTTAATGTGGTCCGATACCGAGAAATTACATGCTGGGAAGAAATAAAGAAAATATTATTAGATAGTTTCGAAGCTCCCTATGCTGCTAGTAACTTACAATTGGAATTAACTTTAATTAAAATGGGAAACGGAGAATCCGTCACTAATTATAACAATCGCGTAGAAGATATATTTCAAAAACTATGTAATGCCCTTACAGCAGGTGAAAACGCTGCCGATAGCGATGCCATTCGACGAAACGCATTTAAACAAGCATTAACAAGTTACATACGTGGGTTAAATAGTAATTTACAATTTTAAGTTGAAACAAAAAATCCACTAACATTAGAAATAGCTATGCAAGTAGCTATAGCCGCAGAAAAAGAAATATTAACAAATCAGGCGTTAAACGAGTTAAGCAATATGTCGGTCAGGCCAAACGAAAGAATTAATAGGAATATAAATAGGAATAATTTTAATAATAATTATAACAACAGAGGAAATCGAACAAATTTTATGAACAATAATAACAATAATTTCGTACCAAATAATAGAAATAATTATCAGAATATACAGCCGCGTACTAACAATAATTTCGGAAATATGCAACATCGTTATAATAATATTAATAATAATAATAATAATCCACCTCAGTGTTATAACTGCCAAAAGATAGGACACATAGCTCGTGATTGTCGTTCGCGCCCACCGCGGAATAACTATAATAATTTTACAAGGCCACCTACAAATTATAATAATGAATCTTCACCGTTAACTTGCTCATTCTGTCAACGTATTGGTCATAACATTGAAACGTGTTATACGAAACGTAATCATGAATTAAGGAATACTAATGTGTCGGGAAACGATGGAGCACCGATCGTGAACGACGCTCTCCGACCGGTACACCATATAACGTCGCAATAATAAATGAACCCCGTGTATTTCACATAACATCGGGATTAACAAATAATCATATAACTTGTAACTCGCCCGCGTTTCTAAATGAACATGCAAAATTATTAATTGACACTGGTTCAGATTTAAATATTATTCGTATTAGTTGCTTACAACCCGACGTATTGGTAGATGAACGTGCAGCAGTTAAACTTCGCGGTATAAATGATGTAATTACACAAACAATAGGAAAAATAATCATACCAATACATATAAATGAAAAAGAAATACAAACTGAATTTCAATTAGTAGGCAAGGACTTCCCAATACCGCATGAAGGCATTCTTGGCAATACATTTCACTTTCAAAATAAAACAATAATAAATAATGGAGATGGAACATTAATAATTCCCGAATTAAATAATGAAATTTGTTTTACGCTACAACCACGTACGGAAACCATGGTATCCATTCCGATAAAATTAATTAATAAAGAAAATAAAGATATATTAATTCTAAAACAAGAAATAAAAGAAAATGTATATTGTGGCAACATAGTTAATACAGTAAAAGATGACAAAATAAACGTATCCATATTAAACATATCCGAACAAATACAGGAGATTAGGCATTTCGATTTAAGAAATATAAAATATGAGGAAGAATATGAAAATCACATAAATATTCAAATTGATAAAAACGATACAAACAGAATAAAAGAAATAAAGAAATTAATTAATACCGAGCACATGAATAAGGAGGAACAGGACGCTATAATGACATTATGTGTAGAATACGCCGACATATTTTATTTAGACACCGATTAATTAACTGCCACTAACGCCATTGAACATCACATTAGACTACCCAGTAACCAGGTTCCCATATTAAAACGACCATACCGACTTCCTCAAGTACAAACCGCAGAAATCGACCGACAAATAAATAAAATGCTAAACGACGACGTAATAGAATCATCCCGATCGCCTTTGAACGCCCCATTATTATTAGTAAAAAGGAAATTAGATTCTTCAAATGTAATTAAATGGCGAATAGTAGTAGATTATAGAGCACTAAATAACGTTACCATAAATGAACCCTACATTTTTTTCAGAATGTATGTACAACTTTTCCTTTTAAGTTTGGGTTACTGTCAACTACGTTTCAGCAGTCAACCCCTACCTCAAGAATCAGGAATCTATTTCGAGAATCAAGGACCATTAAAGGTCATAACTTCAAAATGGGACCTCACCGCATATTTAGATCTTAACTTTTATAACATTAATGCACAGGAAACATTTTATAACATTAACTCACTCCATACTATTTGTGATAAGTTAATAACATATAATCAATCCATTGACAATTGTCTATTATTCGTTAAACAAGCTGAAATATTAGGTAAGGAAATAGAAACGAAACGAACTTCGATATTTAATACTATAAGTCATACTAAAAAATTAAGAAGGAGTATATCAATTAAAACTATTGGTAAGGCAGCGCAATTACTTTTCGGCATATGCGATTTTAATTGTATTCAGAATACTGCAAAAAATATAAAAGAAATAATAACATCGGGTACAAACGAAATAAAAATCCCAGAAAAACAAACGAAAGTAATACAATTACAACAGGACCATGAGGCAACGGTAATAAATAAAATAAATAAATTAAACGGAAAAAATGTTTTATCCAATATCTATGAATTTAAAAATCTAAAAACCGAGGTTGAAGTATATAATACAATAAATATTTTATTTTCACAAATAGGCATATTACTTAACCAATTTGCATATGAAACGAATACAATATTCGAAATAGTACAAGCTGCGCGAGTTGGACAAATACACCCTACTTTATTAAATCAAGACCAACTACTATCACAATTCAAAGACATAAAATTATACCTACCCAGTGGGACAGATTTACCCTTAGAAATCGATTCAGTAAATGCAAATGATATATTAAAACTTTCAGATATAGCAATATACTACACAACAGGAACTTTAGTTTTTAAAATTATGATACCATTGATATATCAACATGTATTAACATTATATCATTTGATACCCAAACCCGTGTGTAAATTAAATAACTGTGTCTATATAAAACCTAGTTTTAATTACGTAGCCATTAGTAAATCAAAGGAACTATATACAACATACGATAAATTCGATCATTTACAGTGTAAATGTACGCAAAATTTCCTCCTTTGTCCCGAAATTCATCCCTTACATCCACGTAATACCAGACCGAATTGTGAAATATTACTATTTCAAGATCCTAAAGAAGTTCCGGATACTTGCGAAATAATGTACGTACAATTAGCAACTTCCATATTCCACAAATTAAAATACAAAAATAATTGGTTATATACTACTATAGGAGAAACTATCTTTGTAACATGTGATACAGATCACCAGTCCACTAGTTTATTGTTGGAAGGAGTAGGATTGTTATCATTAAATGAAACTTGCAAAGCTTATGCCACACGAGATATCTTAATACCAGGAGAAATAAAAAATGATGATGAGTATTCAGATTTTATCCCCATTTCAAAAATACCAGGACTAGACGAATTATTAATGCAACCAAGTAAAAATAATATCATGAAAATTAAACATATAAAATATAATCAAATGGACGAATTAAATGAAATAGCTAAGACACGTACCCAATTACAGGAATATAAAGTTATACAAGAGTTACAGGACAAACAAAATCGTACACACCTACAAGATTATGTATTGTATGTAATCTGTTCAATATTTATTTTTATTATTATAATTTTTATAATTTATCATTCAAATAAATATATTTCAAAACGAATTCTACGAACAAGTACAACAATAAGAAATCCAATTGAAAATTCTAACATTAGCGCTAATATAACTGATACAGTCACCACTGCCAATAATGAACAAATACTAAATGAACCTAATGTATCGATCCCCTTAGAGACTTATCCATTAATGTATCCAAAACTACAATCCGAGTTCTGACCGAAGTTTTTAAGCAATATTCTTGAGAGAGGACATAGGTGTATATATTATAAATAATTTTTTTTTAATTACTAATCATACTTTATTTATTTTAGCTCACAATTCAAATTTGTGATAGTTGATTTCGAATTTTCACCCTTACCGGAAAAGGAATGGTTAGTTATCGTGGGCGCCATGACAAATAGTCTTGACAAATTCAAACCTGTACGGTTAGAAGGGAAACCCAAAATCATTCGACCGGATGGGAAAATGACTGTGTTCCGTAACTGCAAACTTAATCGTGACAAGGTTAAACGACAAGCAAATATAGCATTTCGAAAGAAGAAGCCAGAGTTGCTTTCACGTATTATGGGGCAGTTTCATGAGAGTTTGAAAACCCTCAGGGGGACAGCAACTTTGACAACTACTTTTATAACGCATTACCTGCACGTCGATCATAGATACCCTATATTAGTTTATTGGAACGGACTCACGGACGTAAAAATTATTGAAAGTATGAAAATACCTAGAATATTTAAACATTTTAATATAACCACATATTACGAGGATACCCATCAATGGTGTTTAAAGTTATTAGATATGGGAGAAGATAAACAAGTAATATTCACCACCAATTTGGGGGACTATATAAAAGCTAGGCCTGGAAGGGAGTTGAATTTACTTGAGTGTCATTCTCTTGTATGTAACAAAACACATGATGGTGTCACTCAATGCCATGATCCAGTAACAGACGTTATTTTTACGCGATGTATATTTAATTACATTGTAGTTAAAATGAAACCTATTAAATTGTATAAATATTGTAAGGACAGTAAAAAAAAGAAAAAGAGAGACAAATATTTTATATCTTAGATGAATAAGTCGTAAAAAAAAAAAAAAAAAAAAAAAAAAAATATTATTTTTGCTCCAATTGGCTTATAAACATATAGATTTTAGGGAGGACGAGGGAAAAATATATTTATAAATCTACTAACACACATATTATTGTAATAAGAAAAGAATATTATTGTAAATTAACACTAGAGTTAAGAAAATACTATCGATGTAAAACTATGAAAGATAAACATACAATTGTAAAAAAAAAAAAAAAAAAAAACTTGTAAAAAAAAAAAAGGGCAAATAACATTGTAAAAGATTCTGTTTTCTTCAAAAACATAATCTTTGTTTTAAGGGGGAGGTGTTGTGATCCACAACTCAAATATCCTTGTGATTATTAATTAAATACTTAATTCTAAAAAGCACGTATGTAAGAGTAGCCTTGTTGTAAAAATTAGTAAACTGTATGGCACTCGGCTTAGCAATTAACACGTCCGAGGTTGAGAAATCGAATAGGTTTCCAAAAATTATATTAACAAGACACATCTTCGGACGAGGCCATGTTAAGATCCGGGAGCCCACACCAAAGGAGTGGTGTTGGCCAAGACAACGGAAGACCCGATATAAATACAGCCACGGGATGCCAGTAGAGAGAGAGTAAGGAAGCAGACGCAGACAGAAGCAGAGAGACACCACCTCTTGTGCTATTCAAGTGCTAACGCAAATATTACCTGACCGTTATGACTTAGAGTTTATTGCTCAAGTCCTCTATCGCATGTAGGGATATTTTGTCGTTAACACTGAATGCATTTTAAAAGTATTAAAATAAATTGTAAATGTTATAAATTGTCTATTTTCGAAGTTTATCAATAAAGAAAAGTCTTAATATTATCTTATAAAAAAGTGTCGATTCATTTCCGAGGAGATCGCAACACACCGCCTCAGCATAATGAACGGAGTAACAATAATAACAACAGTAGGCCTCCCATACGTAATAATTATAACGAAATGTGTTCTTACTGTGGCAAACGCGGTCACAATATGGACGTATGCTATTCGAGACAAAATGACGCCGCACGTCAAAATTCTAATTCGGGAAACGCCACACCGTACTCGCAACGCGCGCCGCGTACGGTACAACAAATTCAATGCGCGACCGACAATTACGACGAACAGATAATGGACGAACAGTGCGAAACTGTTTCCACATTTTATCAACAATAATCGATAACCATATTACGTGTAAATCGAACGCGTGTAACATCGACGAGTTACATCTGCTCGTTGATACTGGTGCAGATATAAACATAATTAAATTACAATATCTAAATAACAATTTATTCATCGACGAAACTAACAAAATTCTTATACGCGGTATTAGCCAACAATTAATACGAACAATAGGTCGAATTAATATACCAATTATAATTAACGACAAACAGATAAATATAACCTTCGAAGTAGTAGGCCCACAATTTCCTATATTAAAACACGGAATATTAGGAAGAGCATTTTTAGTAGAATCAAAAGCAATAATAGACATCGCAAATAATACATTGGTTTTAACAAATCATGAAACTAACACAACGATAAAAAATTGCTATAATATAAACGCACGATCAGAGACCATAATTAAAATTCCAATTACAGACACCAAAGTCCATAATAACTGTATTCTAATTAAAAAACAAGAACTATCAAAAGATTTATTTTGTAGCGAAAGTTTAACAAATGTAAAAAATGGTCACGCTTTAATCAGCATTTTAAATATATCCGAAACAAATAAACACATTACCGATTCAGAAATAAATAAATTAATATATAACAACGAAAACGAATACGAATTATTATCATTCAATATAGAAAACGATAATTTAAATAGACTCGATAAAATAAAGAAACTTTTAAAAACGAATCATATGACGAAAACCGAACGCGAAACAATTATTAATTTATGCAATAAATATTCAGACGTATTCTATCTCGAAGGAGATAAATTAACATGTACGAATACAATAGAACATTCAATTAAATTAAAGCCCGACGCTAAAGTACCAATACATCAAAGACAATTTCGACTTCCATTTGCGCAACAAACCGAAATAAATAAACAGATAAATAAAATGTTAGATAACGACATAATACAACCATCGTTAAGCGGTTTTAACGCACCACTCATTCTCGTAAAGAAAAAACTAGATAATTCAGGCGAACAAAAATATAGAATCGATTTTAGAAAATTAAACGACGCCACTATAGACGAAGTATTCCCACTACCAAACATTAACGAAATTTTAGATAGACTTGGTAATTGTACCATGTTTTCCGTAATAGATTTAACACAAGGATTTTATCAAATACCATTATCAAAAGATTCTCGCGAATTCACAGCTTTTAGTACACTAGAAGGACACTGGGAATTCAAACGTATGACAATGGGTATGAAACAAAGTCCCGCAATTTTTCAAAAATTAATGACAAACGTTCTTTCTGGACTCACACCACTAAAGGTAGTAGTTTATTTAGACGACATACTAATTTTCTCTCGTTCTCTAATTGAACACGAAAATAAATTATCTGAAGTCTTCGATAGACTACGCTTAAATAATTTAAAAATAGAACCAAATAAATGTAACTTTTTACAACGAGAAATCTTATATTTAGGATATAAAATTACAAGCGAAGGAATTAAACCTGACGAAACAAAAATTAAAGCCGTACTTAATTATCCCCCTCCTAAAAACGTAAAACAAATTAAATCATTCCTTGGATTAAGTGGATATTATAGGAAATTTATACAAAATTACAGCGCTATAGCTAAACCATTAACAACATTATTATGTAAAGACGTAAAATTTAATTGGACAGAAGAATGTCAAAGGTCATTTGATACACTACGAACAGCTTTATGTACGCAACCAATACTAAAATACCCAGACTTTGAAAAGAAATTTTATCTAACAACTGACGCATCAGGTCAAGCGCTTGGCGCTATACTATCACAAATACACGACGGAAAAGATTTCCCTGTAGGCTACGCAAGTAGAACATTAAATAAAGCCGAAAGTCACTACTCAACTATCGAAACTGAACTTTTAGGAATTATTTTTGGAGTAAAATTTTTTAAACATTATTTAATGGACACGCATTTCATTATCATAACCGATCATAAACCATTAGTTTACTTAATGAATTTAAAAAATCCTTTATCTAGACTAGCTAGATGGAAATACTATTTATTAGAATATAATTTTTCAATTCAATATAAAGCAGGTTCCACAAACAAAGCAGATGCTCTCACTAGAATGTATAATATAAATGAAATAAAAGAAAATACTTACGAAAATTTTATAAAAGATATAAGCACGAAATTAATTACAAATAATAATATAAAAGAAACATCAGACAATTTATTAGATATTCATCCAGAATATCACATCGTTTCAGAAATATCGAAACATTATAATTTTAAAACAGGAATTAATTACGAAATTAAACAAAAATTCGGAATAAATCAATCAATTCCTAACGCTACATCAATCGGCGATATACGCTACTTTAAAAACGACAACCGATTTATAATATGATAACGAAAAACCGAGATAAACAACCAACAACGTATGAAAACATGTACGTTGCACTAGCGAACTTAAAACAATTTTGTATAGAAAACAATATAAACAAACTCGTAATGAATAAATTAGGACAATCAGACAATTTAAAATACGACACCATTAGGTCAATGTTACGGTACATCTTTCGTAAAACAGACATAGAAATACACATATGCGCATACAATAACTATACCCAGGAACAAAAATCCGAAATTCTAAAACAATTTCACAATTCCCTAATAGGAGGACATTTAGGTATTAATAAAACACTTAAAAGATTAAAACACAATCACAACTGGATAGGCATGCGGAAAGACGTAGAACATTTCGTTAAAAACTGTACTTCATGCCAGAAAAACAAAGTTTCTAACAAACACACCAGACAACCACTTGCTATTACAAGTACCGCCTCTTCTCCATTCGAAAAAATATTTTTAGACATAGTAGGACCATTACCTCCTACAACCAACGGAAATAATTACATACTTACCATGATGTGCGACCTCACTAAATACTCGGTCGGCACACCAATACCAAACCATACAGCAAACACGGTAGCTGAAGCATTTGTTATTCATTTTGTCACAACTCACTCCATACCAAACGAAATTGTAACAGACCAAGGCACAGAGTTTTTAAGTAAAACATTTACCGAAGTATGCAAATTGTTAAAAATAAATAAAATACACACCACCCCATTTAGACCACAATCAAATGGAACGCTAGAAAGAAGTCATCGGACTTTAGGCGAATATTTACGACACTATGTTAATAAAAACTTAGACAATTGGGATACTTTATTACCATACGCATTTTTCACTTACAATTCGACAGAACACTCTGTAACAAAATATCAACCTTACGAACTACTTTACGGGAAAAGAGAAAGACTAGAAATCCCCATTAAACTAAAATCGGAACCAGAACCACGTTATAATTATGACGATTATTTATATGAAATGAAATTACACATGCAAGAAGCACATAAAATAGCTCGCGAACGTTTGATAATAAATAAACATAAAACAAAGGAACGATATGATCTAAACGAAAATCCATTAGACATAAACATCGGCGATTACATTTTATTAAAACAAAACGCACATAGAACCAAGTTAGAACCACTTTGGTTAGGACCATACGAAGTCCTCGAAATCATAAACGATCATAATATTAGTATTAAGAAGGGTCGTAAGACTATAACAGTTCATAAGAACAATGTAAAGAAATACTTTACAGATCTAATAAATTAAACCATAAACATAATGTTATTACTCACATAATTATTTTACTTATAACTATTAACATAATTATATATTATTTATTAGTACAGTGTTATGTTATTATTTATTACTATTATTAATATAATTATTTATTTCACACGATTATTTTCAGATAAACATTGAAATTCCAAATTCCATAATTTTTGCATATTCATTTTTAACCAAGATTTAATATCATTAAATAATACAATCAATCATACTATCATAGAATACATAAACAATGACTTCAATAAAACAACAACAATTTTTAATTAATTTATATCAAACCATTTTCAAACACAATCATGATAACCATTACGAAAACGGTAGCCCACGCATGTCATGTTTAAAACATCACATGGACATAGCAAACATGAAATTATATGAACCATTTTTACCACAGGAAATGCCCGAACTTTACACGCTCGTGAAAAGCATACTAGCTAAATATGACAAATACAATAAACCATGTATGTCTATCGCCATGGCCATAGACATCATGATAGAAAACGATACAATAGACGTCATGCAACTATATCAAGCCTAATAATAAAATTAATTTCCCAAACTTTAATTACTCATTATCAAGCATAGTACTAATTATTTAATTTCAACATAAAATATTTAAATTTATCCAGATATCTTATCACAATCTTAACAAGCATTCAAGCGGATGAGGCAGATATTCCAAAACATTGTACGACAATTACCAATTCCACAATCTATAACATTTTTCAAAATCAATCACCAACAAATTATATAATATTACTCACAATTTTTGTTATAACTTTAGTTTTATTATTATACCTTATAATTAAATGTTTAAAATACAAACAACACATTAGCCCAACAATAAAACCGGCATCTATACAACCAACTGCACCTATCAAATTTTAATGACATGTGACTACAAATAACTTCATTTATTATTTCCAGGTAATATCAATCAATATCATTCTTAATTAAATATATTAAAAATCACATATCAAACATGACACAAAACAGAGACAAAATTTTCATGACAATTCTAGAAAACGAAATAAGAAATAATTTATATAACGATCCAATGAACGTTTTTCGCTCATTTTCAACACATTTAACAATAGCCAATCGAAAAATGGAAATAAAATATACCCAAAACGAATTAATCGAAATAAAACAGAACCTAATTGACGCAGTAAAGGAATTCACTAACTGTAACGAAGATAACGTATGTTATGGGTTCATTAGTTTAGTAGAATGGTTCGAAAATCCGGAAATTTTTATGTAAAACAATAATAAAATAATATAAAAAATAAGTAAAACAATTAATTTAACCTTAATGTAGCTTAATTAAAAAAAAAAAAAAAAAAACCTAACTTAATAAAATAATTTAATCCAATACTGGAACAAGAAGAAACGTCCTCATCAAATATCAAAGGAGCATATATCCTAATTGAGAGTGATCGTAATCCACCAATAACCAACAGAAATGAAAAAAAAAAAAATAATATATATATACTAGGTAAATTATTATTCTTTTTTTAGAAAACTTAATTATACGTTAATTATAGATTATTGGCGATAACGGTGGCGGTACAGGCAGAAGACCCAGATTTCTCAGCATATTATACAATAAAGCAATTTGAACACAAAGGCCCATCATTTTATTTTGAAAACTATGGACCAACAAGACTTATTGGAGGACACTACAGAATGATAACATATTTATCACTAGATGAATATAACAAGAAGCACGAGACACTGGGAGAAAGAATTAGTAACTTGACAACAGCATGCAACGAAGCAACCAAATCTCTACTATGCGCAAAATACCAAAATGTTCTTACACACTTATATGACGAAATATCCGATCAAAGAGACAAAATGTACATATCATTAGGAAAATCAAACGTTTACGATCACGAAGAAGAAGAAGAAACCCATAGTCGACGTAAACGAGGTCTAATGAACTTTATGGGATCCGGAATGCACTACCTATTCGGAGTATGCGACGACGAATGCAGCACGAAGACATCAGAAGCAATCGAACGCACAGAAAAAGCTGGAACCAATGTTTTACATATAGCAAAACAACAAACAACTGTCCTAAAAGCAACAATACAACATATAGAAAAAACAGTTAACCAATCACAAGCACTTTATGCAGAACTCAAAGAAACTGAATCAGAATTCATAAACAATCTAAAATTATTAGGAAATGCAACAGAACGCGTAATGCAAGTGTTACAATCAAACGAATTACAAAATATATACACTTTATTAATCAATCAGTATGCTTACGAAACGGCCACACTAAATCAAATAGTGATAGCCGCCAGAAGCGGAATTATTCATTCAAGTTTAATGACAGTACAAGACATCGCAAAAGCAGTAAGAAGCATCAAAAACAGATTCATACCAAGAAAACTAGAAATACCAATGGGCACCAGACCTTCAGAAGTATATGAACTACAGAAAATAACAAAAATGACGGTATTCTACGGAAACAATAAAATAGTGTTCATAACTAAAATACCATTAGTAACTGACACGGAACTAACAACTTTCAGTACCATACCGATACCAAAAAGAGCAGACACAGATAACCTTATTGTCATTGATTCATCAACCCCATACGTTGCCATTACCAAAGATAGAAGGGAATTCACCACATTTACGGTAGAGCAAATGAGCCAATGCACAGAAACAGACATATATCGAATATGCACAACAGACCAGCCAATCCTACAAAACGATCACGTCGCACCATGTGAAATTTTTCTATTCACTGAACCTAACAAAACAGAAGAAAATGATAAGAGATGTACACAACGAACATTCAAATCTAGACGAGGAATTTATCATAAATTGAAATTCACAAATGAATGGCTTTACACAGTCTACAACGATCGATTGGTAATAACATGTAATAATTTTTCAAATCCACGAATACAAAGCATAAGAGGGGAAGGAATAATACACATAAAAGATAAGTCTTGCCAAATTCAATCCGTCAGCGCAATTTTAATACCTGAGGAAGAATTATCTACTAAAACATATGAAAATTTTATACCAAAGACTGATATGTCGGCACTATTCACAACACTTCCGAACAACACAAAAACCTTGTTAACGGATATCAAACAAATGGGTATACATACAAACATTAAACTTACAGATCTACACAAAGTAACAAAATCCCTCGACGAAATAGAAGCCCAAGTAGACGCAGAATTAGATAGAGAAAACAATTACAAACAATTAAAACATAACAGTTACACTCTTTATATAACAATCGGAATTTCAATAATCATGATAATCATAATAATCATAGTGTTATGCACAAGACGAACAAAGAGGAACAGTCAATTTTACCCAGCAGGGATAATAAATTCAGCATATTTACAACCAGCCCTCCCAATGTCAACTTTCGTAACGTCCAACGCTGCGATAAGACCTGTAGAACCGCCATCGCCACGATAATCATATATATATATATATATATATATATATATATATATATAAACTTACATAAATTAGTATAACGTAATTACGGGAAAAAAAAAAAAAAAAAAAAAAAAAAAAAGATTTTAATAAATAAATAATTTTTAATATAAAATTAATCATTAACATTTAATTAATCTTAGCATATTTATTTTCTAGTTCTAATCTAAAATTCGTAGTCATAGACTTCGAATTTTCCCCTTTGCCGCATGGAGATTGGGTCCTAGTCACAGGAGCCATGTGCAACAGCCTTGACAAATACCAACCCACAAGGTTGGTAGGGAACCCAATCATTCTCCCAAAACACGGAAGACCAATCACATACCAGGAAGAACACCACAAGCGAGTTCACAATTTCGCTTACAATGTCTTCACATTAAAGAAGAAACGCCCAGAGTTGACGACACTTATTACTCGACAAATATGTGAAGCGGTCAGCTTCACTGCCACTCACAAAACGTCTACTCTAACCCGCTCGCGAATACATACGTATTTGCATGCGGATGGCAAAACTCCTTGTGTTGTGTTCTGGAATGGTAACACAGATAAAATAATACTAGACAGGTTAGGTTTAAAACATATTAAAAAGTATCTGGACATAACTACTGTGCACCATCGTAACGATGATACCTATGACCTCGTCTTGCGTGATATGAATTGTAACAATCGGGTAATGTTCACGATACCCATTGGACATTTTGAAAAAGTAAATGGTGGTATGTTGAACTTACTCGAGTGTCACAATTTGATATGTGGACAAAGTCATGAGGGGGCCGCAGAATGTCATGATCCAGTTACAGACGTAATTTACACAAAATGCATTTTTAATTATATCCTTAAAATAACTAAACCTAGTAAAATTTACACATACTGTAGCGGTAAAAAGATTCGAAAGAGAGGAAAGAAAAAGCCTAGGAAAGAAATTAGAAAAAAAAATTTAGAAAAGAGAAAAAGGAAAAAATAGTAAAAGATAAAAAAAAAAAAAAAAAAAAAAAAAAAAAAAAATTTCCTTAGATAATCGCAATAATTAGACTAATAACAATAAATTCCACATAAATCCCACACATTTAAATCATAAATATTACTAACCCTTACCTTAAATTATATAAAGTATAATACTATTACTAACACATATTTTTAATTATATAAATTATTATATTATCTTATTATCATTATTTTATTATAACTAATACATATTTTAAATTATATAAATTATTATACTTATTTCATTATTACTAACACGTATTTTAAATTATATAATTATTGTAAAACCAAGGAAACTTGTTAATTAACATTAGCATTAAGATAACTATACCAATTGTAAACACTGAAACGTTTAAATCACTATGAAGACAATTTTTGTGTAAGGAATAACTTAATAATTTTGTCAACCCAAAATTATTTCTTTAGCGGGGAGGTGTAACATGCATATTATTATTATTATTACTATTAAATAATATTAATACGCATGTTTTCGAGATCCAAATTACATCTAAAGGTGTAACATATCACGCACCGGCCGACACCCTCTTTAATGTATTTCAAGAACGCACAATATTCTATTTTATATAAAAAACAACTTAATGAGCAGGGCAAAAGGCCATATGCTTGATTTGTATTCACAGATGCGCGCCGATCAAACAACTACTAATGAGCCGCACTTAGGATAAAGGAAGGACGTTCTACCCTTCACACCCGGAGCAGAGGCCACTACATACGTTAACGGATAAACAGTATGCAATTAAAAGCACGGCCTATGACGCACTTGGACGACCATAGAGGAATGGGCACTCCGGCTGCCTATATAACAGCCTCCTAGAGACCCCGGCCGGGAGACGTGTCTAGCTATCAGTCAAAGCCCTTCGGAGTTCTGTCTTGATATTTGTTACGTGCACATAAGTTATAAATTGTAATCTTGCTTGTCATTATTGTCTATCATAAAGTTGTAAAGTGAATTAAATTAAAAGTGTTTAAAATTATTCAATTGTCTACCATATTATTCTAACTCATACAACCTCAAGAGTACGATAGGTACCTGTTTTCATTGGGTACCACGTAACAAAGTCATCAAAAGGAAATATTGTGCTAAGTTATTTTAATAAGAAAAATAGTTTGTCTGATGCATGTAGGAAACATATTGTTGAAAATGTTGTTGAGCACTTGATAGAAAATAAAATACAAGCTTCTCCAAAATGTATGGACACTATTGCAGATAGTATTGTTAGTTTTTTCAATTTTGAAGTAAAGGTGTGTTTTATAAATATATTGATGACATTGTACACCAATGTGTTATTTAATAATTTGCTTTATTCATAATCTTGTTACATTTAGGAAACTTATTTTATAAATGTCCCAAAGAAAAAACCTAAAGGCATGCTATATCAAAAGTATCACAATACATTAACTAAATTAAAACAACAAGATCTTTGGGAGAAACCAGTAAAATCAAATTTGAGTGCTGATAGATCTTTTTCTGATAGATCTATTTTCGACTCTCCCAGAACTATTGAAACCGATGGTAATATGCATTTCTTGTACTCATATACTGATTTACATTGATTTCTGATACATTACTGTAACTAGGTACATAAAAATTATCCTTTTATAAATAAAATTTGTTCTTTTAATTTTTTTTTCAATCACTAATAAATGTATTGCGGAATGTATAGAGTTACTGTAGTGCTTTGAAATAACTATTATATGCATTTTTAGATCCTACAATATTAAGTTCAAAGAAATGGCTTCAATTTAATGTCGATCCTATAGAAGAAGTTATGTCCAAATGGAAATACACTGTTGAACATAGAAGACATTTTCTTGCATTAAATAGTACTGAAATAACTGACATATTAGAACATTGGCCTATTTATAAACAGTCGTTTGCTCATCAATTGGTATAACATATTTGTTATAAACACTTATCTTTTAATTTTGATGTCATGCTCGTATTTTATAGATTGATATTGATTTTGAGTTCATTTATCCGGGAAAAGGTAACCACCTATTTGATACGTGGAGCACATTTGTATGTAAAATAATACCTATCATGACAGTTAAAATAAAAGATGGCAATAGTAAAGATTTACTTAAACAGATGCTTGAACTCTCAGATTCTGATATAGGTATTATTTTTAAACATTGAATAAAATGCCAAATATATTTTATGGTAGTGTGGGACAACACCAGAAAAATAATAAATAGTTGTTTAATTAGTAACTGGTATCCATATTTGTTATTTAAATATATCTCGGTTTTAATTTTTGGTATAGCATGTTCTCACACATACTTAACAATTAAAGCAGAAAATTTTATAATGTTTTAATATAAATATTTTATGAATCAATATGGAAACTTTATGTTTTATTTGATTTAATAATTTGTTTCAGAAATGAAAAATGTTATAATTTTTGCACTTCTTAACTCACTTATTGTACCAACATATAAGTCAAGCTATACAGAAAGAGAAACAAAGAAAAAGAAGTACATTAAAACATCAATTGCTGATGGACGCGATTCATTTTTGCTTCATGTGTCAACTTTAAATGATTTATATGTTCAAATACAAAATCGAATCGATCATTGTTTTTCTTCAAAACAGAAGTTGCAGCCATTAATTTGTGCAATTGGTTCTGATTATGTAAGTTGTAATGAGTTCTATGTTTATTACTTTGGAACATATTACAAATTTAATAATATTGTTCGTGCTGTCGATGTTTGTTTTAAAATATTTCATGTATTTAATTTAAACTACCCACATCAGTGTGAACTAGTCTGGACGTTTATTCAAAAAGTTATATTTCAAATAGATACAAACAGTGATGTAAAATGTTCTTCTCTAGCCTGTTTGATTTCAGATTTAAAAAAAACATAATGTTATCTTGTTTATAATTTTTCATTCACCCTATCCTAACTGCCTTATTAGATTAAGTATATTTTTTTTTTTATTAATTTTTATTTAAAATAAAAAAAAAGATGAATCTTTATTGTTTTGTTTGTAATTTAAAGCTAAGTGAACTGGAACAATTATTTACTCATTTAAAATGTCTCCATGCCCTTAAACCAAATAGTCTGTATACGTGCTGTATACCTAATTGTAAACAACGTTTTTCATCATTTCGATCCTTTTCTAGACATATGAAATTTGAAATACAAAATAATGATCACATTTTAAATTACAAGCCATCTTCTTTTTCAATTAATATAAATAATATATCCAATATTAAAGATAAAATACCACTTGTAGACATCAATGAATCAATTCACAATTCTTCTGATAATGGTATTAATATACAGCCAGTAAATTTAAATTATTTAAATAATCATGCATTGAAACTCTCTTTATACTATTACAGTAAAACACATTTTTCTAGAAAAGATGCTACAGAGTTACAGAAAAATATAAGTGTTCTAACTAATTGTATTGCTGAAGAAATTGAGGCAAAAATATTAAATGCTTGTGCTGACTCTCTACAAATAGAGATAAAAAACTCACTCTGGAAAATTGTAGAATTTTGTAAAAGTCCCTTTAAAAACATTGACACTGAGCACACATTTTTAAAGCATTTGAAAAATAATGAACTGTATGAAAAGTCTAAAGTAGTCACTTTAAACAATACAATTGAAAATATGGTTTTAAATAGTTCAAATACAATTGATCAAAAAAAAATTAAAAGTGTTATATTACCATTAAAATTTCAGTTCCAACAATATTTTGAATTACCTGGTATATTAAATTCATTTTTGGACAATCATAATTCATTGATGTCAGTTACTGAGTTTTCTAGTTTTGTTAATAGTACATTATGGAAAAAAAAAATATCATCATACCAGCATAAAATTGTCATTCCTTATTTTTTATATTTCGATGATTTTGAAATTAACAACCCACTAAGCTCTCATTCTTCATCGATTTTAGGAGTATATTATTCGTTTCCTTCAGCTCCACACTTTTTACGTTCAAATTTAAAGAATATATTTTTAGCTGCTTTATTTAAGACAAAAGATGTCAAACAAATAGGGAATGATAGAACATTTTATAATTTAATTCAAGATATTATTGAGTTAGAAACAGTTGGCGTAGAAATAAAATTACCTAACCAAACATTAACAATTTACTTTTTATTAGGGTTAGTTGTCGGTGATAATTTGGGGATTAATAGTGTGTTGGGATTTTCTAAATCTTTTTCTGCTTCATATTTCTGTCGATTTTGTACAAATAATAAAACTAAAACAAATGAACTATGTACTGAAGTAGTAGATTCATTACGTAATAAACGTAATTATGATGAAGATGTAGCTAAGCATGATTTAAAACAAACTGGGATCTCTGAAGATTCAATATTTAATACTATTCCATCATTTCATGTTGTTGATAACTATATAGTTGATATTATGCATGACTTATATGAAGGAATTTGTGTATACACCATGAGCCATGTTATATTAAGCTTATTAGAATCAGGATATTTTGACTTAGAAACGCTAAACAATCGTAAACAATGTTTTAATTATGGACCTTCAGAAATCGGTAATATTTCGCCACCTTTAAAATTAATCAATTTAAAAAATAAAAAATTTAAAATGACAGCAAGAGAAATGCAAAATTTTATTCATTTTTTTTCTTTAATTATAGGAGATCTAGTCCCAAAAAATGATTTAACTTGGATATTTTTTATCAACTTTGTAGAGATGATAGATTTAATTTTGTTACCAAGTTTTAATAACTGTACAATTTTAAAACTACAAGAACGCATAGAGTTTAATAACAAAACGTATGTTGAGTTATTCAATGATAATCTTAAACCTAAGCACCACTTTTTAACACATTATTGTAGTGTAATTAAACAGTCTGGCCCACTACGATACTTGTGGTCATACAATTTTGAATCAAAACACCGCCAATTAAAAACATATACAAAAAATATAACATCTAGAATTAATATTCCCATATCACTTAGTTTTAAATTTTCAATTATTTTTTCTGACTTTTTATACAATTTTGATATTGAGGATTATTCCTCTTTTAAATCATTAAGCGAAGGAATTCCGTATTCTGAATTTATGAAGCAAATAAATAAAGAATGTATAGATAATGATATATTTCTTTCTAATCAAGCTTTATGTTATGATAAAATCATTTATTGTAATACAGTTTATATTATTAATAGTGTACTTACTACTTTCTATGAAAATGCTTTATCAGCATATATTTAAAAAAAAATTGTGTGTGGTAATAAAAATGAAATTTATTTTGTTTGTAAAAAATTAAATATTATTTGTTATGACACACATTTAGCTTCTTATAAAATTAATAAACACCAAAATAATGAATATACTATACAAAAAATTGGTTATTTTCATGGGCCTCCAATTAATTTGTATGATATTCCTATGTATACTAATGAACATGTAATTAGATTAAAAAATTATTTCTTGTAATTTTTTTTTTTTTATTCATTAAATTTCTTTATTGTATTATTTTTTATAACTAAATTATAATAATATATATGGAATTTGTATATAAAAATAAATAATTTTTGAAGTTTTAATTCACGTGTATTGATTTTATTTGTCCTTATGATTTATTAAGTTATACAATTTTTAATATATAATGTCATTTTCAGAACACAATTTATTCAAAATTTTTATAGAATATACATAATTTAAAAATTAATTAATACATTGATTTGTTAAATAGAAAAAAACATTCAATATTATACATTTTTAAGATAAAATATTGTGGTTTAATTTGAAAGACAAGGATATCATTGATATTAAAACAATACGTTTTTAATTTAATGATATGATTCCTTACATTTAAAGGCAAAACATTCTTGTATTATGCAAAATTATATTGAAATAATGAATATTGAAGTATTAGTTTAAATTTAATATTTTTTATTTAATAATAAGGTCGGCTTTGTTTCAAGAACTATGTATCTTTATTTTGAGAAAAAATGTTATTCAAATTATGACATTCACATAATTAACTTGAGTATCACATTTTTAATTAGATGATGTGATTGTTCTTATTTCAAAGGTATTATTTTCTTATAACAAGTAAAACATGTACTAAAATAATGATAATTGTGTTATTATTAAAAACTTATGTTTTCATTGAATTAAATCTGTAAATTAAATTATTTTAAAAGTGCATTATCATAAGCTCTAAATCATGCCTTTTTTTCTTTAATTTTATAGTCGTTTTTCATTCTTCTTATGACACTTTTTTCTGAGTGTATAGCGATCTTATTTTATTATAAACTTTATGTACACCTAAATGAGCTCCTGTCATTTTGTTATCATGGAAATTTTGTATGACTGCGGTAATAAGTGATTCTGGAATCGCTAAAACTGGTTTTGGTTTACCCTTTATTTTTTCTTTGTAGTATAATAAGCCATTATCATTGTTAATAAAATATGCCTTAGCTTTATTTTGCCATTTAGCATCAGAAATATCAGGATTTTCAATAGTAGTTATTATATTTGTTAAGTAGTTATCTTTTACTTGCATAATTTTTATATTAACTGGTTCTACTAAATTACAATTTAAGATATTACCATTTAAATTTTTTTGAATAAAATCGTTATAATTAGTAGTGTTATTAAATTTTCGTTTATTGTTTAATGTATTTACTGTTGGTTCGGAATCACTTTTGTAATTTGTTTCTGACAATTTAGTAAAACCAATTGGATATCGTGACAAAAAATCTGCCGCCTGATTAAATATACCTTTTTTATAAATTATTTTGAAATCAAAACCTATTAATTTAGTTCTTAATCTATTTAAAATTGCTGATTCCGACTTAAGTGTTTGTAGCTGTATAAGATTTTTATGGTCTGTCCAAACAGTAAAATGTCTACCATGTAGATATTGTCTAAAATGAGTGCATCCAAAATATAGAGCTGCCATTTCTAATTCTAGAGAAGAGTAATTATTTTGTGCGACGTTTAATTTTTTAGAAGCATAAGAGACGGGATGTATTTCGTTATTTTCATTTTTTTGTTGTAAAATTACACCTAAACCTTTTTTCGAACCATCGGTCACTAGGATTATTTCTGCATTGTCATCAAAGTGAGCTAATACTGGTTTATTAGTAATTTTTTTTTTTAAATCATTAAACGCGGTTTCATGTATTTCGGTCCAATTTATTGGTGATTTTTTCGTTTTAAATTTACCTTTGGTTAGTTCTGTAAGAGGGTGTGCTAATTATACTGAAATTAGGAATAAATCTACGAAAGTAATTTGCTAAACCTAAAAAACATCGAAGTTGTTTTATTGTGTTAGGAGACGGAAAATTTCTAATAGCTAAAAAACCTTCTTCGGTTGGTCTTATCCCCTGCCTATCAATAATATTTCCTAAGACTTTTAATTGTGTGTAACCAAATTTGCATTTAGAAATTTTTAATTTTAAGTTATACTTTTTTAGTCGATCAAAAGTTATTTCAAGTGAATTTAAATGTTCATTGAAAGTTTTTCCGAAACAAATACAATCATCTAAATAACAACAATTTATTCAATAACTTCCCACATAGCAAATTGAGAATAATAATATTTTCAATATATTTTGAGAAAGTTTCTTGTAAAATATTTGGCCGTATATATTGTTAAATTATAGTCAAAATATTTAGGGACCAAATATTTTATACCAAATATAACTAATATATTTTCAAATCGTGTATCAAATATTATAAGTTGTTTTCGCGTAAAAGGTTTTCAAAATATTTAGGCATCAAATATTTTAAACCAAATATAACCAATATATTTTCAAATCGTTGAATATCAAATATTATAAATTATTTTTGCGTAAAAGGTTTTCAAAATATTTAGGTACCAAATATTTTAAACCAAATATAACCAATATATTTTCAAATCGTTGAATATCAAATATCATAAGTTATTTTGGCATAAAAGGGTTTCAAAATATTTAAGGACCAAATTTTTTAAACCAAATATAACTGATATATTGTCAAACCGTTGTGTATCAAATATTATGAGCTATTTTTTCATAAAAGGTTTTCTAAATATTTAGGGAGCAAACCCCGTAACAAGTCTTTATTAGGCCCGTTTCACAGCCGCGCGTTTGGTACGCGCGTATTTATACGCCGCGTATGGGAATACATAACTATTAATAGAACGTTTCACAGCCGCGCGTATGATACGCGCGCGTTTTTTCATCGGCGCGTTTCCTACGATCTATACGCGTGGATCGTCGGTCACGCGTATGATACGCGTCATTACCATTCATTGATTTGTATTGAGTGTTTCACATCATCGCGTATCGTATGCTGCGTATTTTATTTTCAAAAAGTGTGGTGTCAATTTGAAAACTTAAAAAAGTTTGAATAAAAATTAACTATGTCACAGTTCAATATTGATACCGAACTTCTCATTATCGAAGTGGAGTCCCGAACAAATTTGTGGCACGCTGGTGATGAAGAATACAAAGACAGAGATATTCGTCTAAAAAGTTGGCAAGAAGTAGCAAAAAATCTTATTGACAACTTTGAAGATTTGAGTGAGGTTGATAAAAAAAAGGCCAGTAAGTGAATCACTTATAAAATAATTATGTTTTATATTATTTTGAATTTGATTACAAACCGTTATAATCTGTTGGGTATAAAAATTGTATGTTTATATGATGTGTTTTACCTACATGGCTACATATAATGGCTTGTCACAAATTTCAGGCAAGTTGATAGTTTTGAATCCTTCCTCAATAATTAAGAAATTAATAATTTAATTAAATAATAAAAATAAATAATTTAAGGTCTTCTAATATTATTATAACTATTATTATGACTAGATTTGTGTTGCACGTAAAATTTACCAAGTAAAAAAACTGATTCCAAATCTCTACTAAAATATTACCTAGGTTCTATTTGTTCATTAATTATGCAATTAATTACTAATCATGCATTATTCGTAAATGAAAACAAATATGTTTCCAATGTAGTTTATTTTTCCTTTTTACACTATTGTTAAAACAAAACAAAAATGTTCAGTTCATTTTGTTTTATTACTTGTATCATGTCCTCCAAAATTATAAGAAAATAATAAATAATAGGTAGTTACATACAAAAATTTAGATTTACATAGTAAAATATTTCGATAAAATGTATCAATAAATAAGTCACAACTTAGAAATATTGTATTAAGTAAGTAATAACTAACACAAATTACCTTTAATAGTTAAATAATACTCTAATTGTATACTAAAAAATATGATGAATAATATTATATAAAAAAGCATATTAATTAATAATCGTTAAATCATTTAAAATTGAATAAATGTACGGAGTTAAAATAATAAACATGAGGAATGATACTTATAAAATTAGAATTTAATATTAAAATAATATATACATTATACGTACATATATTATGTTATATAATATATAATATATTCACCATAAATATATATCGTAGGACTTCAAACATTTTAATGGATCATTTTCTCTTGCCAATTAACTTTTCCCTCTTCAGTAAGAAAATAATTTGCAAATGAGTCTCTAATAGCATTTCCAGATCTATTTTGTATGTCAACTTCATCATTCGTATTTTCAAGTCCATGAATACTTAACGTATGTTCAAATTTGTATCCATCTCTAACACGAACAAAATTGTGTAACACACAACAGGCTTTAATTATTTTGATTGAAAGTGATACACTTGTATTCATTGGCCTATGGAATATTCTCCATTTATTGGATAAAATTCCAAACTAGACTCAATATATCTTCTAGCCCGTGATAAACGGTAATCGAAAATTTTTTTTTTGTAATTCAAATTACTCCTGGCATATGGTCTTAAAATTGTTTTTGATACTCCAAAAGCTTCGTCAGCCAAAATGACATAGGGTAACGGACGATTTTCTTTGTCTCCCGGAAGAGGTTTAGGTGAAGGTATAGACAACAAACCCTTTTCGAGTTTTTCAAAAAATGTACCATTTTTAAACACAGACGAATCAGAAAATTTTCCAAAAGCTCCTACATCAACATACGTAAAACAATAATTCGCATCACAAATCGCCATTAAAACTATTGAAAAGTAATGTTTGTAGTTATAATAAAGCGAGCCACTTTTTGTAGGCTTAATGACTCGTACGTGCTTTCCATCCAAAGCTCCGATGCAATTGGGAAAGTTGGTGATATTTTCAAACTCCATCGCAATTTTTTTCCATTTTTCTTCCGTAGGAAGTTGTATGCATTCAGACTTGAGATTCCAGATTTGCTCACACACATCCTCAACGATTCCACTAATCGTAGATATTCCCATTCTATACGAATAATGAAGATCAGTAAATGTGTTACCTGATGCTAAATATCTGAAAATTTTTTTCATAATTTTTAGACAATATTAAATTTAAATATTTAACTATTGATTAAAATTAAAAATACAAGCTGTCATAGTTTTACAATGATGTTTATTTTTATTTTTAAAATTGTTTTATATATATATATATACAGGGTGTCCCGCTGGGATTTACACAAAGCCATATCTCCCGTGTTAATAGAGATAATCGATTTCTGTTTTTTTTCTTAGACTCACAGAGCTAAAAATATTTATTTGATCTTCATTGTAAATATGATTTTTTTATTAAAAAAATAAAAAAATTAACTTTTTATTTTATCATTTTTGTAAAAATTTAAGATAGCCATTTTATGAAGCCTATTTTTCTAAACATGTTTAGGTTTCATTTTTTCATTTTCATTAATTTCATGATTTTTTATAATATTTTTAGTTGTCGTATTTAAAAAAATTATTAAAAAAAATTAAATAAATAAAAATAAAAAGTTTCATCGTCAAAATTGTCAAAAAAATAAAGTCTATTTTCAAATTTTACAAAATCCAAAAAATAAAAAGATAATTTTTTAAATTTTTTATTAAAAAATTTATGTAAAATAAAAAAGTAAAAAATTGTAGTCTTTAGCCTTGTGAGTAATGTAAAAAAAACAGAATTCGATTATCTTTATTAACAGGGAAGATATTACACAGGAAGTATAGCGAGTGTGTAAATCCCAGCGGGACACCCTGTATATATATATACATTTTTGAGTAGTAAATGTGATCCAAAAGTTTCATTCAGCATTATCATTCGATCAGGAATTGCCTCGAGATTGTATTTAGAGAGGTCATATTTTTTATTTCTGAATGTTTTTCCAATAATGAGGAAAAATTTACCAAAAATACCCATTTTCTAGGTAAAATTTACATAACCGAGGTTAAATTATTATATAAATTGTAAAATATGTTATACATATATAAAATTCATTATAACTTTCAATAATATAGAAAAAATATTTAAATGTATAGTTAAATAAAAATTCTTTTCTTTTTAATTTAGTTAAATTAAATCAAAAGATTTATACAATAAAATACAATTTTAGGCTGGAATATTATAGGTATGAACTATAATATACATATTATAGACTGATAAAAGTAAATTGGAAATGTTACTTCTTATTTTTTCTAACTCATTTTCTTTTCCGAATCATTATTGAAAAAAAATCAAATTTTAAATTCTTTAATATAATTTTATATTTTTGAAATTAATTTTGATAGATATTTAAATTGCTATGAATGAAAATTGACTTTTTTTTTAATACTAGTTGATAAAGTGCAACAGAGATGGAAGAGTGTAAGAGATGCTAAAATGCGATCGATAACAAATAAAAAAAAAATGAAGTCGGGTTCTGCTGCAAAAAAAATAAAAGAATATGTGTTCGACAAACAGCTGCAGTTTTTAGAATCGGTTACAGAACCAAATAGGTAAATATACTTTTTAATTTTAGTTAAAAAAATCAGTTAATAAAATATATTTAAATTAAATTTATAGGACAGAGTCAAATTTTGATGATTCAAACCAAACCTTAGAAGAAGACGAAGAGGTTATAGAACCCGGTGAAGAATCATTAAGAATGAGTGATGAAGTACTTGAGCCACAGACGTCCAAAAGGAAGAGAAGCTCTGGACAAGAAAAAAACTTAAAAATTCTTTCGAGGAAGAGTTTTTAACAGCGCTGAAGCAAAGTTGCCAAGAAGACGAGGATAAATCTTTTCTAGATTCGTTATTACCAACTTTAAGACTTTTTGATAACGACCAAAAATTAATCTTTCGTTCTCGAGTGATGGCGACGATGATAGAAATTAAAAATTCACGCATCCAGGCTACTCCAGCGGCTTCTACTTTGATAAGTTCCAAATACCCAAGATTCCCACCTCAACAAGATTTTCAGTATACTTATATGAATACTGCATATCCTAACAACATGACACCGTCACCAGGAATAGAAAAGGAAACTTCCGATAACTGGTTTCCACGTCTAGAATAATTATTTCTTTTAAAATTTAATGGTAATTAAATTTTCAAATAATATGTAAGGTAACATATTATAGAATAGGAGTTTTTTTTTAATCAATTTCATAACTATTAATTATTAGTCTAATGTTAATAACATTAAAGTCAGAGAATATTTTTAATTATTTTTGTTATTACTTACCACCATACCTATTTTTTGTCATCAATAATATAATGTTCCATCAATATATATATTCATAAAAAAATGTGGCACAAACATAAAAATATACTATATAGTATTAATTTTAAAAAAGAGGTAAGAAATAATGAGGAAAAAAAGTGAAGTTAAATAAAAAAGAATAAAGGTTTAATACTAAAATCAATCATAGTTACTAATATTCCTCATTTGTTTAACATTTTTATAATTTGTGTTATTATACTTTTTATGTTCTGGGATCACAGTTATATTTTATTTTTGCTGGTTAAAATAAGTATGAAGATATTAAACAATATACATTATTACATACCTTAATGTCACACATAATCTTTCTGTAGGAGAAATCGAAGCACGAGCATTATTTGAAACTCTAATTTCACTTTGAAGTTTAAATAAAAGTTCATCAAATGATTTAATCGACATTCTAAAATAATTAAAAAACTTTTTTTCACTTTCTCTCAAATCACTGTAAATGGTTGTAAAACTACCTTTTAGCAGTCTTTGAGTCAATAAAGGATGAACCCACATTGTAAGTTTTTTACGATTTTTTAAGTTTCTTTGTTTTAAAATGTAATATGCCCCGTAAAGCGATAAAATTTGAGACGTTTTAGAATTCATTGTACAACTATCAGGTAAGCACAGGCCACAAGACTTTCGTGTTGAAGCGTCAAAGCTCGAATGTCGTCTAGCGGTGAGTATGAATATAGTGAACGCGAATATAGTATACGCGTAGACCATACGCGTAGATGTGAAAACAAAGAAACAGCGCGTATGAAAACGCTCCCCACAGGCGTTTTCATCAGTCGCGTTCCGTACGCGCGGCTGTGAAACGGGCCTTATATATAGTAATCTTCAGCGTATAATTTAAAATTGTTTGTGTCTATCATCACCTTTTAGGCCTCAAAACTGCATTCATTTTCTACGTCAGTATCTTTTCTTGTAGGAAAGTTGAAATTTTATTGTGACTTGTGAGTATACCATATAGGGGTTAAAATAAAAAAAGGGTCGACTATAGTGGATGTGGATCTGCTGTACAGTAGGTGGGCAAGCGGATATCACTCTGCTGTAAAGTAGGTTACAAACTTACAAGTGAATCACTGTTCATAATGGATGGCATTAAATTTAAAATACAACAATACCAATATTAATATCATTCTATAAAAAAAATATGATTTTGTTGATGAGCGGAGACGGTCTGTCAACATATTTGTTCGCTCCGCAAACAATATCTAAATATTTATGTCTTTTCGTTTTAATGTTATCGCTTTATTGTACTTTGTAGTTGTAACGGTCCTTATTGTGCGTGTCCGCGGCGCGGTCGATATTAGCTAATTTATCAGCTTTTGTGTGATGACCGCCCGGTTCGTGCATAAGGCCGTTATCTCATTTTCGTTTAAATTGTCTTCATTATTTCGCATCGCGTGTGTGCGTGCGAAATATTTTCGGTTATGTTTTTCGTTAATATGAAAGTCATGCTCTCAGTGCCACAAGTTTTCATCAAGTTCTAATGTGTTTTTTCGTTTTAGTGTGGTGGCACTGAGACTTATCTGAGGAGATGGTGGCCGGCGGCCTTAGCTTTCGTGGTGAATGTCGTCGGCACCATCGCTCTCTTCTTTCCGGACGCTCTACGTGTTACGTAGTCGTCGTACTCGGTTCTCCGTCGGTTCCGTTTTTTCGTGTGTGATTTCTTCGTGTCTGCAGTTGAGAAACCACGTTGTGATTTTGTGAATTAGCTGTCTGGTAAATATCGTTTGAACATTCTATTGTTACTACTTCTTTATTCCTCTTACAGAGCGGTCAAAAAGGTTACCAGCAGCTATTGTGAATCGTGGTTTCTGTTACTTGTTCGTCTTGCGGCTGCAGACAATTTGTTCTACGTGGTGACTGAGGCTAGGTGGTCGCACGCACGCGGGTTGTAAATTTTAACTTGTATCTTTTATTATTATTATTATTATAATTATTACGTCCCCGGTGCGGCTCGCGTCGGGATGAAATCCGCCACCTGACTCAGTCACATTGTGAGTATTGGTCGACCACGTGATTTATTTTATTTCGTTTTATTTCGTTTGACTGGTGAACAGACGTGTTCACCAGTACTTCATTTATTCATTATTATTATTATATAAATTATATTATTTAGTATAGGTATTTATTGTGAAGTCATTTATTTATTATTATTATTTAAATTATTTATTTTTGTTACATTGAAATTGTTGGGCCAAACAGGCCATATATATATACATATTGTCGGCACAATTATACTATTATTTTTGATTATTATTATTATTATACTATTATTTTTGATTATTATTACTTATTTTTCTCCTGTCGTGAAGGCACCCTTATATATATATAAGCGCTGAACGCGACAATATTTGAAGATATTAATGTAATAGAATTTATTTATCTTACTATTAGCCATGTGCCCATATTGTGTATACTAAATATAGTAGGTTAAATTATAGCTTTTGTCAAATGTCAACATATAAAATTTTAAATTGTCATACCTACGTGTATAAAAATATATAATAATAGTATAATACACTGTAAGAATTTCCTGTATGTATCTCATAATAATTATGAATAATATATTTGTAAATAACAACAAAATGAGTAAATTCGTTAATATTCTTTATTATTGTGTTCATAATATATAATATTGTCCAAATTTGAACTTAAAATAATTATAAAAAAAACTGTGTTAACATTTTGCTTATAAGTTTTGGTTACAGAAAATAGACCACTTACATGGAATCTTGCTTTAAATGTGATTCTGAACGAAGTGAGGAATGTATTTATTTTACAATGATGTGTTTTTTTTTTGTTTTTGTGTCAGTGTACAGCATAACTAGTCGAAATAATGCTTCAATTTCAAACTTCGGGGGTGGTTTCCGATGACAAAGTGAATATCCTTGGTGCATTATAGAGGTCAAAATTAAACATTTTCCGACAGTTTTCAAAAAAATCGAGAAAAACAAAAAAAAAAGTGACGGATAAACGGGAATTTTTACGCAAAACCAGTTTTCGACCAAATCGATTTTCTTATATAGTTGTAACTCAAAAACTAATCACTGTAAATACTTGAAATTGTCACCAAATATTAGTGTTATCTATATACAGTTAACTTTTCAAAATATTTCTACTTTTTTGAGCTATTTATAGACCACTAAAATTTTCGATTTTTCTGAGAATTTTTGTTTGAAATGTCGATAAAAAAATTTTAGATGGCCAAAAAAACTTGAAAATTGAATACAAGGTTCCTTATCAGTGGTTCTTATTGTATTTAAAAAATATATAATAAATCGTTAGTCACAATTTTTTTTTATAAGCGTTAATAGTTAAAATTTTTACGAAATATGTCAAAATCGCCAAAATTTGCAAGTAATTTTGAAGTTGAAAAATCATAAAAATTTTTGTGTTTATATCTAAGGATAAAAAATCCAACACTAAGTTTTCCATAAGTTTTCCTTCAAGTAGCTATAGAGAAAACCCGAAGCGTCATTATAGGAAAAATGTGATGAGCGTTTGAATTTTAGATTTTTACGAAATCGCGTAACGATGACAATTTTTGCTCAAACGATTTTAAATATTTGTTATTATTCAAAAAGTATTAGTCGTAGATACTTGAAAATTTTACCAGTTATTTAGATTAGCATTTTCTTTACACGATTTAATTTTCAAAATATTGTGACTTTTTTGAGCTATTTATAGACAAATAAAATTTTCGATTTTTCTGATAATTTTTTTTTTTTTATGTGGCGATAATTTTTTTTGGCTGAGTCAAAATACTTGAAAATTTAATACAAAGTTCTTCATAAGTTATTCTTATAGTGATTAAAAAATTATAAGAATACATAGGCACGATTTTTTTTTATTAACATTTGAAGTTCAAACATTGACAAAAATTCGTCAAAATCATCTCCGTTCAGAATTGTTTTTTGTATACAATAATAATACCTATCATTGCATTCAAATTTAATCCCATCCATTACAGTAACCTACTGTACAGCGGAGCGACATCCACGACTTACCCGCTTTTTTTAAATTTTAAATTACAAAACAAAATCATTTTCAAATTTCAAATTTGATATAGCAGGTAGTCAAAATTTAAACTTTAAAAGTTTATAAAAAAAATCGTGCCTGTGTAATTTTAATATTTTCAACTGCTATTATAAAACAATACCTATATTAGAAGTTTTGAATTAAATTTTCACGGGTTTTGACTAAACAATAATCCAATTTTCAAAAATTTGAACTTCAAATAAACGCTCATAAACATTTAATTTGACTTACTGGTATAGATTTTTTTTAATAAAATTAGAAAAACTTATGAGGAATCTTGTATTTGTAATTGTTATAAAATAAAAAAAAATACCTCATCCCGAATGCACCAACTAGATTCATTTTTCTGTGTAGCTATACAAGATACTGTTAAAAACACACATTATTGTAAAAATCAATACATTCATGATTCATCGCTCTGTTCAGAATATAAAATACCTATAGTAGTTATCAAAATTATTGTAGGGAAAAACTAAAAAAAAATTAAGAAAATAGGTAGGTAATGGAAATTTTTTTGCAATAGGTACCCGTTTTTGAAAATTAATCAAAAATGAATTTAGTTTTTTGGTATAAATTGAAAAAAGAATAACTGCATTGTAGGTACTTCTAGTTTTTTATCAAATTTTTATATGAACATTATTAATACGTACATGACAAAATGAAGGCTCGCGATGCAATAACCATTAACCATCAGGTACGCTGGTATGCAGGTACGCCCGCACTGCCAAATTTTTCAGGAGGCAAAAAAAACCTCCAATTATTGCTATTGAAATATTTTATTAGTAAAGGTTGAAGTATAATATATTGTGTTGTGTTGACATTATTTGGAATTTAATAAATATTGAATATGATGAATAAGTTTTGAACTGTTTCAATGTTTAGCCAATATTACGATACTATAATACAATACTATAATTTATTGCAAAATTTGTCAATATGTTAACTTTTAGTTAGCGCAATAACAAGTTACGTCCAAATCATTTACTGGTTATTGCACCAAAAAAATCAATGAGTGTGTGGATGTGTGTTTTTATTATATTTTATACCAGTAGTAAGTAAGTACATCGATTAAGCATGTAAAACGTATACAATTATATTCTCGATCTTTCTAGAATAAAACTTGTACAGTTTCAAGACTGTATTCTCGATACAGGTATTAAAATTATTTACCTTCGATAAAAAGTAAAATATGAACGCTAAACCTATCTTGTGTATTTAGAAAATGACATATAATATATTAAGTAATAGGTATGTAATATTATACAGCCATTAGCCATAATAGGGATATATTTATTTTGTGTATTGAAGAATTTATAAGATTGACGATTGTATAATATAATAATAATGGTCTACAACATAGAGTAATAAAACTACAATGGCGAATGGCCAGTGATAACGGAGTCATCGCCACTCGTGATCAGTCGGCAGTCGCCGTAACGGCCTATAATAATGTTATTTTATTGTGTTGTTTATGAATTTTGATATAGTGGAAAAACCACAATGCATTATCGAAATGTCTGCACACTGGCACACTGCAGCAGTCTAAGATAGTCGCGTTCGGGAATCGCCACCCGCACGTATATATATATACGGTACAATATTATCCTACATATTAAATTATACGTATTAGTTATTAATAATATTGTTTATCATAGACGACGCGTTACACACTCATCGCGTCTTCGCTATATAGTCCGTTATCCGTACTACGTAGTGTACGTACTTCGAAGTCTCAACAGTCACTATAATACCATTGTCCGTATTATTACAGTGTCGCGACTTGCCTACGTCTGCCTTTATTTCCTATTGCGATTTATGATTAACAAGAGTTTGTTAACTATCGATTCGTCTTACGAACTTACGAATTTATGTACTTATGTGATTGTTTTTAAAACTATAATTTTATTATAGTGTCTTCGTCTTCGTTTATGCCGTTAGTGGTTAAAAACAGTTTTCATCCCGATCAAAACTATTCTATTATGTAAGTATAAAATATATTATACGTTTTAATAATAAATCCTCTCATACCTAATGAAAATAATATTTAAATTCAGGGGCGTCATTTGCGGTACGCAGGATATACATTTGCGTAGCTACCTAAAATTCTGAATTGTAATTTTCGTCCCGCAAGGTACATACACATGGTCCGCTCGGCCTCATCACAAAAATAAAATTTTATGAAATAATATTAAAAAATAAAAATAAACATGTACTTTAAATTTTTAATTCATTATGATCACCTATTTATTTAATTTGGCTGTTGATAAGTTTCAATTTGTATTAAATTTATACATTTATAGCTTTTATTTGCACTGCTTATGTAGGTACTGCTCGTATTATGTCATTTTACTTTATTTTAATTGTGTAAACTATTATAATAATATTAATAATGTCAAATATGTCGAAAAAAATAAATAGTGGCCTACTCAATATTATTGTGTACCAAAAAAAAAAATTGAAATGACCCCTTAAATTTAAAACATGAATTTCCTATCTTACCTATGAGTTATTGTACCTTAGAAGCTTAGACTACCGATAATTTAGATCCTATTATCACTTGTTTTTACTAATTTTTAATAATATTATAGACCACAGTTTTATAAGTAAATAAATTATAGTCTTGTTTACCTACTAGGATATGTACTATATATGCTATATTATTAAACACATTACACAAGTACACCTTAATAGGTACCTAATATTATCTATTTTTTTCTTTTATTTCAAAACTAACATAGTTATCCAACTTTACAGGGGCCTACTATTGTAATATGCACTCTTATATTATTATGTTATAGTATAAAATGAATGGTTCCTTAAGCTATAGAACAAAACGTCGAAGAATTGCAAATGAATTATTAGCACTAGAAAGCTCTGATGATGATAATGTATTTAACACTCAAACTATACCTACAACTTGTTCTGTTTCAAATTCTACTTTGCCTTCTCACATTAATTTTGATGATAATTTGAATACTAGTCAACTACTATTATTAAACAGTCCTTTTAATGACCAAAATCCTAATGATTCAACAGCTTCGATACCTACTGGTGATTTTATTAAAAATATAAATTGTAATCAAGAACAAAATATTAAAGATGGTCTTAGGAAGTGGGCTACAGATTACAATATTCCACAAAATGCCCTTAATGCTCTTCTTAATGTACTTAAATGTGATGCTGGACTTAACTTTTTACCTAAGGATTCCCGTACTTTGCTTCAATGTAAATCTACAAAAGTTACAAATATACGAAATGTAGAACCAAGAGGTTATTATTATCATTTTGGTCTAAGTGCTGGAATAATGAAATGCTCATTTCTATTTCCATTAACCAATATTATTAAAATAGCTGTTGGAGTTGATGGATTACCCTTGTCTGCTAGTAGTTCAAGTCAATTCTGGCCTATATTAGCATATATAATGCCTCATCATGAACATGTTTTTCCTATTGGGATATACTATGGACAAGAAAAACCTAATAATAGTGACGAATTCTTAAAAGATTTTATTTCAGAAGTAATTTTACTTAGTACCAATGGTATTACTATTAATGGTTCTAAAAAAAACATTGTGATTGAAGTAATATGCTGCGATGCACCGGCTAGAGCATTCCTATTAAAAGTGAAAAGTCATTCTGGATTCTTTTCCTGTACACGGTGTACAGCTGAAGGCGATTATCTTCAAAATCGTGTTTGTTTTCCGTATTTACCAAATGGTAGCACTTTGAGGACACATGATGATTATGTATCAATGAAGTATGAAGAACATCATACATGTGACATTATTTCATGTATTTCATCAATTCCAAATGTAGATGTTGTGCAGTTGTTTTCTATGGATTATATGCATTTGGTGTGCTTAGGCGTTATGCGTAAACTAATTCATATTTGGATGGGCAATACTAAAGGGCCAAAGAATGTACGAGTACCTAGCTGGAAAATTAATCAGATCAGTAATGCTCTACATGGTATAAAAAAAAATCATATTACAAAAGATTTTTCTCGTAAACCAAGGGCACTTGTTGAAATAAACCGATGGAAAGCAACTGAGCTCAGGCAGTTTCTATTATACACCGGTATAATTGTTTTAAAAAATGTTTTGTCTGATGGATGTTATCAAAATTTTTTAGTACTTTGTATCAGTATGAGAATTCTTTTAAATACCTATCATCAACAGTATGTTAACTATGCACAAAAGTAGTTAGACTACTTTGTAAAAACATTTGATCAGTTATACGGATCTCACTTAATTTCTTTTAATGTACATGGATTATTACATTTAACAGAAGATTATACAAAATATGGCCCACTAGATAATTCAAGTACTTTTCCATTTGAAAATTACATGAAGTATCTTAAGAGAATGCTTCGTAAACACGAAAAGCCTTTACAACAAGTTGTGAAACGATATGAAGAACAGTGCAAAAATATCAAGAATGATAATTTATCAGATAAAGATAAATTAAACTTAACTGCAAAAAAACCTGATTGTTTTGCTTTAACTAAACAAGGAGAAGTGATTCAAATTGACTCAATGGTTACATCAAAAACAAATCATTCAGACACTGACAAATATGTTGGAAGAATATTCTCAACTAAATATGATTTATTTGAAATTCCTTTAAAATCGTCCAAAATTGACATTTTTATAGTGGAGAATCTTTCTGAAGATATAAAACAATGGACAAAATCAGATATAAAAAATAAATTATTATTGATTAATTATGAAAATAAACAAGTAGTTATACCTATTTTGCACACTTATTAACGCACATGATACACATATTAAAATTATAAACCTATTGATAGTTTTATCTTTGAAATTTATCTTGTATAATATAATCAATTGTTATTAACTATACTACTGTATGCTGAATTATTTTATATAGAAAATGTATTTTTATTTTGTTTGTACCTATTAAATATTATTATTATTATTTTAATAAATGATGATTTTAATTGTTAAATACAATATTTAACAGTACAATTAAATAATTATTTTCATCAATTTATATTTTAGTTTAATATAATGTGGACCATAGTATGCTTTGAAACCGACAATACGGTTGATGTTGTTCCCAATTTTTGGTACAAAAATGGATTCTGTGAGTGGCCAAATAAAACAAACAGAATAGATTCTAAAACATCAGTTAAACGTCGTGTCAATCCGGATGAAATACATTTTAAAAAATATGAAGCTCGAGCCCTTTTAACTAACATTGGTGAGTCGAAAATAAAGACATTTTAATTAGTAAATAATAGATGAATATAACTTATATTCATATATATATATCATAATATATCATAATATTTTTTTCAGGAACTTATCAAGAAGCTGAATTGAAAGCAACTAAAGCTCATCTAACATCAGACCTTTCATCTAATGATGATGACAAATGTATTCAAAAATATAGGAAAACCAAAACTATTGTTACGGGAAAAAAGATGAAGTGATATCACAACAAAAACTACCTAATCCTCCAGAGTTTGAAGAATATGAATCTACAGGTAACCTATAAAATAAACTTGTTAATTATTATTTTAAAATTATATGTATAGGTAATAGGTATAGATGCTGCATAATAGCTACTGAGGGTTAAGTTTATGTTTATCAGTTTCTTTAATTTAAATCTTTCCCTAAATAATTGATTTAAATTTTAAAAATGTATGATTTAAATTTCAGAATCAATAGTCGCTGATGATTCTGACCAAGACAAGGATTATAATGTACCTACAAAAGATATTTTTACTCAGTTGATGTGGGATAACGAAACTAATTCAGACAGCAATACTATAGACGACGAACTGCCTAAAAGAAACATAACATTTGAAAATTCTCTTCAATCTTCTACAAAAAGAAAAAAACAGCCCATATGCCTTCTACGTCATCCTGTAACACAAATCTAGAGAATGTAAATGATTGTCAAAACTCGCAACCTGAAATGTCTGTTCCTCTGAGCACTTCAACACCAGAATATGAAAGTGATCAATGTATGTTGCTTTTTCAGTTAGACGAAGAGTTAAATTATAATTTTACTTAAATTATTTGATTAAACTTTAAACTGATTTTTTGTATTTTATTATATTATTTATTTGGATTTATATTTATAATATTATGTTTCAGCATTTAAAAAGTATTTAAAAAGAACTCTTACTACTTTAAAGTATGATGTAGAAAATGTCCAAAGGCGTTTAGATGGATTGGAAACTATACTCGAGAAAATTAATGAAAAACTTGTTATGCAGCCAAATACCTCTATTATGATGACAAATACCAGCGATGAAGATATCATTTTTATTGAAAATGAGACGGATCTTAACAAGATGGAAGACAAACTAATAAATGATCCTCTATATAGATGTGCTGTGGTATGTACCAGCTACAATTATAATTACTAATATTTTATATAATACGTTTAGTAAAATTTAATTACTTGTTTAACATGTGCTTTCAAATAGGTAACTCAAGAAATGCATTAAGTTGTTTGCCTATTGTAACTATATAGGGTGTGACTGAAAGAAATGACTAATGAAATAACTTTGGTTCTAATCAATATTCATTGTTTATATATATATATATATAATTTTACACTCATGCACACTATATTACTTTTTTTAATTATTAGCGTAAAACAAAAAATTTAAAATTTTTGCAATGTCAAAAATAACCAACTCTATAAAGAACAATTTTAATAGTAAAAACATTTTATCTAAGTCGAGTAGTTTATTTTTTAGAACTATTTGAAATATCAATATTTTTTTGAGTAAATTAATTTAGAAAGTATGTAATAACTTTTTTCAGAATTCTAATGAGTATATTTCTTTTATGTCATATGTTTAAGTAGAATCATTTTTTTTTAAACAATTTTTCTTGTCACACTCTGTACAGGTATCTTCTGTATAGCTAGGTACCTATTATAATTGCATTTGAAAGCTAATAACTTGGCTGATTTACCTATTTATTGTTTTTTAAGTGAATAATATAGTATATTATAATGTATTATAATTACAAGTAAAAATTAAATTAAACAAAAGTACTTAAAATGTTTTTAAATTTTAAATCTATTTCTATTTTCCCCAGAAAATTTATTTTATACAGAAAAAAACTGGGGGCTCTGTAGCCAGAAAAGCTAAACCAACACTAGGTGTATTTTTATAATTTATATTGTAACTATTTTTTTTTTTTAAACATGAAATATTAGAAAGGTTATTTAAAATAATGTTAACAATATAATATATTGTGTCTACCTTCAACCTTGTCCCTCCCTCCTAAAATTACAACACTGAATAAAAGTAAAATATATCTATTTTTTCAATTTAATTACTAAAAACAAATTTGATACTATACGATTATTATACATTTATAACCCATTTCACATCTTCCATCTTTCCGTCTTCACATTTTAATATGACTATACTATGTTTCAACTAAGCTTAATATTATTATTAATGACAGATTATAGCCCTAATAGTTATTTATAATGAATAACTAATAAGGTTACTTAATTTTATATCAAACCTCATTCTGTAACTGTTACCCTAATTGTCACAATAAAAATGATAATTGATAATCAAATCAAATGTGTAATATTAATAAATATCATGTGTACATTTTTATAGATCAGAACTTTATCTCGGTTTTTAAGTAATAATTTGGCAGAGACTATTAGGAAGATGATGCAAAAATTGTTCAGTGATTCATTTTGAATTATTCCTTCATTGGTTTTAAAGGAAAGAATCAATTTTCGACCTTGCAATGCTGTACAGTTATATTTGGTAAGTTAAAATAAATATATTTATATTTGATAAAAAGTTTGAATATATAAATAGTTTGAAGTTTATAAAAATCAACTTTTCAAATATATACTAATAAAGTTTTACATCTTTATATTTATGTATACCCATTGGCCATTATATACAAATGCAGATATATAGGATATTTTAATGATTTTTAATTTTTTTTTATGATTAATATTTTTTAGAAGCAGTTCGTTCACTAAAAAAGTTTGCTGATGTTCCAAATATGGATATTGAAAAGCCTGTAAAGAATTGGATGGCCCAAGCTACACAGCGGGAAAAGATTAAAAACCAAAAATTGGCTTCTAAATAATTTTTATATAATTATTTATTACTTTTATTATGATAAATAAATATTTCATAAAATACTATAACAAAGTAGTTTTTTATTTAAAATTTTTCCTTTTCATATTTTGTTTAAAGCATAATACATTTTAATTCATTTTAATAACCCTTCTTACAGTATATCTCTCAATGTATAGTAAATTTAAAATATTCAAGTCCAAATACATACATAGATTAAACTATAGTCTATTCCAAATAAGACCAGGCTACGGCGGCGACCAGATCTCGTCGGGCGGCGGTCAGGCTCCACCTATTTTACTGATAACGTGTACTGACGTACATATGTGATTATGTGGTGCGCGACTGCGCGAGTGACGGTACGGAAAAATACATCGCGACGTACCGCTCCGCACTCCATCTGTTTCAGAGTATACAATGCAATCTAAGTTATTTGTTCAGGTCGCTGGTTTACGATAGACTAATTACGTCGCGGCGGTCGCTCTAGCTGTCGGGCCGCGGCGGCAAAGTTCGAGGTCCGTGCTCGTTGTGAAGCCACGCCCATGCGCACAACTTGGCCGCCGTAGCCTGGTCTTATTTGGAATAGAGTATATAGTAATGTTAAAAAAAAAGTACATTTTATTATACAACCAGTTAATAATATTTTATTATAATGTATTATAATATATACATTGTTTAGTATATGTATGTATTTGGACTTGAATATTTTACTATGTAGTACTTTAAATTGTTTATTATATTATGTTATTGTATAGTTAAAAAACTTAAACAATATTTGATACTATAAACACTTTGAAACTGCATTAATCAAATATTGTGAAAATATAAAGTTAAAATAGTGTAAAAATATATCTCAACAATATAATGAAAATATATGGCCACAATTTTGTAAAAATATATAGCAACAATTTTGTGAAAATATATAGCCACAATTTTTTGAAAATATATTTCAACAATATTGTGAAAATAAATTGTTATAATATTATAAAAATATCTAGCTACAATATTGTGATAACGTTTAATCGCCTGCCAAAAAATATTTCTAAAATGTTTTGATAATATTTTAAAATATTGTGACAGTTTAAATCAAATATTTTAATTTGTATTAACAATATTTCAACAATATTTTGAAAATACAATTTTGCTATGTGGGTTAACCCTGCCATAATTTTATTCATGACCTTTTGAAATTTTTGTGGTGCATTCGTAAGACCGAAAGGGAGACGTGTAAACTGATAATGTCCAGTTGAAGTTGAAAAACTAGTGATTTCTTTAGAATTATCATGTAATTTTAATTGATGGAACCCTGCCATAGCGCCAAGACAAGAAAAATAATTATTTCCGGCTAGTGTGTCTTAAATGTTTTGTATAATAGGTAAAGGAAACGCTTCCTTATGCGTTTTTTTCATTTACGCGTCTATAGTCTAGAACCATTCTATATTCTAAAGCGGTTTTATTTGTTGTGCCTTGTGATTGACCTTTTGGTACAAGAAATACAGGAGAGGAATAAGGACTTAAAGAATGTTCGATTATACCGGCTTCTAATAATTCTTTAGTTTGTTTTTCGATTTCTTTATTTTCTAAAGTGCTTAATTTGAAACTACGTAAATTTACTGGAGTGTTATCTGATAATTTTATTTCTATAGGTTCTGTGTCTACTTCACCTAAATCCCACTTAGATTGCGAAAATATACTAACGTATTTTTTTAACAAAGTTTTTAATTTATTATGTTGCTCATTTGTTAGTTCTGGGTTAATATCAAAATTTAATATTTTAGTGTCCGGCAGAATATGATCTAATTTCTGCGTATTAATTTGTGGACGTTGCAATTGTGTTTCACTGTCGATTCTCACGTTGGCATAGTTTTTTCCACTTAGTCTATCTCCAATTTTATAGCGAGATTGTAAAATGCTGTGTCGTGATTTTAAGGTGGGAAACTCATTTACTACGACAGCGTGTGAAATAATATTTTTATCTTTATTTGAAGAGACACCAGGTGTCCAGTGGATTAAATTATAAAAAAAGCCGATAAGATAATGGTGGTGGAAGTTCGTCCTTCGTCGCTTCGCTCCTCGGACAAGATAATGGTGAGGAGTGTATAGCACTTTCTATCATGGGATCACCTGGTTTACGATAGTTTAGTTGTATGGTACTTTACATTTGAATGCAATGATAAATCATTGTAAGTTAAGTACAGGATACAGTAGTTGGGTGGGATACACGAGATGCATTGCTAGATTAGGCATTATTGGATAGATTTTGGAATTATTTTATATTATAAAAAAAAAAACGATTCTGAACGAAGATGAAGATGTCAGCCTTAAATTGTAATATATATTTTATTTTAATATCCTAGATTGGGTTAAATTTACATTTGTCTATTCATGTGACTTCTGCTCGTGAGCATTGGACAAACCAGGATGTGCATAGATAGGGCGTAGGTAAATACCATATTATTTGCCTAAATGCACTATCGTGACAGTACCACCCGACCCCGCCGTCCATATATGCTGAATGCTCCGTGGCTACGTCTATTTAAATATTAATAATTAATAATAATATATAAAATCCGCATGTTTATGGAACTGATACACACATTAAAATAACTGGAAATTGGAAGTTAGTAACGTTCTATTCAACCATGTAAAGGTACGTTATACACCTTGTGTTTACAATCTACCAATATTTTGTATAGAACAGCTGTCAGCTACCGATTATATTATAATAAACTTAATCTATTTAATTATCTTTATCAGCTGTGATATTACATAATATTTTCATTTCTTATCTTTGAATACAAAAATTTTTATACATTTTCAACTACAAAATAATTTGCAAATATTCGTGATTTTGACAAATTTTGTCGATTTTTGAACTTCAACTGCTTATAAAAAAAAATTGTGCCTATGTATTTGAATAATTTTTGAATCACTCTTAGATCAACTTATTCAAAACCTTCTATTAAATTTTCAAGCGATTTGGTAGGGCCAAAAAATTGTTATCGACTTTTATAAAAAAAAATCTAAGAAAAATCGAATTATTCAAATGCCTATAAATAGCTAAAAAATAAACGAAATATTTTGAAAATACAACTATGTAAAGAAAATGCCTATTTAAACATTTTGTAAAAGTTTTAAGTTTCTACGACCTATACTTTTTGAATAAGAACAAATATCAAAAATCAATGATGCCTAAATTGTTATTTTACGCGATTATGTGAAAAAATTGTAATTTCAAACACTCATAAAAATTTTTGATTTTATTCCGGTGCAAATTTTTTTACAGATAATTGAAGGAAAACGTATGTCAAACTTTGTACCGAATTTACAATTCTTAGTTTTGAATACTTAAAATTTTATGAATTTTCAACTGCAAAATAACTTCAAATTTTCGCGATTTTCTACACATTTCGTAAAAATATGAACTTTTTATGCTTATAAAAAAAAAATTGTGCATTACGCTTTGAATTTTTTTTTTATACCGATAAGTTCGACATATTAGGTACCTTGTATTAAATTTTCAAGAATTTTTGTCCAGTCAAATTTTTTTTATCCACATTTTAGAAAAAAAAACAAAGAAAAGTTGAAAATTTCAATTGTCTATTAAAAGCTCAAAAAAAGTCTAAAGTTTACAAAAATTGTACTACGTATTGATGATTCCAATATAAACATTTGGTGAAAGTTTCAAGTTTTTTCGACTTATACTTTTTGAATAAGAACAAATATCAAAAATCGTTTAAGGCTAAATTATTATTTTACGCAATCATGTAATTATTTCGTAAACGTTTGAACTTTAGATGCTTATAAAAAAAAATTGTGACTCACAATTTTTGATTTTTTTTAATAGCAATAAGTATTTCTAATGAGGAACCTTGTACTAAATTTTCAAAGTTTTATGGCCAACCAAATTTTTTTTATCCACATTTCAGAAAAAAATAAGTTCAAATTTTCGCGATTTTTCAATATTTCATAAAAATTTAAACTTTTTATGCTTATAAAAAAAAAGGTGTGCATTTCGCTTTGAATTTTTTTTTTTATACCAATAAGTACTTCTTATGAGGAACTTTATATTAAATTTTCAAGATTTTTTGTCCAGCCAAATTTTTTTTATCCACTTTTCAGAAAAAAAAACTAAGAAAAGTCAAAAATTTAAATTGTCTATAAAAAGCTCAAAAAAAGTCAAAAGTGTTCAAAAATTTTACCACGTATAGATGATTTCAATATAAACATTTGGTGAAAATTTCAAGTATCTACAATTTTTGGTTTTTGAGTAACGGCTAAATAAAAAAATCGATTTCGTCGAAAACGGGTTTTGCACAAAAAGTACCGTTTTTTCCTCATTTTTTGTTTGTTTTTCCCGTAGCATTTGAAAACTTTTGGGAATTTTCACTTGTGACCTCTCTAAGGTACCTCCGATATTCGTTTTGCCACCGAAAACATACCCTGAAGTTCAAAATTGAAGCATTATTTCGAGTAGTTATGGTGTACACAGACACAAAAACAAAAAAAAAACAAAAAAAAAAAAAAAAAAAACACACACATCATAGTAAAATCAATACATTCTTCACTTCGTTCAGAATCTAAAACACATAAAAATTTTCGTCTCGGTTTGTAAAATGCTAACGCTGTGTAAATATTATCATCATTTGATTTAGTTTCTTGTAATATGATTAAATTGAAATTAAAATGGTTTACTACGGCCGCTAAGTCTTCAGTTTCTAACCATATTGGTTGTTTAAAGTCGGTTATTTTTAAAAGATCTTTAATTTGGTTAAAAGATATGTCGATTTGTTCATTACGTAGTATTTTAACTAAACTATGGATACCACAATAACCATCGTCTGGTACGTTTTCTAATTTAACGAATTTTGAAGCTATTGACGTTATTTGATTTTCCGATAAATTATCTTGCTCGTTTATTTTTGCACTATTTAACTTAGATAATTCCAAAGATACATTATTTGTTTCAAAGATATTTTCTTTATTTAATTTATCACAATTTATTTTTTTTTATGTCAGAATCGTTCGTTTTTGCGATTAATTTATTTAGTAATGAAATATTTTCGTCAAATTCGTTTAAGTTTTCGTAATTATTTTGAAAATTAACATCGGTATTATTTTTATCTAATTTTACAATTTTACTTTCTCCTTCACACTGCTTATTAGTGAAATTACACTCATTAGAAAAAAGTTTTGATTTAAAATCAAAAATAACTTTATCATTTATATTTTTATACATTGTAATAGAATTATTAAAAAAATCTATTTGTACGCGATATTTACTTAAAAAATCGGTGCCTAATAATGGCGGTCCGGCAAGATTTGATACTAAGAAAAATTGTATTGGGAAAGTTAAATTATGAAAAACTATATCAATATCTATTTTACCCTCTACCTTTAGAGTTGAACCATTAGCTGTTTGAACTTTAACATTTTTTGTTTCAATTAAAGAAGTTGTTGATTTTATTTGTTCACTATTTATGACAGAAATAGTTGCACCAAAATCTAATATGAAAGTAGTTTCTTTATTATTTATGTGTCCTAATATCTCTAATCTAATGCCTGAAGTTAGTACTTCATCAATAGTTTCAGTACAACTGGAAATTCGTTCACTATTTGATTTATTTGAATTTTTTATGATTGAATTTAAATTAGGATTTTCTATTGGAATGTCAAGAGGCGACCTAATATCTACCTCATGACTCACGCGTTTTTTTGATTATTAAATCGTGTTTTATTTGGATTATAATATTGATTTGAGCGACCTGGACTCATATCTTCAGATAAATTATTGAATTGATTGGGGATATTTATTTGATTATTTGGGTAAGAGTTTGGTTTTGAATAATTAAATTTCTTATCGTCAAAATTTTGATATTGTGGTTTGTTAAATGTTCTATTATTTTCATATTGAAAACTAGAATATCTATTAGTACTAAGATTTTTTATATTATTACCATTTCTATAACCTGCCTTATGATTTTGATTAATCATGAAGTTTCTATTATTAAAGTTTTGTCCTTTATTAAAATTTGAATTTGCATGGTTATAATTATTTTTATTAGACTTATTCTGCATATTATTAAAATTCCTTCCTCCGTAATTATAAAAATTACCATTATTATTATAACTCGTATTATCGTAATTATTATTATTATTATTATTATTATATCTTTTATAATTATTTTGATTTCTATTGATATTTCCATTATTATTGTATGATAATTGATTTGTCACAAAAGCATTTTGTTCTACCAGTTTTTGATTTAAAAACTCTATTTCTGCTTTAAGAGCATCATAGTTATGTATATTATTTCGTTCATTTGCAGTTGCTTTTGCCGATTCTACTTTTCGTAAATTATTTTGTAAATCTAACAGTGTATTGTTATTCATTAATGCAATCGGGTTATAGAAATCAGGTGGGAGAGCTTCCAAAATTAAATCAATTTTTTCGGACTCTGTCATATTTGGGTTTGCCTTACGGGCCAATAATTGAAAATCTGCTAAAAATTGCGAAACGGTTTCTGTTGATTTTAATTTTCTATTTGCTAATTTAGCTTTTAACATTCTAGTTCTACCCGGTGAAACAAAATGTTCTTTTAGTGCTGTCTCTAATTGAATCCACGATGGTGTAGGATTATTAATAATAAAATTTTGATAAAATGCTCTCGCGCTTTTTTTTAGATAAATAGGTAGATACATAGCTTTTTTATCGTCAGCCCACTCATTAGCAACGGATATTAAATTATAGTTCTCAAAAAAATCGTTGATACATTCTTCAGGTTCGCCATTATAAAACTCTGGTTTAAAGAAAATTGGTTTCGACATAATTTGAAAAAGCTTCCGCGACTTGCGTGTATGTAACAGTTTTAAATAATTCTTTAAATTCTGTTGGACATAAATTTTTGACTTCAATTGACCTATCCAAATATAAATTTGACCAAGTACGTTGCGAAATATAAATAGTTTGATTATTACCTATTCTTTTGAGGTAATATTTGAACATTTGCTTGAAAAAAAATTAATCAAGTACTATAATATTAACCATAAAACATTAACCTCCTTCAGAAAACACGGGTCAGTATTGTGCTAGTAATTATGAACAGATTTTGGGGACAAGTTACCCGGCGCCTCCACCAAATTGCAACACACCTCCCTCGCTCTATTCGATTGAATTCGAATGAAGGGGCTGTCGATATCTATATATTATTCTATCCACTTAAGGAGCAGTCGGTTGGCTAATTCCTACTACACTAACCGGTCTTGAGAACCGGGTCGTTGAAATAATATATAAATAAAGTTTTCCTAGTTATATTTTACAGGTCCAAGAAACTTATGACCTGCGTTCAAAAAACTAACACGTACCTAGTGTATTAAAGGTGCAACGAATATATTATAAACTATAAAATAAGTATAAAAGGTAAAGATACAATTAACACTATCACCTGAGTAACCCTGTTCTTGAGGGTAGTGTATGTAGACCACAGGTGTAGCGGAGTACGAGTGAAACGAGCAACTTTATAAAAATATATTTATTAAAACACTTATCTAAGGTGGGTTATTTCACCTGTAGAAATTAAGTGTGAAACGATTAATTAATTTATGTAGAGACAAATATTACTTGTCTCTACGTTGATGATAAAAACGCTACTCTTTTACGTTGATGTTAAAACTCGACTCATTTACGTTGATGTTAAAACTCGACTCGTCACTCATATATTACGTTCAGTATTCGTACTCTACACGTCCCTGTGTTCTGTTTACCTAAGCATATTTATCTGAGTGCGATATTAATGATGAGTTAGTCATTGCAATCGTTACAGTAAACTTGGGATCATGGCGAGAATATCCAGCTCCAGGTGGTATAATTAATTTAGCTTCAACACGAGATAAAAATGTTAATGCCACTGCCCGTCTAAAACGAACACAGTTAGCTAATTACTTCATGGGTGAAGGTGAAGTTGAATGGCAATATAGAACAGTAAATATGCAGGTTGTGTAGATGTGAGTATATATGACAAATAATAAATAAACAAATTTAAAAAAAAACACATGGTATTTTATTTATGAATTATTACTACCTATACAAAATTCTAGTACTCAAAGATAGGTAATAATTTAATTTTAATGATTATTTTTGGTTTGAAGAATTACTTATTTAAGCATTTATTTCCACTAAATTGTATTTGATTATTAATATCGTTTATAATTTATTATTACCTATTTATGTTACCGATTTGTTACTTATTATTTATTAAATTATACCTATATAATAAACTTTTAAGACGTATTTATTTAACAAATTTGTTACGGATTCAGGCTCAT